>CM070486.1:3166015-3283515 GCA_036324585.1 Champsocephalus esox | reverse complement strand
CAGACAGTATGAGAAAAATAAAGAGCTTGTTGAACATTAAAGCATGGAGACATGTAGAGACACTACACACTGATGCAATACATCTTAGTATTTCTACTTTACTTTACTTCCTAACAGTTAACCTCTCCTGCCTCCTCTTCCCTCCTCTCCTTTCCTTCCTATAGCACCGGTATGTCACTAACGTGTGTCCTTCCTACCTATTTGCAGCACCTTTTATGAATGCGTGTTCAGTCCGTTCCCAGGCAATCAGAGCAGCATGGGGATGTTTAAGCATCAGCCCTGCCCGCGGCTTCATATCAGTGCAGCTGCCACTTCAACAAGGGAAATGTCACTTTTGATAACTCCCTCTGGACATTTCCAGCGTAGGGAGTCTCCCCCGGATAATGAAGTTTAAAATGAGAAGCCGTGGGAGGAGATATTGTCCCCGCTTTAGGGCTGTTTCTATTTGTGATTGGTCCCTCCTTCTGTTGTCGTGCAGTACCATTTATGTGTTGTTATGTTTTCAGTTTCTTCATCCATATTTTATTTTTCTCACCAAGTTTTCTCCTTGGCGATATTAATAATGCACACACACATTTGTTTGTTCGTAAATGCACAACAATGAACAACAGCAGCTGGTGTTCAGAGGATCTTAAATGCTAACGGCAATTAGCAAGATGCTAGGTTATTCATTATTACGTTATTTGATTAGTATTTCATTCCTTGTTTATATAACTTCAAATTGTTGTCATTTATGATTTCATATTATTTAGATATTATAACTATTACAATTCATGTATACGAAAATAACAACAGGGGCAGGGACCACAACAATAAATATAACAAATAAAGAACGTTAGTAACAGAATATAATAGAATTAGGTGAAACTGCAAAATATGAAAAGTAATGCATTTTAAAATATATATAAATCGTGAGCCCACATAAATAAATAAAAGAGTGTATATCCCCGAGACGTCTGTACGAGCAGATGATGGGTCGCAGTGAGAACAGTCACCGATTCATCAAAAGGTCTGCAGCCGTCCTTTAAATCACTCACACACACACACACACACACACACTGCTGCTGGTCGTACATCAGGCAGATAGCGTCGCCTCGCACTGACTTTACTTTATCGTCATGGCTTTTTGTACTCATTTGTTTCCCCCTGTGTTTGTGGTGTGTGTGTCCTCTCATCCAGATGCTCCCACCACTACCCCTAAACCCACCACCGCCTCCACCTCCACCACCATCTCCTCCTCCATCTCCCCCCTCGAGGCCAACCAAGGTACAGTATCCCCCACACACACACACACACACACACACACACACACACACTCTTTTATCTGTGTGTGAGTGTGCACCCTTACCCAACACACACCCTTCAATCGCTTCATATGTCTTCATGTTCATGTCCAGTGCCACTCACCATCCATGCGCTATGCTTCATTTCTGTTATCCACCTTTTTCTATTTGTATTCATTGTTTCAAATGTTATTCTATATATAACTTGTATTCAAATCAAATCAAGCAAACACAAGCAAAGTGCACATACAGTCCAAGCAAAATGTAAGAGCGTATTGTGCTTTTTAAGGGTTCCCTTTCCTGTAGTGTGTTCTCTAGGTTTTAGTGCATGTCAATGGTCTGCAAAGACTAAAATCCCCTGTTCCCTCGATGTTAGTCCTTTGTTTACTTCCTGAACATAGTGACATCACTACATAACACTCTCGCTTCTTTTGGCTAGCGCTCCAACACATTGTACGTGAGCCGGCAAGCTAACCAATCAGAGCAGACTGGGCTCTGGTTTCAGACAGAGGGTGAAAAGAGGTGCTGCAGCACAGGCAGTATGAGAAGAATTAAGAGCTTTTTGAACATTAAAGCATGGAGACATGTAGAGACACTACATACTGATATACACCTGAACATCAGCAGGAGAGGACTCTTTAAAGTAGAGACACTACATACTGATATACACCTGAACATCAGCAGGAGAGGACTCTTTAAAGTAGAGACACTACACACTGATATACACCTGAACATCAGCAGGAGAGGACTCTTTAAAGTAGAGACACTACATACTGATATACACCTGAACATCAGCAGGAGAGGACTCTTTAAAGTAGAAACACTACATACTGATATACACCTGAACATCAGCTGGAGAGGACTCTTTAAAGTAGAGACACTACATACTGATATACACCTGAACACCAGCAGGAGAGAACTCTTTAAAGTAGAGACACTACATACTGATATACACCTGAACATCAGCAGGAGAGGACTCTTTAAAGTAGAGACAATACACACTGATATACACCTGAACATCAGCAGGAGAGAACTCTTTAAAGTAGAGACACTACATACTGATATACACCTGAACATCAGCAGGAGAGGACTCTTTAAAGTAGAGACACTACACACTGATATACACCTGAACATCAGCAGGAGAGAACTCTTTAAAGTAGAGACACTACATACTGATATACACCTGAACATCAGCAGGAGAGAACTCTTTAAAGTAGAGACACTACATACTGATATACACCTGGACATCAGCAGGAGAGGACTCTTTAAAGTAGAGACACTACATACTGATATACACCTGAACACCAGCAGGAGAGGACTCTTTAAATTAGAGACACTACAGACTGATATACACCTGAACCTCAGCAGGAGAGGACTCTTTAAAGTAGATACACTACATACTGATATACACCTGAACATCAGCAGGAGATGACTCTTTAAAGTAGAGACACTACATACTGATATACACCTGAACATCAGCAGGAGAGGACTCTTTAAAGTAGAGACACTACATACTGATATACACCTGGACATCAGCAGGAGAGGACTCTTTAAAGTAGAGACACTACATTCTGATATACACCTGAACATCAGCAGGAGAGGACTCTTTAAAGTAGAGACACTAGATATACACCTGAACATCAGAAGGAGAGGACTCTTTAAAGTAGAGACACTACATACTGATATACACCTGAACATCAGCAGGAGAGAACTCTTTAAAGTAGAGACACTACATACTGATATACACCTGAACATCAGCAGGAGAGGACTCTTTAAAGTAGAGACACTACAGACTGATATACACCTGAACATCAGCAGGAGAGGACTCTTTAAAGTAGAGACACTACATACTGATATACACCTGAACATCAGCAGGAGAGGACTCTTTAAAGTAGAGACACTACATACTGATATACACCTGAACATCAGCAGGAGAGGACTCTTTAAAGTAGAGACACTACATACTGATATACACCTGCACATCAGCAGGAGAGGACTCTTTAAAGTAGAGACACTACATACTGATATACACCTGAACATCAGCAGGAGAGGACTCTTTAAAGTAGAGACACTACATACTGATATACACCTGAACATCAGCAGGAGAGGACTCTTTAAAGTAGAGACACTACATACTGATATACACCTGAACATCAGCAGGAGAGGACTCTTTAAAGTAGAGACACTACATACTGATATACACCTGAACATCAGCAGGAGAGGACTCTTTAAAGTAGAGACACTACATACTGATATACACCTGAACATCAGCAGGAGAGGACTCTTTAAAGTAGAGACACTACATACTGATATACACCTGAACATCAGCAGGAGAGGACTCTTTAAAGTAGAGACACTACATACTGATATACACCTGAACATCAGCAGGAGAGGACTCTTTAAAGTAGAGACACTACATACTGATATACACCTGAACATCAGCAGGAGAGGACTCTTTAAAGTAGAGACACTACATACTGATATACACCTGAACATCAGCAGGAGAGGACTCTTTAAAGTAGAGACACTACATACTGATATACACCTGAACATCAGCAGGAGAGGACTCTTTAAAGTAGAGACACTACATACTGATATACACCTGAACATCAGCAGGAGAGGACTCTTTAAAGTAGAGACACTACATACTGATATACACCTGAACATCAGCAGGAGAGGACTCTTTAAAGTAGAGACACTACATACTGATATACACCTGAACATCAGCAGGAGATGACTCTTTAAAGTAGAGACACTACATACTGATATACACCTGAACATCAGCAGGAGATGACTCTTTAAAGTAGAGACACTACATACTGATATACACCTGAACATCAGCAGGAGAGGACTCTTTAAAGTAGAGACACTACATACTGATATACACCTGAACATCAGCAGGAGAGGACTCTTTAAAGTAGAGACACTACATACTGATATACACCTGAACATCAGCAGGAGAGGACTCTTTAAAGTAGAGACACTACATACTGATATACACCTGAACATCAGCAGGAGAGGACTCTTTAAAGTAGAGACACTACATACTGATATACACCTGAACATCAGCAGGAGAGGACTCTTTAAAGTAGAGACACTACATACTGATATGAACCTAAAAAACCAATAGCAGGTCCCCTTTAAAGCAGACCACTAAGATGATGAACCATGGATGCTGCGGTAACTGTTTTAAAAAATGTAGTGACTGCATGAACAAGAAATGCCTTTTAGATGAAGCTCATCTCTCATGCACAAAGTCAATTATAAGGATCATCCTCTAGGTTGGTTTTTGGGAAGAGGAGGGGGCAGCGGGGAAGAACAATAACACTTGAAAATTAGGGCCCTCTTCTACAACAAGCTAATGTTATCTTGCTCTTTCAGAAGCAGAACTATTGTGAGTGTAATCCTCCAAAGGAAGGGCAGATAGAAAACATCACTTTATGCCTGGAGTCAGAAATCATCCCGAGCTCCAGAAGCAATCAAAGCCTCTCTGACGGACCGCTCAATCGGAACAAATCTCCCGAGTCCGCAGAAATCACCGGCATTGTGCTTGATTATCACATCGGATTGCATTAAAGAGAATGCGTATCTGTGCCGGCTGATTGATGGCTGCTGCGCCTCGGGCGTTTTTATCCCGGCTGATTCACGCTCTGCCGATAATGCGCCTGCAGAGAATACCGCTCACTTTAAAAGGTAGAATATAATGCTGGAGATTATTCGCACGTTATTTGTTAATCAGTCAATCATTGATAGTGTTAATTTTTTATTTTGTCAGACATTTTACGAAAGAAAACTTCTGTTTGTAAGCAAATAAATCACCAACTTTTCTCCTTGGAGATATTTAAGGAGCCGTATTCTGAGAAAGAGTTCTCTCCTGCTGATGTTCAGGTGTATATCAGTATGTAGTGTCTCTACTTTAAAGAGTCCTCTCCTGCTGATGTTCAGGTGTATATCAGTATGTAGTGTCTCTACTTTAAAGAGTCCTCTCCTGCTGATGTTCAGGTGTATATCAGTATGTAGTGGCTCTACTTTAAAGAGTCCTCTCCTGCTGATGTTCAGGTGTATATCAGTATGTAGTGTCTCTACTTTAAAGAGTCCTCTCCTGCTGATGTTCAGGTGTATATCAGTATGTAGTGTCTCTACTTTAAAGAGTCCTCTCCTGCTGATGTTCAGGTGTATATCAGTATGTAGTGTCTCTACTTTAAAGAGTCCTCTCCTGCTGATGTTCAGGTGTATATCAGTATGTAGTGTCTCTACTTTAAAGAGTCCTCTCCTGCTGATGTTCAGGTGTATATCAGTATGTAGTGTCTCTACTTTAAAGAGTCCTCTCCTGCTGATGTTCAGGTGTATATCAGTATGTAGTGTCTCTACTTTAAAGAGTCCTCTCCTGCTGATGTTCAGGTGTATATCAGTATGTAGTGTCTCTACTTTAAAGAGTCCTCTCCTGCTGATGTTCAGGTGTATATCAGTATGTAGTGTCTCTACTTTAAAGAGTCCTCTCCTGCTGATGTTCAGGTGTATATCAGTATGTAGTGTCTCTACTTTAAAGAGTCATCTGCTGCTGATGTTCAGGTGTATATCAGTATGTAGTGTCTCTACTTTAAAGAGTCATCTGCTGCTGATGTTCAGGTGTATATCAGTGTGTAGTGTCTCTACTTTAAAGAGTCCTCTCCTGCTGATGTTCAGGTGTATATCAGTATGTAGTGTCTCTACTTTAAAGAGTCCTCTCCTGCTGATGTTCAGGTGTATATCAGTATGTAGTGTCTCTACTTGAAAGAGTCCTCTCCTGCTGATGTTCAGGTGTATATCAGTATGTAGTGTCTCTACTTTAAAGAGTCCTCTCCTGCTGATGTTCAGGTGTATATCAGTATGTAGTGTCTCTACTTTAAAGAGTCCTCTCCTGCTGATGTTCAGGTGTATATCAGTATGTAGTGTCTCTACTTTAAAGAGTCCTCTCCTGCTGATGTTCAGGTGTATATCAGTGTGTAGTGTCTCTACTTTAAAGAGTCCTCTCCTGCTGATGTTCAGGTGTATATCAGTATGTAGTGTCTCTACTTTAAAGAGTCATCTCCTGCTGATGTTCAGGTGTATATCAGTATGTAGTGTCTCTACTTTAAAGAGTCCTCTCCTGCTGATGTTCAGGTGTATATCAGTATGTAGTGTCTCTACTTTAAAGAGTCCTCTCCTGCTGATGTTCAGGTGTATATCAGTATGTAGTGTCTCTACTTTAAAGAGTCCTCTCCTGCTGATGTTCAGGTGTATATCAGTATGTAGTGTCTCTACTTTAAAGAGTCCTCTCCTGCTGATGTTCAGGTGTATATCAGTATGTAGTGTCTCTACTTTAAAGAGTCCTCTCCTGCTGATGTTCAGGTGTATATCAGTATGTAGTGTCTCTACTTTAAAGAGTCATCTCCTGCTGATGTTCAGGTGTATATCAGTATGTAGTGTCTCTACTTTAAAGAGTCCTCTCCTGCTGATGTTCAGGTGTATATCAGTATGTAGTGTCTCTACTTTAAAGAGTCCTCTCCTGCTGATGTTCAGGTGTATATCAGTATGTAGTGTCTCTACTTTAAAGAGTCCTCTCCTGCTGATGTTCAGGTGTATATCAGTATGTAGTGTCTCTACTTTAAAGAGTCCTCTCCTGCTGATGTTCAGGTGTATATCAGTATGTAGTGTCTCTACTTTAAAGAGTCCTCTCCTGCTGATGTTCAGGTGTATATCAGTATGTAGTGTCTCTACTTTAAAGAGTCCTCTCCTGCTGATGTTCAGGTGTATATCAGTATGTAGTGTCTCTACTTTAAAGAGTCCTCTCCTGCTGATGTTCAGGTGTATATCAGTATGTAGTGTCTCTACTTTAAAGAGTCCTCTCCTGCTGATGTTCAGGTGTATATCAGTGTGTAGTGTCTCTACTTTAAAGAGTCCTCTCCTGCTGATGTTCAGGTGTATATCAGTATGTAGTGTCTCTACTTTAAAGAGTCCTCTCCTGCTGATGTTCAGGTGTATATCAGTGTGTAGTGTCTCTACTTTAAAGAGTCCTCTCCTGCTGATGTTCAGGTGTATATCAGTGTGTAGCGTCTCGTGCTTCTATTGGCTAGTGCTCCAAAACATTGTACGTGATAAAGAGCTTTTGAACATTAAAGCATGTGAACATGTCACAGTCGAGGCAGAATAAGTCATACGGCAGATGATACTCCCGATTGGACTATTTCCTTATAATGTTATTGCTTTTTTCCAGCTTTTGTTTCACCACCAATGTGATACTCCGCTCTCCACCTGATGAAGCAAACCTCTGGTGTTCAGTGCCATCATTTAAAAAAAAACCGCTTTCCCTTTCTGCCAGATGTCCTCTCTTTGCTTTCAACCATCAGCGGCTCTCCATCATTACTGTGTGTATAGATTGAAGGCAGCATATTCATATGGCCATATTACGCTCTGCCAGTTGATTTCATTTACCCGCAGCGAGCTCACCGCCAACTAACTCCATCAGAGCAGGTTGAGTGTTATTTATTTTTGTATCAGTTATCCATTAGAGAGACAGAAGAGAGCACTTTCAAAGATCTAGAGCCCGAACCATGGCTCTTAAGCAGAAAGTGACGTGGAAAAGACTATTTTCCTTCATATAAAATGGAGATATCTTGCTGACCAGCTTCTAAAATGTGGATGTATTCGGAATTTTCCATTTACAGGCACTTGTTATTTGTCTTATTTCTTAATCCCGTGAGTTTTAGCCTTTTCTTCTGTCCGTGTGAAATAGATTTGACTTGAAAAGAAACATTTTGTGCTGCCCTCTCTGCTCAGTTTAGTATCATTTTAGTCGTAGGGAGGCAAGGCAGGTTTATTTATAGAGCACTTTTCAACGCAAGGCAATTCAAAGTGCTTTACAAAAAATGAAAGACATTAAGCATTCAAAAAGAAAAGCTAATAAAATAAACATTAAAAGAAAAAATACATGGATAAAGTTACAGTGCAGTCTAAGATGTGAATAGTTCAATTAAACGCAGCGACAAAAAGGAAAGTCTTCTTGCTGGATTTGAAAGTAGTCAGAGTTGCAGCGGACCTGCAGGTTTCTGGGAGTTTGTTCCAGATGTTTGGAGCGTGATAACTGAACGCTGCTTCTCCATGTTTAGTTCTGTCTCTGGGGACAGAAAGCTGACCAGTCCCTGAAGACCTGAGAGATCTGTCTCTGGGGACAGGAAGCTGACCAGTCCCTGAAGACCTGAGAGATCTGTCTCTGGGGACAGGAAGCTGACCAGTCCCTGAAGACCTGAGAGATCTGTCTCTGGGGACAGGAAGCTGACCAGTCCCTGAAGACCTGAGAGATCTGTCTCTGGGGACAGGAAGCTGACCAGTCCCTGAAGACCTGAGAGATCTGTCTCTGGGGACAGGAAGCTGACCAGTCCCTGAAGACCTGAGAGATCTGTCTCTGGGGACAGGAAGCTGACCAGTCCCTGAAGACCTGAGAGATCTGTCTCTGGGGACAGGAAGCTGACCAGTCCCTGAAGACCTGAGAGATCTGTCTCTGGGGACAGAAGCTGACCAGTCCCTGAAGACCTGAGAGATCTGTCTCTGGGGACAGGAAGCTGACCAGTCCCTGAAGACCTGAGAGATCTGTCTCTGGGGACAGGAAGCTGACCAGTCCCTGAAGACCTGAGAGATCTGTCTCTGGGGACAGGAAGCTGACCAGTCCCTGAAGACCTGAGAGATCTGTCTCTGGGGACAGGAAGCTGACCAGTCCCTGAAGACCTGAGAGATCTGTCTCTGGGGACAGGAAGCTGACCAGTCCCTGAAGACCTGAGAGATCTGACTCTGGGGACAGGAAGCTGACCAGTCCCTGAAGACCTGAGAGATCTGTCTCTGGGGACAGGAAGCTGACCAGTCCCTGAAGACCTGAGAGATCTGGATGGTTCATAGTTTAGCAGCAGGTCAGAAATGCATGTTGGGCCTAGACCAACAGTAATGAAGTACAAATGCTCTGCTGACTTTATTAGGAATCCAGCATTTAAATTCCCCCTTCAACACTAAAATCGTTAAGCCAACACAAATAAAAACCCCTTGAGCCATTTCCCATTTTCATTTTATACAAAGGAACATTGTTCCATTTGCACCGAAGTCCCCATTTAGCCAAACACTTATACAAGGCCTGTAAGTACTTTATCTCCATCTATTTTGTCAAGAAAGCAACTAACTACCAATTTGAAATAAACAATGCAACTCACTAAGAAAGATAGATAATTAATTTGTAACATGTGCAGGAAAACAATCGTGTGTGTGTGTGTGTGTGTGTGTGTGTGTGTGTGTGTGTGGACTGGATAAAGCGTTATATTAGTACAGTCCATTTACCATATTATTTAGTTTGTTATTTTATGGTGCCAATATTTACATCCCTGAGGCACAATTAGCAAACAGCACAGTTGCACATCTTACATTTAAGATTCATTGTTTGTTTCGTTGCCAGGGTTTGCTTCAGTCTCACGTTAAAGTTTCTGAGACTTGGCTTTCACAGAAAATATTGGATAAAGATGTCGGAATTGACGGCTTCAATATTTATCGTTCGGACCGCCCCAGGAAAGGTGGTGGCGTGGCGATGTACGTGAAACATAATCTTGCTCATCTTCTCCAAATCTGCTTTCAAGCCGTTTGAAATCTTAGCACTAAAGATTGATTTATCTGGTGGTCAGTCTTTAACTGGTGTTGCTTTTATCTCAACTGCAGTTTAAGGAAATCATCCTGGTAGGTGATTTTAACTGGGACTGGCTTTCACCAGTGTCTGATGATTTTAAAGCTCATTGGTATGTCTCTAAATTGTTCACAAGTAATTGAAAGTCCTACTCGTCTTAACTCCAGGAGTGGAGTGCACCAGCTGGGCGTAACTCTACGTCCGACGTAGAACCGAAGGTTAAACCAAACTAAAGTTATGACTAGTGCACCACTTAGACTTCAGCCCTGTATGCGCTGCGCCCGGGTGTAACTTTTACGCCTAGCATGGAGCAGGCGTAAATCGGAAAGACAGACTAGTATCCATAGTAACGTAAAACAGGCAAGAAGGATATTAACGATGGCAGGGCGTCTTGTTTACATGTTTAACAATGAAAGGGCATTAAGAAGAGTCTCAATTCCTCCTTCTCAATTTGTTCGTGTTCCGCTCTCAATTCGACGGTCTCCACGCGAACGATTTATTTCTCCGTCAGTTCCCGCTGTAGCTCGGACCAAATCCCTCTTTCTCTTTCGGGGTGTGGCCATTTTGGATTCCCCTTGAGTCATCGCTGACGCTGTGGGTGTGGGACTTCCCTTTTCTCTGCGGTCCTCTGAGTCTGTAAAATGGTCAAATGGCGTTGCTTGGCAACAATTACTGTTTCGCGTGTATTCACGTGGACGCGCATCTTAAGACCAGGCGCAGCTACGCCCGAGACTAGTCAGGCTTGGTGCATTCGGTGTAAATTCGAATCACCACGTCGGACGTAGCTAAGCCCGACGTTAGAGTTAAGCCCTACTTTTTTATGCCCAGCTGGTGCACTCCACTCCCGGTGTCTAAATAAATCATCCCTTATCGATCTTTTAATTACTAATCAACCGCATAAATATACTGCAACCGGGGTCTTTGCTAAAGATCATTGTCTAGTTGGTGCTATTAGGGATACCAAAATCCCCCGTCCCAAACCCTGTGTTGTTCTGAAAAGAAATGTTAAGCACTTTATAGAGCAAGCCTTTCTTCATGACTTAGTTCATTTTAAATGGGATCGTATTTGATTGATCGGTGATGTTGACCGTGCTTGGAAGTATTTTGATGACAGTTTTAGTTATTTTTTAGATAAACATGCTCCGTTTCGCCGGTTCAGGGTGGAGGGCCGTGATAACCCCTGGTTCACTTCTGATCTGGCAGCCCTCGTACGCAAGAGGAATCTCCTTTGGGCTTCTGCGAGGAAGACAGGCTCTGAGGCGGACTGGCTTCTTTTTCGTCAACTGCGTAATCGCTGCTTTTGGCTTCCATTAAAAAGCCAAAAGCGATGCTTACTTATCCCAGACCACAGACAGTTTAAACGATCCTAGGTGATTTTGTCAAATAAGACAGAGATGCTTACAATAGCCACACGTTCTCCTTCAACCCCTTCAATGTTGGGGAGGTTTGTAAGGCTCTAAAGGGCCTCGACCCCAACAAATCAGCAGGCCCGGACGATCTCCCCCCTTATTTCCTACGGCTAGCTGCAGATATTATAGCCATCATGTTTTTAATCTTTCTATAACAAGCAATGTCATTCCAGATGTTTGGAAAACTGCAACTGTTCTCCCGTTATTGAAAGGTGGTGATCCCATGGTGATGAATAATTACAGATCAATTTCCAAGCTCTCTATTTTAGCTAAAGCACTTGAATGGTGAATGATAAAATCAAAGAATATTTAAGCTTGAACAACATTCTATCTCCTCACCAGTCAGGCTTTAGGAACAGCACAGCACAGTGACGGCTGCTTTGAAAGTAGTGAATGACATTGTTGAAGGCTTGGACGCAAAGTGCTGCCCTTTTTGTAGACTTATCCAAGGCATTTGATACGTGGACCATGAAGCCTTCTCATATAGGCCTGTCTGACCGAGCTGTTGGTTGGTTTGGTCAGCGGTCTCTCCTCAAGCTTTCTTAATGTGCCCAGAGGCATTCCTCAAGGTTCGGTCTTGGGACCCCCCCCTTTTTACTATTTATATGAATGATGTGGTTCAAAGTATTGATGCCTCTGTACATCTATATGCAGATGATACTGTTGTGCTAGCACTGTTGCCCTTGCATTTGAACGTCTGCTTTTGACACTTTTCAGTCACATCTGTTCCACCTCAGGTTGGTGTTAAATTCAGATAAGACAAAAGTCATGTTGTTTTCCAATAAGAAAAAGTTACCAACGGTTCTTCCCTGCATCATGTCTGCACAGCACAACCCCATTGAAGCTGTTCACACCTGCAGATACTTAGGCATCACTATAGATGAAAATCTCTGCTTCAAACCACACATTGACAATCTCCTAAGGAAATTGAAATTATTATTAATTTTTTAGAAATAAGGCCTGCTTCTCCACAAGTGCGAGGAAAGGGCTTGTAGCCGCCACATTGATGCCGCTCTTGGACTACGGGGATGTTGTGTACATGACAACATCCCTTCATCTGCTGGACGCTGTCTACCATGGCGCTCTGAGGTTCATAGCCGACTGTAAACCCCTCACACACCAGTGCACGCTGTACGCTTTAGTCAAATGGACATCATTATCAATGCGCAGATCATCTATTACACCGCTATGCTTGGACTGCTGCCCCTCTACATATCCACTTACATATCTCACAACCAGTACAGCTATAGCCTGATCTCAACATGACATCCCTCTGTCCGTCCCCTCAGTACGCACGGTGCTTGGGGAAAAGCCGTATCGTACTCTGCCCCCTCGACCTGGAACACGCTTCAGCAGGGACTTAAGCTGACCACTTTGACACCCATCACGGATTTTAAACTAATTTTAAAAAAGCTGGAGAAATCATCTGTGGGTGTTTGCACCTGCTATATCTGACTGTATGTGGATTTCAATGGCTACTTTTTTACGGTGTTGTATTTTAGTGTTGCCTCTGTGTTTAGTGTCCTGTCTGTCTGTACCTGTGTGTGGTAGAGACTAGGGTTGCCAGAAACTGACCATGATCAAAATCGATTATTCGGCAGCCCTGGCGAATAATAATCGATTATTCGCCCGCCCCCCCCCCAGAAAAAGGAATTCCGTTGTTTTCTTTACTGCAACATGTTTAACAGTACACACAACAAACAAACATGTCATCACAACGACGTGGCCTTGAAGTGAAGTTGGTAATGGCCGGCTGCTGCGTCTTTCTCTGTAACCTCTTTGGCGTGCTTCGCACTCAAATGCGAACGCATTGTTGAGGTTGAGCTGTGATAGACCAAGGTCTTTTCGCAGAGCTTGCATTTAACTTCCTTTGGACTTGTAAGTTCGAAGTAGTTCCACGAGGAGGAACTTTTTTTACCTGCCGCTTTGTTCATCTTTAGTCGCACGTGTGAGGGAGAGGGGGGGTGGGGGCGGGTCGGTGTGAGGGAGAGGGGGGGTGGGCGGGGTCGGTGTGTGGGAGAGGGGGGGTGGGCGGGGTCGGTGTGCAGGAGAGGGGGGGGTAGGGTCGGTGTGAGGGAGAGGGGGGGTTAGGGTCGGTGTGAGGGAGAGGGGGGGCGGGTCGGTGTGAGGGAGAGGGGGGGCGGGGTCGGTGTGTAGCTGCTGCAGCAGCAGTCTGCTCTGCATGCAGGCTTCCTCCAAGTTTACAGTAAAACAAACTGGTGGTGTGACCAATGACCATTTACAATTATTAATACAATTACTATTATTAGCAAATATTTATTTATATATATTTTGGTTGAAACTAAGCCAGACATAAATAATAAAAAAAGATATATATAAATAAAATTGATTTTTTTAAATAATATTCGATTATGGAGACTGTAGCGAATATTCGAATAATCGCTGGCATCCCTAGTTGAGACCTTGTGTGTCAATGAGATTTTACACCCAAAAAAAAAGTGACAAAAGAAACAAAATGAAAAGGCAACATATTGAATAATAAGCTAACAGTTGCCGCAGAGAGAAGTCTATTGTTGAAGTGAAAGAGAGATCAGCTTCTCAACGACTCAGCAGGGGGCACTCTGGGAAACGTAGGAAATGACAAACTAAAGCTGAAGTACGGACGCTCGGTGTAAGAAAGTGGATCCAACAAAAAAGTAATCTAGTTGCCAGCGGGTTGTTGGCGTTTCAGCTCGGCGGGGGCTCCTCCTAATCCATTTCTCCCAATACAATTATGATTGGCACGCAGTTATCTCTGGATGTCGCGGCGCGGCGGGTCACCAAAGGGCTCATGGGAAGCATGGAGACTAGTTACGGAGCCAATGTCAGCGAGGACACTGTTGAACTGTGGAGCCAGAGATAGAGGGTGGGGAGAGGAGAAAGCTGTTTAAAAATTGACAGGCAATCACTCAGCGGCAGACATATTGAATGGTCCCACATGGCTAACCAACAGTGGAGAGAGGGTTACAGGCCACAGTGACTCAGGCTCCATTTTACAATTTGTGGCCAATAGATGCACGTTTGGCAATGAAATGGCTGCTGATATATCAACTTTGAGGCGTGCAAAACTAACTTTTTGTTGAGTAACAGATAGGAAATGGTGGAAAGAGGGTTACAGGCCACAGAATTAGAATTTGGGAGGGATGAAATCCTCTTTAATGGTCTCACTTTCAGAGCCCACAGAGTGACATGTGTGCTCTGCTTTTAACCCATCCTAGTAGCAGGAGGCTAGTGCTAGGAGCTGTGGAAAGCTGTTGGACAGCACAGCGCCCGGGTCCTATGGGTGACGTCACGGACCCTACGTCCATCTATATATACAGTCTATGGGTTCGCCCCATTGATACGGGCTGTTGACAGTTCCAAATGGACAACATCGAGGAAAAATTCAAACCCATTTTTTGTCATGAGACAAAAGGACAAAGTGACGTACATGTACACCGTGGAAAAGTCACACACACACACACACACACACACACACACACACACACCATGTATACATCACTTCAGGGGACATTACATTGACTGACATGTATTTCCTGGAGACTTATCCTAACCTTAACCATAACCAACCCTTACAACCCGTGACGTCTCGGACCCTACGTCCATCTATATATACAGTCTATGGGTTCGCCCCATTGATACGGGCTGTTGACAGTTCCAAATGGACAACATCGAGGAAAAATTCAAACCCATCACGACTCGAGGACCTTGTAGGCAAACGTGTCCTCGGAGTTCTGTGTCATCCTGAAATCTACAAAGTCTTGCATTGTGAAATCGTCCCTGACCCTCTGAGCACAATCCTCTCTCTTAGGGCGACCGTGGCTGTGAGGGAGTGCGGTCGTCTTTCAACCAGAAGGTTGTGGGTTCGATCCCAGCCCGTGTAGTCAACATGTCGATGTATCCTTGGGCAAGATACTTAACCCTGAGTTGCTCCCGATGGCCAACGGTGTGTGCATGTGGATGCATGTTAGTGCATGTCCTAACATACACTGCTCAGTATGAACGGGTGAACGACATGTAGTATGTAAAGCGCTTCGAGGGAAAGACTGGATAAAGCGCTATATAAGTACAGTCCATTTACCATTTCCCATTTACACAAACATCCCTCTGAGTCTTAATGGCTTTCTGGCCCTTTCCAATGTCTCCGCTGAGACAAAAGGACAAAGGTGTACATGTAGAAACCGTGGAAAAGGCAGCCATTGAAACGGTCCTATCTGAACGTGATGTGTTTCTAATTAATGTCAGCACTTATACCGGATTACCAGTTGGCCCTTTGATGCTTTCCTGGACACACTTGGAAAGAGATATTTGTGATCAAGCCCCATTGGAAGAAAAAGTCATTTGTTTGTGTCTGATCAATGCTTCTGTTTGTTCCTTTAGCTTGTACACTAATTAGGAGTTATAATGCATCGCCTCTGCACCTGGTCTAGCTGCATTCCTCTCCGTTTTGTTCATCGCTCAGGTCTAATACCAAATCAACATAAATCGATGCATGTTATCTCACGAGATGCCTTTGCGGAGAAGCTGATTTCAATCTAGGTCACCTACATACTTTTATATACATTGGGTAACATTCAAGATGCGAGTTAGATCCTCAGATAAAAAGCTTCTGAATATGTGTGCTGTCTTTCCTCCTGGCCATCTGTGTGTCTGACAGAACTGGTGAAGCCGTTTGAACACAGATGTAACATCTATGGAGGTTTTTTAGAGCAAGTATGCTTCAAAGAGCTTGTCAGATGTCATCCAACAGCATCTGAAACGTACAAATTAAATCTGATAATCGGGTCGTGATACTTCATGTGGGTTTCCCATTTCCTGTGGTGTGTGCGATACGTTTTAGTGCATGTCAATGGTAAAATGCCTCCATTTGACCCCTTTGTTTACTCTTTAAAGTAGAGACACTACATACTGATATACACCTGAACATCAGCAGGAGAGGACTCTTTAAAGTAGAGACACTACATACTGATATACACCTGAACACCAGCAGGAGAGGACTCTTTAAAGTAGAGACACTACATACTGATATACACCTGAACACCAGCAGGAGAGGACTCTTTAAAGTAGAGACACTACATACTGATATACACCTGAACATCAGCAGGAGAGGACTCTTTAAAGTAGAGACACTACATACTGATATACACCTGAACACCAGCAGGAGAGGACTCTTTAAAGTAGAGACACTACATACTGATATACACCTGAACACCAGCAGGAGAGGACTCTTTAAAGTAGAGACACTACATACTGATATACACCTGAACATCAGCAGGAGAGGACTCTTTAAAGTAGAGACACTACATACTGATATACACCTGAACATCAGCAGGAGAGGACTCTTTAAAGTAGAGACACTACATACTGATATACACCTGAACATCAGCTGGAGAGGACTCTTTAAAGTAGAGACACTACATACTGATATACACCTGAACATCAGCAGGAGAGGACTCTTTAAAGTAGAGACACTACATACTGATATACACCTGAACACCAGCAGGAGAGGACTCTTTAAAGTAGAGACACTACATACTGATATACACCTGAACATCAGCAGGAGAGGACTCTTTAAAGTAGAGACACTACATACTGATATACACCTGAACATCAGCAGGAGAGGACTCTTTAAAGTAGAGACACTACATACTGATATACACCTGGACATCAGCTGGAGAGGACTCTTTAAAGTAGAGACACTACATACTGATATACACCTGAACATCAGTATGAGAGGACTATTTAAAATAGAGACACTACATACTGATATACACCTGAACATCAGCAGGAGAGGACTCTTTAAAGTAGAGACACTACACACTGATATACACCTGAACATCAGCAGGAGAGGACTCTTTAAAGTAGAGACGCTACATACTGATATACACCTGAACATCAGCAGGAGAGGACTCTTTAAAGTAGAGACACTACACACTGATATACACCTGAACATCAGCAGGAGAGGACTCTTTAAAGTAGAGACGCTACATACTGATATACACCTGAACATCAGCAGGAGAGGACTCTTTAAAGTAGAGACGCTACATACTGATATACACCTGAACATCAGCAGGAGAGGACTCTTTAAAGTAGAGACACTACATACTGATATACACCTGAACATCAGCAGGAGAGGACTCTTTAAAGTAGAGACACTACATACTGATATACACCTGAACATCAGCAGGAGAGGACTCTTTAAAGTAGAGACACTACATACTGATATACACCTGGACATCAGCTGGAGAGGACTCTTTAAAGTAGAGACACTACATACTGATATACACCTGAACATCAGTATGAGAGGACTATTTAAAATAGAGACACTACATACTGATATACACCTGAACATCAGCAGGAGAGGACTCTTTAAAGTAGAGACACTACACACTGATATACACCTGAACATCAGCAGGAGAGGACTCTTTAAAGTAGAGACACTACATACTGATATACACCTGAACATCAGCAGGAGAGGACTCTTTAAAGTAGAGACGCTACATACTGATATACACCTGAACATCAGCAGGAGAGGACTCTTTAAAGTAGAGACGCTACATACTGATATACAACTGAACACCAGCAGAATGTACTGAAGTATGTCACCCATACCAAGCCATAAAAACACTGAACTTCCTTCCTCTGCTGAAACTTCTCTTGATACTTTGCCATGTCTCCACCAACCACATTACAATACCCCCTCTTACTGCATAGCGCCCGCTGTGCACAGTGACAGTGTATTTGTGTGTATCTGTGTGTAAGCTTATCTCTGCACTGCCTTTGGTTCCCATTGATTTCCCTTAAGCCGTATGTCTTGTGTCATGTTCTGGTCTTCTGAATGCTTGCTTATGGGTGTCATTTGTTTTCTCCCCCCCCTCCTCCCCCATTTCTCCTTTATTTGCATGCTGTTCCTCCTGTTCCACACCTCCTCTCCTTGTGTTCAGACACTGCGCCCAGCACTGAACCTGCAGCTCATGGTTGGTATCTCTACTTTCCTCTTTTATTTGTTTTTAAGCTGTTCTCTGCAGTATGCTTACTTGTACAGTGGAAATGTCATGTGTTGATCTATACCAAAGCTATATGTGCTACATGTAGCCGGCTAAATGTTGTTTCTGTTGCTTTAATCGTGCCACGAAGATGTTTCTGTCACTTAGGCTTTGGTCGAATTGCCGCCAAAAAATCAGGTATTGTCTTTTCCTTACCACTTCTTCTCAACCTGAGAAAACGTCATGAGTAAAGATGTGAAGGAGAATTCATCAGGAAATGACGACAGTGAAAGCTATATTCCTCAATACCAAGGTTGAACTTGAAATGAAATGGTTGCTCACCCTTCAGTCCACTCCGAATTATCCACAATTGGTTTGATTGCTTGAAAATATTTGAATATGTTTGACTTGTTAGCCCTCCACATCGAATACCGCGCATATCACCATTCAAACATGTTGACAAATAGTTTGAGACACCCATCACAACTCAGTGAGAACTATGAAACTTTACTTGATGATTTTACAGTAATAATCGTTCGTAGTTGTCCTTCTGGTTTAACATATTTTAGAAAATCCAAAGCACTGCACAAGATGGAAAAGCTTCAATAAGCACTGTAACTTTCATGGTCTGTATTTGTCGGTGACATCGGTTCCCTTGAACGCCCGATGTCACCGATGCAAGGTCACCATTTCCTCCTTTACTTTCCTAAAGGATGGTCCAGTGTATCCTTAGCTAAGGAGGCTATAAAGGAAGTACTTCAGTTCCGTTCCTATCATCTAGAGCAGTGCTTCTCAAAGTGTGGTCCGCGGACCACTGGCGGTCCGTGAGCGCCCCCTAGTGGTCCGTGAGTATATTGGTAAAATTTCACATTTGAAATGTATTTATTTATTTAAGTTTTCCGCACTGTCGCGGGAATATCTCTGCAATGGAGCGCGCTTAAGTTTCAGATAACACCTTCATCCCACATGTTGCCACTTGTTTGTACCATTTTCAGGCGATTTGTAAAAAACGATGTGTTTTTGGATATTTGTGGAGTTAGGTGGTCCGCGAGTGTTTTTTTATTGGTTAAGTCCTTGGTATGAAAAGGTTTGAGAAACACTGATCTAGAGCAGCGGTTTACAAAATGTGAGGCGCGCCTCTCCGGGGGGCGCCAGAGAGCTTCAGGGGAGGCGCAGCGTGAGAAAAAAATAACGAGAAACAGTGAAATCTAGTTAACTTCAGCTAACTTTATGCGAGCGGCAACATGGATCGATTTTTAGCGAAGTCGCCTAAAGTGAGAGAGGAGACAGCGGCTGGCAGAAAACGGATGACCACGATTATCTGAAGCTAGGATTTCCAGGGACCGGTCCTGGCAGGGGCGGACGGGCCATCGGTGTGTTCTGGAGCATCACAGAACGGCCGGCTCGGTTCCCTGACGGCCGGCACCGCCCTTTATTTTAATTTGAATGATTCTTACTTTGATCGAAAGCAAGTACGGGTCGAGGCTGCACCCCGCATCAAAGACGCAGACGCATTGCTCCCACTAAAGTAGGGGGGAGGGTAATGAGGAGGCAAAGTTGTCGTTCAGTCTGTTGCCGGGAGCGTATAAGGATTTATCCACGATGTTGAAAATGTTAAAAATGTTTTTAAAAAATGTTTAAAACATAAAGATAAAAAGGTGACGCTACTCAGCCAATCAAATCGGTGCAGTCAGTGAGTCAGCGCGATAGATTCAAACACAGAGGCGAGACGAGAGGAGAGAAGCAGTCGAAGTCATTTCAAATGGCGGAAGGTAGACAGCGACATGTTCTCTTACTGGTCCTCTTTGAAATGCAATTGAATGCCCCTGCATTATAGCAACAACAACAACAACAATAATTATATTAATAGCAATACTAATTGGGAGGGGGGGCGCGGCTGTTCTTATGTGCTCAGAAGGGAGGCTCACCTTCCCACACTTTGAAAACCCCTGGTCTAGAGAAACAGCTGTTACCATGGCTGCCACTGTGGTACTTCTGGGTCATTTCACTCTATCGGATCCTAACCCTCGCATTATGGACATCTTCGATCAGACTCTAGAGCGAGTTACCTGTTCTTGTTGGTCGATCAGAGATCCACATTGGTCTAGACTGAAATATCTCAACCTTTGGAGATGTTTCTTGGACGGATTGACTTCCAGGAGCCCCAGAAGACCTACCAACATCTCAACTTCTGGAAGATGGATTGCTATAAGATGTTGAACAGACATTAATAGTGTCTGGATGGAAGTCATTCCACTTTTTCAGCATCCTTCCTGAGCAAAAAAGACCATTTGACTGCAACCCTGGCTTAATGGCCACCTGGAAATATGGTCCAATCACAGTTAAGAGCCAGTTGCCCGTTCTTGTTGGGTGATCACATTGGTTCAGACTGAAATATCTCAACTTTTGGAGATGTTTTTTGGATGGATTGACTTCCAAGAGCCCCAGAGGATGGATCCTACCAACTTTGAAATGGTATTGCCTGGAGCACTTCTCCTGGCCTCAACTTTGGCAAAATGGATTGCTAGAAGATTTGCACAGACCTTTATGGTTTCTGGAAGGTGACCGCTTTAGTTTCAAACTACTGTCTGCCTCACTTGATGCAGATGACTGTACTTCCAGGTACTCTTTCTCTCCACGAGGAACCTAGCTAAGCAAAAACACTATTCGACTGCCACCTCACTGTCACAGCATAAACCAAAGCATAGCATAACATCCTTGTCTCTTTGAAAAATCTATTCATTCTCCTCCTTGAAAGTGCACTTTGCCAAATAGTCTCTCCAGCTAACCAATTACATGGTTTCCCTGAAGGTGCCACGGAGGATTGAAACCCACTCTGAAGCCAGGAGAGATTATCAACAGCATCCGGTGATTCTGTGTGCCGGCAGAAATAGAAATTAGTTTGAATGAAGACGATACGCATCGTTTTCTCATTTTGTCTAATTTGCAAAACCCCCTTTTTTCATTATTTTTCCGTGGCAGGCGTTTCATAATTTGTGTGGACAAGTTCACGGAAGCGTGATCACAAACTTCCCATTAAGGATCCATCGGGAAATGTTCAACGACCTCACTCCGTTTCTTAATGATTTATTTAAGAGTTCTATGGCGTAAAATAAGGAAGTCCTGTTAACCCTCCTGCTTGTGCTTATTGAGTTCAAACCAGTGGGAATATGCATCACATCAGGTTTCATATGGAGACAGAACAATGCACGTATCGAATTATCTTTTGTTAACTGAAAATGGATCCTTCAATCGGGTATTATTATATATTATCGATTTTTTACCTCACGGTCAAGTTGTATATTATTTTCTACTTTTTAATGCTGAGATGTTTACATTTGAGAATTGTTCATTTCTACTTCTGTGCAACGCCTCGTTTTTTATTCTGCTGCAACGCAAACATTTCCCAGTTTGGGCTCAATAAAGTACATCTTATCTTATCTTATCTTATCGTATCTTATCGTATCTTATCGTATCTTATCGTATCTTATCGTATCTTATCGTATCTTATCTTATCTTATCTTATCTTATCTTATCGCCTTTATCCTCAATTCCTATTTTGCCATAAAAAGCTACATTTACATGACATTAGTTGAGTAAAAGTAAAAGTACTCAGATCTTGTACTTGAGTACAAGTAGAAGTACTCAGACCTTGTACTTCAGTAAAAGTAGAAGTACTCAGATCTTGTTCTTGAGTAAAAGGAGAAGTACTCAGATCTGGTTCTTGAGTAAAAGTAGAAGTACTCAGATCTTGTACTTGAGTAAAAGTAGAAGTACTCAGATCTTGTACTTGAGTAAAAGAAGAAGTACTCAGATCTTGTTCTTGAGTAAAAGTAGAAGTACTCAGATCTGGTACTTGAGTAACAGTAGAAGTACTCAGATCTTGTACTTCAGTAAAAGTAGAAGTACTCAGATCTTGTACTTGAGTAAAAGTAGAAGTACTCAGATCTTTTACTTGAGTAAAAGTAGAAGTACTCAGACCTTGTACTTGAGTAAAAGTAGAAGTACTCAGATCTTGTACTTGAATAAAAGTAGAAGTACTCAGATCTTGTACTTGAATAAAAGTAGAAGTACCCAGATCTTGTACTTATTAAAAGTAGAAGTACCCAGATCTTGTACTTGAGTAAAAGTAGAAGTACTCAGATCTTGTACTTGAGTAAAAGTAGAAATACTCAGATCTTGTACTTGAATAAAAGTAGAAGTACCCAGATCTTGTACTTATTAAAAGTAGAAGTACCCAGATCTTGTACTTAGTAAAAGTAGAAGGACTCAGATCTTGTACTTGAATAAAAGTAGAAGTACTCAGATCTTGTACTTGAGTAAAAGTAGAAGTACTCAGACATTGTACTTGAGTAACAGTAGAAGTACTCAGATCTTGTACTTGAGTAAAAGTAGAAGTACTCAGATCTTGTACTTAGTAAAAGTGGAAGTACTCAGATCTTGTACTTGAGTAAAAGTAGAAGTACTCAGACCTTGTACTTGAGTAAAAGTAGAAGTACTTAGATGTTGTACTTGAGTAAAAGGAGAAGTACTCAGATCTTGTAATTGAGTAAAAGTAGAAGTACTCAGATCTTTTACTTGAGTAAAAGTAGAAGTACTCAGACCTTGTACTTGAGTAAACAGTAGAATTACTCAGATCTTGTTCTTGAGTAAAAGTAGAAGTACTCAGATCTTGTTCTTGAGTAAAAGTAGAAGTACTCCGATGTTGTACTTGAGTAAAAGGAGAAGTACTCAGATCTTGTACTTTGTAAAAGTGGAAGTACTCAGACCTTGTACTTGAGTAAAAGTGGAAGTACTCAGATCTTGTAATTGAGTAAAAGTAGAAGTACTCAGATCTTTGTACTTGAGTAAAAGTAGAAGTACTCAGACCTTGTACTTGAGTAACAGTAGAAGTACTCAGATCTTGTTCTTGAGTAAAAGTAGAAGTACTCAGACCTTGTACTTGAGTAAAAGTAGAAGTACTGAGATATTGTACTTGAGTAAAAGTAGAAGTACTCAGATCTTGTACTTAGTAAAAGTGGAAGTACTCAGATCTTGTACTGGAGTAAAAGTAGAAGTACTTAGATATTGTACTTGAGTAAAAGTAGAAGTACTCAGATCTTGTACTTGAGTAAAAGTAGAAGTACCCAGATCTTGTACTTTAGTAAAAGTAGAAGTACCAGAGTATAGGAATACAGTAAAAGTCCTGCATTCAAAATGTTCCTCAAGTGAAAGTAGAAAGTATTCTCATCTAAATATAGTGAAAGACAGTGAAAGTAGTCGTTGTGCAGATCGGTCCATTTCAGAATAATATATATGATGTGTTTTATAATGATTGATCATGAAAGTGTTCTCAAAGCTGGTGGAGGAGCAGCTAGTCTGAAGTACTTTGTAGACTGCAGGGTAGCTGGTGGAGGAGCAGCTAGTCTGAAGTACTTTGTAGACTGCAGGGTAGCTGGTGGAGGTGCAGCTAGTCTGAAGTACTTTGTAGACTGCAGGGTAGCTGGTGAAGGTGCAGCTAGTCTGAAGTACTTTGTAGACTGCAGGGTAGCTGGTGGAGGTGCAGCTAGTCTGAAGTACTTTGTAGACTGCAGGGTAGCTGGTGGAGGTGCAGCTAGTCTGAAGTACTTTGTAGACTGCAGGGTAGCTGGTGGAGGTGCAGCTAGTCTGAAGTACTTTGCAGACTGCAGGGTAGCTGGTGGAGGAGCAGCTAGTCTGAAGTACTTTGCAGACTGCAGGGTAGCTGGTGGATTCACTCCAGGTGGAACTAAAGTCTGATTCAACACCTGATTAGATTTCACATCCTTCATCCACATCAGTGAAGTACCTAAAGGTATTAAATACATGCAGTAAATGTACTTAGTTACTTCCCACCTCTGGGCTTGTCGGAGCTTTACTGTGAGTTCCAGTGTGGCTGCCAGAGGAAGCTGTTTCCACTGAAAAGGCTCCGTACACTCTAACACACGCCGTCAGCGACGAGCTGCTGAACATAGTGGAGCATTTAGAGGCTAAACACGCAGATATTCCCCTCTGGGGTCGGTCGAGATCAAAACCCTCGCTCGAAGAGAGAGACTCTAGTTTGAAAAAACACTTCAAATAAACGATAATGTTGCTTCACGTGTAAATAAGCAACTTTTGGATTTGTTTGGAATTCAAGGAAGGGACATGAATTGATATTCAGCAGCTACAGTATTTCACTCGTGAAATATTTGCAAAGGGCAAAAGAACAGCAGATGAATGGATGTTCACGGTGCACTGATGGAGATGAGATTTCATTAATATGCATACGTGATTTGGTGAATGAACATTAGCGGAGGGTTCAGGTGTTGTATCGAATATTTAAATATGATGAACGAACACTCGGTAATCCCACAAGGCTTATGCTGATGTCAAATCGGGCTTTCAGTGGAAATATCAAGCCGCTGTAGTGGTGTTGGTGCCTGTTTTTAACTCGGCCTGAAAACGCTACGTGGTGCACACGTAACCTGGAATACAAGCTGACATGTCGTTGTACTTCTTGCCTCACTTCTCCTTGAAGGGTAGATACTCTCACAACAGCACCGCGCCTTTTCTCCATTTGGAGATTAAACTGTAAATCCAGCTTTTTATAGAAATTGATCTCACTGTAAGAAAGCAAATGGGAACATGCCATTCTCTTCAGATGTGAGTGAATTGAGACATTCATTCAAATACATGGCTTTTATTTGATCTCTTAGAGGCGCACATCCATTAAGAGCCTCTCTCTCTCTCTCTCTCTCTCTCTCTCTCTCTCTGCAAAGGGAACGTCATCACGCACGAAATGGTCTTCCCGCTAATGGAAAAAAACCTATTCCTAAATCATTGTCAAAACCGTATTTTTTTCAATTCTCGGTATCGCTTCTACAATTTTAAAGTAAAGCTAATTTCAAAGCTTAGAGGTCCCGCGTCACGGCCATTTCCACTGATCATGATTCCATCGTTGAGGTCGACGAGAATAGATTTACTTTGTTCAATGTTCCAAACTCTCATTGGTTTCTCACAGCTTCTCTGTGTAGTATTCACTCTCTGTCCCACACGGCTTGGTGGAGCTCCTGCTCCCTGTGAGCCCACTGTGCTCTGATTGGTCGGGACGTTGCGAGGCTCGTTGCTGCGATCTGCCGCTCGGAGCGGACAGGTTTCCGGGTCGGCGATACAGCGAGAACAAGCTCAAACTCATCCTGAGCACACACACACTCACAGCCTGTCCTACACGGCTTGTTGGAGCTCCTGCCCCTCCCTGTGAGCCCAGTGTGCTCTGATTGGTCGGGACGAAGTAAAAACAATAAGTGTGGCTTGATATTGAGAAAGAACAAGGTTGATAACGCTGTGAGTCAATGGGTCTGTGGAGAGCATTTCTCCGCCATCCCAACTCGTCTGTTACCAGCGTTCAGGGAGCTCTAGGCAAGTCAATGGGACGCCCTGTTAGTTGAACATGTACGCTAAAGGTCCCCCCACTGCGTTTGATAGTGACGCCAAGGGATCCTGGTGTGAGGAGCTCCGCGGGTTGGTCCATTTTGGGTTCCCGGAAGAATCACGTGTAAAAAGAGAAATGTCCAGCGAGGCGTTCAGGGGCAGCAGACAGTCTGCTCTGAGTTGGAGCTTTACTCGCTACAGGGTGCACTCTGAGGGTTGTGACTCTGCAGACCGGTCACATGCAGAAGCTTCAGAACTCACAAGGGGACGGGTGATAACCGGAGAAGCGTGACATGGGTCCTTTAGAGGTCTCTGCAGCGCACAGGTGGCCAACAGTAGCTTCTAAGTTGCACACATGTCATCAGTTGAGTAAAAAGTACAATATTTGCATCTGAAATATCGAGGAGTAGAAGTAAAAAGAAAGTGTTATACAAATGAATTACCTACCTGATTTATTTGAAGTGTTGTACTGCTGCCCTTTAACCAGCTCTAACAGCTAATAGACTAAATGATGGTGAGAAAGAAAAGACACGATCTCATCAATGTAACACAGAGTAGCCCTTTGAATTATACGAACACATTTCTTAAAGGTTGGTTACCATGGAAACAAAGCTGCAGCTAATTATAATACGTGTGATACATTGTGTTTAAGTACAAACATTTCATATGTTGCATTAACAAAAGTAAAAATAATTTAAAGTGATTTAGGTGTAAGGTTGCTACGGCGACAGAGGAAATATAATGAAGTGTTTTATATAAATGTGTTTAAACAGTTCGACTCAAGCGGGGAGGATTCAATGCTGAATTCGTTTGCGCAGGTTTTTTTCAGACTTTTACAACAAGAAACAACTGGAATTTGAAACATTTTCCGCTGCAGAACAGTCAAACATCATCGATGCAATTAAATCCACTCGAGTGCAGATTACCGGAGGGTTATTTCAAGCCTTCAAACCCTAAAAATAGTCCCTTCAGACCCTATCAATTATTCACACTGACCTACCTGAGTGGATTTCATCTGACAACATTGCCTCAGCGACCCCTGATGTGGTTTATTAAAATAAAGGGACATATTCTGCTAGTTTGTACATTCATACGTGTTTTCTGGTTTGTTTGGAGTAAATGTGTACATGCTTGAATGTTAAAAGATACCCTGACTTCTTCTCAAAGCCTTCGTCTGAAATTTAGTTTTCTCTGATTAGGCCCAGAAAAGCTGCTCTGATTGGCAAGATGAAAAATGGCAATAATAAGTTGTGGAACTTTTGAAAATCAACGTGCTTCACAAAGAAAGCTGATTAAAAACAGTCCGTAATTATCTTTAAAAGAAACAGGGGGAAATAATCTGGTGTCAAAACAAAGTCAACTCAAAGGAGATTACAATTTGGGGGAATCAGGAAAGTCTCTCTGATTAAAGAGAGACTTGTTCCAGGGTTTATGTTTTGTCAGTTACCATAATATATGATAAGAGAGGACTCTTTAAAGTAGAGACACTACATACTGATATACACCTGAACATCAGCAGGAGAGGACTCTTTAAAGTAGAGACACTACATACTGATATACACCTGAACATCAGCAGGAGAGGACTCTTTAAAGTAGAGACACTACATACTGATATACACCTGAACATCAGCAGGAGAGGACTCTTTAAAGTAGAGACACTACACACTGATATACACCTGCACATCAGCAGGAGAGGACTCTTTAAAGTAGAGACACTACACACTGATATACACCTGAACATCAGCAGGAGAGGACTCTTTAAAATCTGAGTTACTAAGTGCTTCATAAAGACAGCCAAATAAATCTGTAATTACGTTTAAAAGAAAATGATAAAACAATTTGGTTTAGAAAAATGGAAGAAAATTAGACAATTTCGAAAGAAATAATAGACTATTCACAGGAGAATAAAACCCAAGAGAAATTCTGGACAGGCTGTCCAATAAAGACACTTTCTTTTCTGTTGGCGAGCAAATTGCCACGGTTCTTTTAATTTGCGCTTTTCAAATCCATGTTTCAAAATCCTTTCGAAAAATAGCGAAGAAAAAAACAAATTAGTCTTAAATTGAGGTTTAAAATACAAAAGACAAACCAATTTGGAGCAGGCTATAAAAAGACACATGGTTTAGAAAAAGGTAAGATTGGAACAATGTCTAGAAGACTATTCAAACAAGAGGAGAGTCCCTTCGATAACTTACGTAGTGCCCGACGGCCAAGAAGCACGTACGAACTACGCATGCGTGAGTGGCAATACCTCTCCTTACCAGCAGGCGGCGGTAGTGTGTATTCGTCATTCAAAAGAGGCAACAACCGGAAGACAGACTGCGTGATAACCGAGAGAAGAAGAACCGACTGCGTGATATAAACAAACAACAAATAGCGCGTTCCATTTTCATTTTCATTCCAGATCGCCATGATGAAAAATAAACTCTCGCGTCCGGGTGAGATGAAAATGAAAAAGAATAGCCGTCTGTGTGCGCCTTCTTAATCGTTTGTTTGGGTCCCTCACTTCCGTTTCGCTTCTCATGCACTGATTCGCTAAGCTGAACAGCCAATCAGAGTGCTTTCTTTTGCCGACGAAAAGACTGAGTAGGGTGACAGGACGTTCATCGACAACCAGACATCTATCGACGGCCGAAATCGCTAACTCCTATTTATTGGTTTTATTTTATTTAGACTGGGACGTAAGTTTCTCATATCTAAACTGTAGCTTCTGTGCACATGACAATAAAGCCTTGAAACTTTAACCCCCCAAAAATACGTAATGGCTGCACCACTTTATGATTTTATTATGCATTTGGATAAAAACTACTGCACTTCTATCTCTCTGAAGCTATAGATAGTTTCCCTTGTGAGATGCGCAGAGTTAAAGGCGCTCATTTGAAACAAAAACCTAGAGAAACAGATTTATGTAGACTCAGTATAATGAGCTGAAGCTGTACCGACTCAAAGAATAAAGCAGAGAACAAACACGTTGATTACAAAGCCTTTCTTCATCTGAGCAGGAATACCTCCTTGAACAACATGAAGCGCACTTGAGCACTTGTTTTTAAGATGTCAAGCAACTAAGGAACCTAAAAAAACTGAATTAAACACAAATTATACGTGTTGAGGATCCTATTATAATACTTTACGTTTAGTTCAAGTCAGAAAGTCAACAAAAACAACAAGATGACGATTCAATAAAATGCAGTCCATACATTTGATCTGGGATTTAGCTTTTAATTCAAGATATAATTTAAGGATTGACTGTTGCACAGAAGTCTTAATTGTGTTAAGCTTTAAAACTACAATGCATGTCTGAGCAGTTTTAATTGTAGAGAAATAACTTTAAGAGTGAGACATTTGTACATTGTCACCACCGCTAAGCTAAAGGTGGCTAATGTTGGGCTATAAGGGAACTACAGCACGGTCACATGACTTCACGTCACCACCGCTAAGCTAAAGGAGGTTAATGTTGGGCTATAAGGGAACTACAGCACGGTCACATGACTTCACGTCACCACCGCTAAGCTAAAGGAGGTTAATGTTGGGCTATAAGGGAACTACAGCACGGTCACATGACTTCACGTCACCACCGCTAAGCTAAAGGAGGCTAATGTTGGGCTATAAGGGAACTACAGCACGGTCACATGACTTCACGTCACCACCGCTAAGCTAAAGGAGGCTAATGTTGGACAATAAAGGAAGTACAGCACGGTCACATGACTTCACGTCACCACCGCTAAGCTAAAGGCGGCTAATGTTGGGCTATAAAGGAACTACAGCACGGTCACATGACTTCATGTCACCACCGCTAAGCTAAAGGAGGCTAATGTTGGGCTATAAAGGAACTACAGCACGGTCACATGACTTCATGTCACCACCGCTAAGTTTGACTTCAATGCAAGGGCACCAGAAGTGCTTAAATGCTGGCTAATGTCTGGGTTTCTATACTCTTTGCTTGTGGAGGAATGTATTCATAATAATGAAGTAAATGAACTCTTTCAACTCAAGCATCTCACAGTTCAGAGTTAGCATTTTGGTGTTGGGTGTGCAGCTTTAGTTCTTCCCCCTCCTCCTCTCACTCCCACCTCCTCTCTATAATGAAAGGGCATGCTGCTGGGGGATGTCAGCTGCTTTAGGCTACCTGCACAGACTAATTTCCCATGTGGAGAGGTGAGTGCGTCGGGGAAAGGACACACCTGCCAACACGGCTGTCAGCGGCGTGGGGAGGGATCGGATAATTGAGAGAGCTAACCGTAGAGAGGAAGCAGAGGATAATGGCCACTCTGCTCACAGCAGGACATTTCTCTTTCCAAGGACTACACTGTCACATTTGGAGGTAGAGGTGGAAAGTAACTAAATACATTTACTCAGTTACTGTACTATTGAGCGGAGAGGGCAAAAGTACACACATCCTTTCCTCAAGTAGAAGTACAGATATTCTTGTTTAAAAATACTCTGGTGAAAGTAGAAGTACTGACTAAACTTCTTTACTCAAGTCAAAGTAAAGAGGGCTTTGAAGTGTACTTCAGTAGAAAGTACCCATAGCTAGCAGCTGCTTTAAAGAGTACCTGACCTCCCTTTATATCAATAGAACAATAATGTCATTGTTAGCTAATGAATGTTTCCATGGTGACCAACGGCAACATGACAACGTTTCCATTGGTCCCTCTTCTTTAGAGAAGACCAGGAAGTGATGGATACACGGATCGTGTTCCAACCAATAGGCACGCAGTGACTCGAAAGAATAATGATCACGCACCAACACACATTCAGACTAAAGGAACCAGCTGTTTGGGAAATGAGAGAAGTAGAAAGTACAGGTATTTGAGTTCAACATGTAAGAAGTAGAAAGTACAGGTATTTGAGTTCAACATGTAAGAAGTAGAAAGTACAGGTATTTGAGTTCAACATGTAAGAAGTAGAAAGTACAGGTATTTGAGTTCAACATGTAAGAAGTAGAAAGTTCAGGTATTTGAGTTCAACATGTAAGAAGTAGAAAGTACAGGTATTTGAATTCAACATGTAAGAAGTAGAAAGTACAGGTATTTGGGTTCAACATGTAAGAAGTAGAAAGTACAGGTATTTGGGTTCAACATGTAAGAAGTAGAAAGTACAGGTATTTGAGTTCAACATGTGAGAAGTAGAAAGTACAGGTATTTGAGTTCAACATGTAAGAAGTAGAAAGTACAGGTATTTGTGTTCAACATGTAAGAAGTAGAAAGTACAGGTATTTGAGTTCAACATGTGAGAAGTAGAAAGTACAGGTATTTGAGTTCAACATGTAAGAAGTAGAAAGTACAGGTATTTGGGTTCAACATGTAAGAAGTAGAAAGTCCAGGTATTTGGGTTCAACATGTAAGAAGTAGAAAGTACAGGTATTTGAGTTCAACATGTAAGAAGTAGAAAGTACAGGTATTTGAGTTCAACATGTACTGTAAGAAGTAGAAAGTACAGGTATTTGAGTTCAACATGTGAGAAGTAGAAAGTACAGGTATTTGAGTTCAACATGTAAGAAGTAGAAAGTACAGGTATTTGAGTTCAACATGTAAGAAGTAGAAAGTACAGGTATTTGAGTTCAACATGAGAGAAGTAGAAAGTACAGGTATTTGAGTTCAACATGTAAGAAGTAGAAAGTACAGGTATTTGAGTTCAACATGAGAGAAGTAGAAAGTACAGGTATTTGAGTTCAACATGAGAGAAGTAGAAAGTACAGGTATTTGAGTTCAACATGAGAGAAGTAGAAAGTACAGGTATTTGAGTTCAACATGTAAGAAGTAGAAAGTACAGGTATTTGGGTTCAAAATGTAGGAAGTCAAAGTAAAAAGTTGTCAGAAAGATAAGTAGTGAACTATTTATTTTACAATAACGAAATATGTGTACTCCACTACTTCCAGGAAACAGGGTCATTGCAGAAGTATAAATAAACAAATGTAACTTCAAAGCATGATTTTTAGTAAGTAAAGAGAAAAAGCTTGAGATAATGTTCAGAATTAGTAATGGGAAGTCCATTATGGAAACCATTCAAAAAGGATATGTGTGTTTTATGTAAACTCAGAGATGGATGTGTTTGTATTTTGAGGCTGGCTCTCTTCAAACGAGGCACATATGCTGCATTAATTAGTTTCAGACTCACGTTGGATATGGCAGGTGACAAAGCTCTCCCTCCTCTCATAGCTCACCTCCTGCTGAACGTTAAGTGAACCTCTAAGGATCCATCTGGCTTTCACGTGATGAAATAGACAAGTTTAATCAGGAGAGATTTTTCCCCTCACCTGCGACATCGATCAGATGTTTTTAATCATTCTGAATTGATAAAGATGCAACTAGTTTAAAAAGGTCAACAGGTGGCATCCATTACTTTCCGTTCATACAATTATGTGTAATTTATTCTGGTACCAACTTTGTAAACAGTGAATTGTATTCGGTATCATTCACAGCCAAGAGTGTACCTTTTGGTTTGAGAAGTGGGGGGACACAAAACAGGGGGTCCTCCGCATTGAAACATTGTTCTCGATTTAATTCCATTTCCTGCCTTTCTACAAATATATTAGGGACTACGGTGTTAACTTACCCAAGACAAATGTGTAGTGTATATTATGAGTGTGCACACTTATCTAGTATCCTCTCCATGTGAACCATGCAGCTACAGGTCTGCTTTACAGTACATTGTCCAGACGGGTTTGAAAAAAACGTTTTAGCTTATTACTATCTATGAAGTAGCTGGGATTAAACCATTTTGAGAAATGTCAGTGATATATTTTGCAGTGGAACACACTTTTATGATACCTACAAGTGTTGTTAACAGGATAATCTCCACAAATTAACACCACTTAATTTTGAAGCAAAAAGCTAACGTTAGTCTATAAAGGAACTACAGCACGGTCACATGACTTCACGTCACCACCGCTAAGCTAAAGGGGGCTAATGTTGGGCTTTAAAGGAACTACAGCACGGTCACATGACTTCACGTCACCACCGCTAAGCTAAAGGCGGCTAATGTTGGGCTATAAAGGAACTACAGCACGGTCACATGACTTCACGTCACCACCGCTAAGCTAAAGGCAGCTAATGTTGGACAATAAAGGAACTACAGCACGGTCACATGACTTCACGTCACCACCGCTAAGCTAAAGGTCGCTAATTTTAGGCTATAAAGAAACTACAGCACGGTCACATGACTTCACTTCTCCACCGCTAAACTAAAGGTGGCTAATGTTGGTCGTGATTAAATTTAGTTGTTAAATCTTGTTAGCTTGTGTTATGTGTTATATTCCTACACCGTTATATTGGATATCTTTCTGCAGCTCCACAATACGTCATTCAAAATGTATTTTACCACATATTTAGCCTTTAACAAATATTCTGCTTGCTGCTATTTGAATATTGCACTTGTCCATTTTGCAATTTCAATAAAATGTCTGGTTAATTATGTAGCCCTAGTCTTGTTGCTACTCATCTTTAAAGCGTAAAACTGTGAGCACGAGATCTAAAAATAAAACCTCATCAAGGTCAAGTGACAAAAGATGAGACATTGAATTAATGGAGTCCCTCATCCTGTCCCTCCTCTTGTGTCCTGATAATAACAACAGAGGAGCCGGTGTGTTTCAGTTGTTGTGACACAGAGTCTTATCAGTGAAATTACATCGGGGGCTTTGTGTGGATCTGTGTACACAGCAGAGCATCCCTGAGTGAAGGAACTGTGCCAAGGAAATGAGAAGCTAATCCTGGAAAAAGAGACAATGGATACAAACATTTACACGCATGCAGTAGACACACCATTCTCCGGTCAAGGTCGTTCACGCAGATGAACTGTAGACTTGTGTTTCGCTGAAAGTACTTTGTTCGTGAGTTTTCGTCTTTAATTTCACTTTCAGTTTGATAGATAATGTTATCTTACCCTGTACGTAGCTATACTCCAACACGTCAATTTGTACGTATTTCACGTGATTGTTAGGAAGTATGGTTAAGGTGGATTTGTGGTTCGACTTTGGCCAAAGAGACCGCTGTTAATTTATTCGTCACGCCAATTCCGTAGGTATTTAAACCCAAACTAGAATTGTTTTTCCTGAGACTAATGAAGTAGTAACCAAGCGCATAAAAGCACATGTTGAAAGGAAGCCCCACCGTAATGAATACCCTGCTTTATCGTACATTTTACTCTAAAAAGGACCCTAATTTACGTAAATAAACACCATGTTGTAGGAAGAACACTTGCAGATAGAGATTGAGACTGGAAAATAAAGACTGGACTAATAAATAATAATAATAATAATAATAATAATAATAATAATAATAATAATAATAATAATAATAATAATAATAATAATAATAATAATAATAAAGACTGGAAACTTGTCTGGAAAATCTTCACCGAGATAATAAATCAAGTGAGAAGTAAGGTCATTTTCTCATAGACTTCTATACTATTTTTGCAACCAGTGGAGTCGCCCCCTGGTGGCCATTAGAGACAATGCCCTCCTTTTGCACTTGATTTTTAGTTTTAATAACAAATGAAGCTTTGCTCACCTGTTGCTTCACTAGCTAAATGCTAGTTTTGCCAAATCATGCCTTTTTATATAAAAAAATAAATAAAAAAACGTTAAAGTGAAGTGCTTTCACATCCTGGGGAGTTTTTCAGCCGGGTTGAAACGAGTGAAGGAAATGGAGCCAGATCAGTGACAGAAGGACGGGGTTTGATAATCACGCCTGAGAGGAGACAGGTCTGGATGTAGAGAAGCTCCACTGGCTTTCCTTTTTTGTCCCCATTAACAGGACTAATGTGCATCTGTGCAGCAAACTCATTTGAGCCCTGGATGTGTTGGGATAAGAGGCTCCGGAGACCACTAAAAGACATGATTAGAAGGTGTTTATTGCGCCAGCCGAGGCCTAGATACAGCTTAATATCCTGAGAACAGTTATAGCCCATAATTGTATTAAATTTTGGATGAACACCGAGCGTGATTAGATTAATGATGAATAGCTCCATCAGAGAGGAAAAGGGAAACAAGGTGCAAGGTTTCTTTGGAGATAATGCCGTATTGGAGTATTCCCTTCAAGGCAGCGCGTTGTGTTGGCTCTGAAATATCATTCATTATGTGCACAAAGCTCTCGGTAACACAACAACCGCGTCTTGCTCATTATCCTGTGCACCTGTTTTCCAGACGGAAATTAGACAATTTCTTTCAGCTGCGTTTCAATTCTACATCCAGAAGTTTGGGAAAGTTGAGTGTTTTTTATTCCCAGTAGGAAACGCCTCACGATAGCAGCTCATCACAACGGTCATTTTAACGCCCAAAAGTTATTAATTCATGATGAAATTAAGTGTCACTCTCTTCTTTGCTTTGTCTAATTCAAATACGGAGAAAGTATGTGACGGCCCCCTCTTAATCTGCACAAGTGTAGAAAGAGTCATTCAAGAAGGAGGTCCAAGAAATAAGTTCAAATATTAATTTCTACAAGGGATCGCCGTGGAGTCGCCGTGTTGTTGCTAATAATACTTCAATCAGGAGAGACGGTTTTGATAGAATACATATTTATTGCCAGGAATACACAAGTGAATGTAATGGAGTTTTGGCGATTAGGCCCCGTTGTGCGGGAGTATCATTCGGGAGGGGAGAACCGATCCGATGGGGTCTAGACACTGGTCGTGGTGAATGGATGGTTGGGGTCGGTCTGAAGGGGAGGGGCTTAGCTTGACCCTGGTGGTGGTGAATGGATAGTTGGGGTCGGTCTGAAGGGGAGGGGCTTAGCTTGACCCTGGTGGTGGTGAATGGATAGTTGGGGTCGGTCTGAAGGGGAGGGGCTTAGCTTGACCCTGGTGGTGGTGAATGGATAGTTGGGTTCGGTCTGAAGGGGAGGGGCTTAGCTTGACCCTGGTGGTGGTGAATGGATAGTTGGGGTCGGTCTGAAGGGGAGAAGCTTAGCTTGACCCTGGTGGTGGTGAATGGATGGTTGGGGTCGGTCTGAAGGGGAGGGGCTTAGCTTGACCCTGGTGGTGGGTCAAGGGTTAGCGGGGAGTTCTTGGTTTCAGCAGTGACTTCACATCACAAACTCTAATTCCTGTCCATGTCTCTTAAACCACAGCTGGAGTCCAAACCGTGTGATTTTAAACTTTATTCGACCTTTTAGCTTGTAGTTTTTGACGACTGTCTTTTTTTAAATGAACCTAACTCTGCGTCTCTTGCACGTCAGGAGCTCGCTGACATTTCTAAATAGGTTCAATGAATGAGGTTCGTTGGGACTTTAATTACATTCACTCTTTAACCTGAGTGTGGTGGGCAATGGAAGAGGATCTCCATGAGCTCTTATGACACACACACACACACACACACACACACACACATATTCCTGATTGCCCTTCTGTCTGCAGGCACACCAGTGAAATCACTAATTAGCAGATTAGAAGATCCAATTAGGAGATCTCCTCTGCTCAAAAATCAGGCCCCGACAAAACGTCCTAAAATACTCAATATTAAGTGACCTTTCCCCTGACAGAATGACCACTGCTGATTGGCCCTCGGATCAGCCCTCTGGACACTTTGTTGAAGACCCTTTGTGATGGTTTTATAATTGATGTCCTATTTAAAAAAAAATGGAGATTTAGCTGTGAGTTGGCGCTGAGCTAAAGAATTACTTTTATTTATTTTAACAGGTTCCTTTAAAATAGTGTTAGGTTAGTTTGTCTCATGAAAGAAAGGGGAAATTGATTAAGTGTTTAAAGGAAAGGTAAAGACAAAAACATGAGATATAAATAATACATTTTGTGATAAAATATGACGATTATCTCATTAAAGGTAATTTTAGAACGACTATTTAGCAGTAGTGCGCCACCTGTACTGCTGAATGAAAGCCATAACAATTCAATAACTAAAGCAAATATTTTAGGTAATTAAAATGCACCACAAGCCTTAAAAAAAAGCCTTTTTTTGTAATTACAACTTCTGCCTTTCAAGAGGACCTTGGTGCTTCTTTATGAATAACGGCTATAATGGTGATTGCTCGCTGTGAGATAATAACACAGATGGACTGAACCTCAGTGGCTGACAGTAATTGCTCGTCAGCGATACCCACTGATATGACATGCAAATAGCTTTGTATGGGATGCATGGACTGAGTGCTTGCAGAAAGTGACACCAACATGCAAGCAGAGCTCTTTAAACACAAATACAAGACAATCCTCGCTTATTTCCTGCTTGGTTTGGACAGGAAACAGCCGTCCTTCCAGGGACCTCTTAATGTGTCTGAGTGAACTGCAGGGGTCCAAACCCAATACACTCACTTTGATTTCATGAAATGAGACTTTTTATGTGAAATGACAGCTATTATTTTTTAAATCAGACCCACTTTGTAAAACACTTTGTGGAAAACTAGGAAAACATTATGCTGCCGGAGCACAATCAGTAATGAAAACACGACTAACACACATCCTCCTGTGAAAAGACCAGATGTGTTGTTTTAGTTTTTAGTGAGGGCACGAGAGAAAATGGATTCTGATTTTGTTGTTTTCTTCATTTCCTGTCATGTTTGAAAAAAAGAGACATTTTTAATCAGTTTTCTTATTGATCTGCAAATGCTGCAAAGTGCAATTAAAAACATACATGTTATCAGCTCTAATGACAACAGGAGAACTGGATGCGTTAACACCTGCAGTTCAGAATTTAACGCTGCAGTTTCTTTAACTTAAAGGGGACCTATCATGCAAAATGCACTTTTGTATGTCTGTTATACATCACCATGTGTCCCCGGTGTGTCCCCGGTGTGTCGGGGAACTCACGCAGCGTCAGAAAATAAACCCCTCTCTCTTTTCCTCCGTACCCAAATCTCTAAAAACGGGGAACAACGGAGCTGATCCAGATTTGCGTCCGATATGACGTAACATCTGAAATGTGGACCCACGGGCCAATCAGAAAGCTGCTATCAGAAACAATGCCCGACTGTTTTGGACGTAATATGGTCGGTGTTTACATTAGCATCGCTAAAGGCCCTGACACACCAAGCAGTCACCAGAGGACTAGCCGACGCTGAAGTCGGCTGTTGCCTGGCCGTGTTCTCCTGCGTTTTGGCCATGTGTCGCACGGGAACACACCGCACCGACTTCAGTGCGTGAGTGGCAATAACTCTCCTTACCAGCAGGCGGCGGTAGTGTGTATTCGTCATTCAAAAGAGCCAACAGCCGGAAAACAGAGAAGAAGAAGAAGAGTATCTTTTCTCCGTAATATCATACAGAGCTGGCCTCTCCTGGATCAAGGTGATCAGCAGGTCTTCGTTTGCATCATTCCAGATCGCCATGAGGAGATGAAAATGAATAGCAGTCTGTGTGTGCCTTCTTTTAAATAGTTTGTTTACGTCCCTCAATTCCGCTTCGCTTCTCATGCACTGATTCGCTAGCTGAACAGCCAATCAGAGTGATTGCTTGGTCCAACTGCCCGACCCGATGCATGGCCGATTCAACATGTTGAATCGGCCATGCATCGGGTCTGGCAGTCCAAATAAGGCGTGTCACGGCAGACGGTTCGGGACACACCAACCTGACTACGGCGCCGCAAATGCCCGACAGCCTTTGACGGCCTCTGACTCCCAAAATCGGGTTGGTGTGTCAGGGCCTTTACACTCAGAGCTAACCGGTACTGGAGAGCATGTGTGTGAAGAAGCAGGAAGTAGAAAGGAACTCACCTTGTGGTGTAACCGGCAAGAGAGAAAGCCTTTGAGCTCCAGACTGTTTCAGAGCCTTGATAATCCATGATATGGCGTTTCATCACGGCAGCATTTAGTTTAGACGGTAGCTGCCGGGTCCCGCATGAGCTCACACCCCTCCTCTTTAAAGCTTTATCCCCAAATCAGAACTTTAGAAACAGGAAGTGAAATAGAGGAATATGAGGCATGGCTAGAATGATCTGTTTGGTATTTTGAGCAAAACACTTCATAGACATGTTTTTAATATATTTGTATATATCTGAGAGCTGTGCTATTGCCTAAAAGTAGCACGATAGCTGACCTTTAAATGATATTAAATTGATCAGGTTTATTAAAGTGGAAATTATGAAACCTTGGATGTTATTTGGGTTTGAAAAAGCAATTCAGAGATAAAATAACATGCACAATCCCTCACATAAATGATCTATATCTTAATTCCCAAGAATATAAATATATAATATAAAGATATATAATTAAAGCCTGCGAATACACATCACATTTAACAATGAAAGTGTCATTCAGTTTTTGTGATAAAGGTCCAGTTTATGTTAAAAAAGTATATATATCTATTAACAAAAAAATACCCAGTCTATGGAGTTTTAATTTAAATCCAAAGTGTATTTATTTATTTATAATAATACAAGTATTATTATTATGTATTTATTTAATTGTATTATTATTATTTGTTAATCTGTAGTCCCTGAACAGATGTTGTAAAGTCACCCTATAAACACATTTATTATATTAATATTTATTTGTATTCCATTGGATGGACAAGAAAAACAAAATATGAGTATAAATGTTATTTTAGTTAAAATGTGTGAATTTGATTTAAACACCACACAACGATAGTCTGATATAGACCTTTTTTTACAGCCATCGTCCAATCCACCTCCTGCCCCCTGGCAACACACACACACACACACACACACACACACACACACACACACACACACACACACACACACACACACACACCCCCTAAAGCCAGAGTCCACATTAACATGGTAATAGGACAGAGTGTTAAAGCTCGGCCTGACGAGAGAGAATTGGATGTCAGAGGATCCCTGCTCTCGCTTTAATTGAATCTGCCCAGCTCTAAAGAAGAAAATCTGAAGTCAAAATAACCCATTAGATCCATCAGGTAATGTTTTGTTGGGTCTGACAGCTAGACCCCCCCTCTTTCATTCCGTTCGGGTCTCTGATGTTTCTCTTTCTCCTTCATAAAGTATTGCCTTCTGCTTCTCTTTCTGGGGAAAAATAGTGTGAGGTTTTTTTTTCGTCGGAAGCTAATGGAATAGTTCTGAATGCTACGTCCACACGGCAGCGTCGCGTGCTTCAACGGAGCGGTCACTTTGAATGGGGTGACGTCACGCTTTGCCGAACTGCATTGTGGTTCCGTCGCTTTGCCTTTCGCTTCGAAAGTTGAGACAAGTTCAACTTATCAAGCGTCATCAGAAGCGCCAGCCAATCAAATCAAATACCAGTAGAGGCTCTAGCCAATCAAACCGCGTGCTTGTGTGTCCGGGGCGGGAGATTAATGTGATTGGTTGTTGGTCGCACGCCAGACACGCCCGCCGGCAAGCTTCAACGCGACACCGCCGTGTGGACGCACCGTAAGGACTGCCTGAAGCCCCCCTTACTCTTACTTTTTATATAGCGCATGGTGGAAAGGAGCAAGGAGAAGACCATCGTATTTGACCTGCCTCTTGTTGCAAAAGAGAACAACAACATAAATGAAAAGCAATATTCTTTCAGTCACAGTTTACGAATACTGAAACAGAAAACCAGAACACAACACTTTACACTCTTTTGTGCACCAGTCAATCCTCGAATCAAACACAGAGTCAAACAGATCTGATCAACGTCAGAGGGTCTTGTTTCTCTCCAGTGATCGAGATGTTAAACGTTCCTTATATCACGTCTTAAAGGTCCCCTATTATCCTCTTTTTCAACAGGCCTCAGATATATACAGAACATGTCTCTGAAGTGTGTACTTTACAATATGACATGTAGCATAGCTTGTTTGAAACAGCATTCTATGAACCCATCATGGGCGTCACTTTGTGTATTACGCCACCCCCAAAAACATGATACAATATGAACCTGTATTTCTTTATAAATAGGACTTCCACCATGTTACACATCCTGGCATATTACCATGAGTTTCTCCTTTCTTATAAAAGACCTGTAGTATTTTTTGACTTTTTATTTTAATTATCCAGAATATTTTTATATCATTTTGTTTATATTTTATATAACCGTTTCATTGAATTTGTAATTGTTAATTCTCTCTATCTATCAATCTATCATCTATCCATCCATCCATCCATCCATCCATCCATCTATATATCTATCCATCCATCTATCCATTAATCTATCCATCTATATATCTATCCATCCATCCATCTATCTAGCCATCTATCAATCCATCCATCTATCCATCTATCCATCTATCCATCTATCTATCTATCCACCCACCCATCCATCCATCTATATATCTATCCATCTATCTATCCATCCATCTATCCATCCATCTCTCCATCTATCTGTCCATCCATATATCTATCTATCTATCCATCCATCCATCTATCTATCTATCCATCTATCCATCCATCCATCTATCTATCTATCCATCTATCCATCCATCTATCTATCTATCTATCCATCTATCCATCTATCTATCCATCTATCCATCTATCTATCTATCCATCCATCCATCTATCTATCTATATATCCATCTATCTATCCATCTATATATCTATCTATCCATCCATCCATCTATCTATATATATATCCATCTATCTATCCATCTATCCATCTATCCATCCATCCATCTATCCATCTATCTATCCATCTATCCATCTATCCATCTATCCATCCATCTATCCATCCATCCATCCATCTATCTATCCATCTATCCATCTATCTATCTATCCATCTATCCATCTATCCATCTATCTATATATCCATCCATCTATCCATCTATCCATCTATCCATCCATCTATCCATCTATCTATCCATCCATCTATCCATCTATCCATCCATATATCTATCTATCTATCCATCCATCTATCTATCTATCTATCCATCCATCTATCCATCCATCCATCTATCTATCCATCCATCTATCTATCTATCCATCCATCTATCCATCCATCCATATATCCATCCATATATCTATCTATCCATCCATCTATCTATCTATCCATCCATCTATCCATCCATCCATCTATCTATCCATCCATCTTTCTATCTATCCATCCATCTATCCATCCATCCATCTATCTATCCATCCATCTATCTATCTATCCATTCATCTATCCATCCATCCATATATCCATCCATATATCTATCTATCTATGACCATTGACCATTTAGAGACAATAACCTACCGTATGCGACTGGTTGCTACTTTCTTCTCAATATAAGTATATTGGTTAGTTATTCCAAAGTCCTTCCACCTTGTTTGCGTTATATCAGAACATAAAGTGGAAAGTGCTGTACATTTAAATGCAAATCTTTTACTGCATTTCCGAAATTGACGGTATGAAAACAGTGTTGAATGTCATGCATTTCTCAGACAGCGTGGAGTCACAGCTTGTTTGTTGACTCTCTCTTCATTGCCTATGCATCTGAGGGAGGATCGCAGAAAAAGAGGTCACTAGTGACTGTCAGCTCTGCAGAGGAGCAAGAGGAGGACGTAGAGGGATGGGATTCACAAGAAAATGACTGAGGAAAGAGAAATGCATTAAATGAATTGAATACAGTGTAAAGTGGTCACACAATCGCAGACATGGCAAGAACATGTAAACACTGCAAGAACATGTAAACACTGCAGTGGTGGGCGTTCCGTTTAAACTGATTATGAAATACAGACACAGAATTATTTTCTGAGTTAAAACTGACGTGAAGTGAAGAATATGGTAACTCTCACCGTGCTAAGTTTATTAAAACTGTTCCTGATTGCAATCAAACATGTTGTTGTTGGTAAAACTTCCTCTGAGAATAACTAGTGGTTACTCAACCCAAAAGACAACATGTTGAAGCCATGGAAATGATGGATACACGGACCGTGTTCAAAGCAATAGGCATGCAATGACTCTAAATAGAAAGAAAGAAAGAAGTAGAACGTACAGGTATTTGGGTTCAACATGTAAGAAGTAGAAAGTACAGGTATTTGGGTTCAACATGTAAGAAGAGAAAGTACAGGTATTTGGGTTCAACATGTGAGAAGTAGAAAGTACAGGTATTTGAGTTCAACATGTAAGAAGTAGAAAGTACAGGTATTTGAGTTCAACATGTAAGAAGTAGAAAGTACAGGTATTTGGGTTCAACATGTAAGAAGTAGAAAGTACAGGTATTTGGGTTCAACATGTAAGAAGTAGAAAGTACAGGTATTTGAGTTCAACATGTAAGAAGTAGAAAGTACAGGTATTTGGGTTCAACATGTAAGAAGTAGAAAGTACAGGTATTTGAGTTCAACATGTAAGAAGTAGAAAGTACAGGTATTTGAGTTCAACATGTAAGAAGGAGAAAGTACAGGTATTTGGGTTCAACATGTAAGAAGTAGAAAGTACAGGTATTTGGGTTCAACATGTAAGAAGTAGAAAGTACAGGTATTTGAGTTCAACATGTGAGAAGTAGAAAGTACAGGTATTTGGGTTCAACATGTAAGAAGTAGAAAGTACAGGTATTTGAGTTCAACATGTAAGAAGTAGAAAGTAAAGGTATTTGAGTTCAACATGTAAGAAGTAGAAAGTACAGGTATTTGAGTTCAACATGTAAGAAGTAGAAAGTACAGGTATTTGGGTTCAACATGTAAGAAGTAGAAAGTACAGGTATTTGAGTTCAACATGTAAGAAGTAGAAAGTACAGGTATTTGAGTTCAACATGTAAGAAGTAGAAAGTACAGGTATTTGAGTTCAACGTGTAAGAAGTAGAAAGTACAGGTATTTGGGTTCAACGTGTAAGAAGTAGAAAGTACAGGTATTTGGGTTCAACGTGTAAGAAGTAGAAAATACAGGTATTTGAGTTCAACGTGTAAGAAGTAGAAAGTACTGGTATTTGGGTTCAACGTGTAAGAAGTAGAAAGTACAGGTATTTGAGTTCAACATGTAAGAAGTAGAAAGTACAGGTATTTGAGTTCAACATGTGAGAAGTAGAAAGTACAGGTATTTGGGTTCAACATGTAAGAAGTAGAAAGTACAGGTATTTGAGTTCAACATGTACGAAGTAGAAAGTACAGGTATTTGTGTTCAAAATGTAATAAGTCAAAGTAATTAGTCGTCAGAAAAATAAGTAGTGGAGTAAAGTACTGACACTAGAAACATGTACTTAAGTACAGTAACGAAGTATTTGTACTGCACTACTTCCTACCTCTGCCTGCATGACACCTACACTCTGATCACTTTGACCTTCGATGAATGTTTGTATCTAAGTTTCTCCTTCCTCCTCCTCAGACTCCCGGGCTGGAGAGGGCGCTCCGAGGACGGTGGACCACGCTGTGATCGGGGGGGTCGTGGCCGTGGTGGTGTTCGCCATGCTCTGTCTACTCATCGTGCTGGGACGCTACTTTGCAAGACACAAAGGTACTGAGCCGGAAATATATATGTATATATATATCAGCTTCATAAAGAAGGCTTTTATTAAAGTACAGCTGCATGGGGAGGATTAGTGTTCACTGCAAATAAAAGTATGCACAGTAGCTGGGAAAGCTAGCGTATACAGATGGTAAAACAGACTCAATAACATAGATGAACTGCACTAAATGACCAGCCAAAAACAAACCATACTATTGCAGACCGTAATAATACCGTATCTATAGAAATATGCAGGTTCTACTCTGCCTGTCCTCGAATGAAGACGTGATTTCTTGCTTGATTTATCCAAGTTATCTTTTGTGAAACTGAAATACAGGAACAAAACATAAACGTATAGATTGTTATGAGTTTTACTGGTGTTGTTGTTGTTGTTGTAACATTATCACTGTACACAAAATAAACACACAAACAGTAGATCTCCAAGCATCGCATTCAGCTGACTGAATGTACAAACAAACGCTTGAGTTCAATAATGATGGCAAACTTTAAGAACAGCTACTCAAAGCAAAGAAAGGAAATGTGAACGTATGCTTGTATATATGGAAACAACGGCTTTAACACATTGTTAGATGGTGTTAAATGAATTTCTTGAAGCATTTAGTGACTCAGGAATATTCCCTTTACCTGAAAGTATTTTATGAATAAAAGCACATATTGAATAACTGTATCCGATTCAGAAGAACTACTCCGCAGCGTTTACCGCTTTACTTTGGAAAAATATATTTAAAAACCTTCGACGACATCCTTTACTAATAACAGAGAGGCTTTTGATAAAGCTCCGGGTTACTGCTGGTGAGTGGAATGACACGCCGTCCTGCTGAATACATAACACCATCTGTATGCTGTCCTCATAACACAGAAATGATTATAATCTATAACAAATGTCACACTTTGATATTTCTTACACGGGAAGGAAATGGCTCGGATGCATGCAGCGCTCTGCAGAGGAAGCGCTGTAAATGAGGCCATTTAAAGGTGTGGGAGACTTTAGTTGATGGTGATTCTGGAGTCAGATGATCAGAAAGAAGACGGGCGGCTCTGAAAAACACTGCGTTAAACTGGAATAAGGCTCATTATCTACAGCAGTCTGTGTGAAAGCTGCACGAAGCTTTATTTCTAACTGAACGCACTTTCTTCACAATTTCAACATCCAACGCACGGCCATTTAACGCAGTACATACAACGGATTAACCGCCGAAAAAACATTATAATAATAATAATGATAGCAGGGTGTCCGTAGGGTCTTAAAAAGAAAAGTAAGGCTATTAAAAAGTACTAAACTGCATTTTCCAAGGTATTACATTGTGTAGCTTGTTTTCAATAAGTATTGTAACAGGACTGGGCAGATAAAGAGAAAAGTGGTAGTGCAGCAATCACGACAGAGGCAGTGTTCAAGTCCAAAAAGGAGGCTTTATTGCTGTTAAACTCAAAAATACCTTTAACTATACAAAGGCTAACGTAGCCGGGCCGCTAACCCCTTCAGTTCTGGCCGAGGAGAGGTGACCATGGTCCACAGGGCATCTCTACGGGACAGGGCATCTGCATTCCCATGCTTGGCTCCGGCTCATAGAGAAGTTAAACTCTTGTAGTGAGACAAACCACCTTCCTACTTTAGTGTCTTTTTTATTTGCCATCCAGATCAGTGGGGCTTGATCAGTTACCAGAGTGAAGTGACGTCCCAAGAGGAAATACCGGAGGCGCTCAAGCGCCCATTTTATTGCTAGGCCTTCTTTCTCCACAGTAGCATACCCTTGCTCCCTTGTGTTCAGCTTCCGGCTGATGTACATGACGGGGTGTTCCTCACGTGAACCTCCTGGGATAGTACCACCTGCCCACCTCTGACGCATCCGTCTGCACAATCATCCCCCGGCTGAAGTCTGGGGTCACCAGCACCGGCCGTGCGCAGAGAGCCCTCTTAAGTCCCTCCAAGGCGTGTTCAGCCTCTCCTGTCCACTTGACCATTAGCGACTGTGAGTCTCTGGTCAGGTCTGTAAGGGGAGAGGCGACTGTGGAGAAGTTTGGGATGAAACGGCAATAGTAGGACGTCAGACCCAAGAAGGTTTTCACCTGTTTCTTTGTTGACGGCCGTGGCCAGTCCTGGATCGCCTGAACCTTCCTTTCTTGTGGTATAACGTCGCCCCGCCCAATGGTGAAGCCCAGGTATTCGGCTTCCTCCAGTCCAAGCTTGCATTTTCTTGGATTGGCTGTCAAGCCCGCCCTGCAGAGAAATTCCAGCACTGCTGCAAGCCTTATGAGATGGCTATCCCATGAGCCACTGTGGATCACAACGTCATCCAAGTAGGCAGCTGCATACTCACAATGTGGCCTCAAGACCTTGTCTATCAGTCTCTGGAACGTGGCTGGTGCTCCATGAAGCCCGACGGGAAGCACAGTATACTGGTACAGCCCTGTGGGGGTGGAGAAGGCTGTCTTCTCTCTTGAGGCTGCTTCAAGTGGGACCTGCCAATACCCTTTCGTCAAGTCCAGAGTACTGATATACCTGGCTTCCCCAAGCCGATCAATCCGCTCGTCTATCCTGGGCATAGGATACACATCAAACTTGGAGATTTCATTCAATTTTCTGAAATCATTACAGAACCTGTTGGTTTTGTCGGGCTAAGGAACCAGAACGACAGCGCTGGTCCACTCACTGTGAGATTCTTCAATCACCCCCATAGCCAGCATTTTCTGCACGTCTTGCTCAATGGCCGCCCGTCTTGCCTCCGGCACCCGGTAGGGCCGCATCTTTACCTTTTGGCCAGGCTCTGTGTGGATTTGATGTTCCACCACCGTTGTGCGTCCAGGGCTTCGGCCACCTCCTGGTCTGGAGAAGAGGGGGACACAACAACACAGCAGTGCCTCTCGGGCGTACCATTTCTTTAACATGGTATATTTGGGATGGTTTGCGACGGCCAGGTTGGCGTACCTTGTAGTTGACTGGTCCCACCTTCTCTACCACTTCATAGGGACCTTGCCACGATGCCAGGAATCTGTGTTCTGTGGTGGGGACCAGGAGAAGCACTTTATCCCCGGGCAGGAACTCACGCGGTTGGGCACCTCTGTTATACACTTTCCTCTGGGCTTCTTCTGACCATGGGCCAAACATCTATATAATCAATGTGAGGTAAAGTGTGTCGCCAAGGTAACCGGTTAGAACTCCAAGTGGCGATGAGGTCTTAAAATGTATGGAAAGGGTCTTAAAAAAGGTCTGTGACTTCAGGGTTCCTGCATATACCCTGTGATTGGAATAATAATAATATTAGCAATGGACTCAGGACAGAGACACGAGGAGAGCTGGAGCTTTGATGGCAAACACTGACGGTTTATTCGGAGCTTCGGCCGGAGAATTCACGAGACATGTCACGGTCTGACCACACGGTAGAGACGCCAAACCAATTCTGAAGAACTCTACCCCCGACCCATGCATTTAGCTAATTCTGAGAGAATAATCAACATTCTTCAATAGATAGACTAAACAGCTGAGGACACTGAATCACATTTGTTGTCGCTTATGGCTCGGGGTCATCTGCACCCCGAGAAGGATGTGTTCCAGGTGTCTCACAACAAGAGCGAAGGAGGACACTAGGGATAATTATTCCCCAACAGTTTTAATACTAATAATATTTGATAAATAATGATGATAATAATAATAACATGCTTTTAAAAGCTACATGTTACAATTAATAAATTATGAAATGTGTAATTCTGCATTCAGTAGAATACAATATATGTATAGTATTTGCTTAAAGTAAGATGACATTTATTTAGAAACCAAATGTAATTGTGCCTTTGTTAAAGAAAAGGTACTTATTTTGCGTAATGGGTCTTTTCAGAATCACATACATCTCTGGAACTAATTAAGAGACCACTTCAAACTGTTCTTGAATCTCAATCTCTACATGTATGGCTTCCATTGCAGAGTCTGTTGAATTCAAACAAAGAGAAATGTCGTCCGTAGTATAAAGAATAACATGAAAAAGGTTAATCTTACTCAAACACCAACCTATAAATAGCAAAGCCAGAGAAGCTGATAATGCTCCAGTGGTCTCTTAATTTATTCCATAGCTGTATATGTGTATTCAAAGATTCAAAGGTTTTATTATCATATGCACAGCCGCTACACAGGGGCGCACCTTGCGAACAAGCAGGGCAGGCAACAGCTTGGGGCCCCGGACCAGAAGGGGGCCCTCAGAGAAGGTAGATTAAGAAGGGCCACAGCAATGACAATATGAACCACCCTTTCATTTACTGCACTGACATGTCGGGGAACCCCCTCAAGGCGGCCCCATGCATAGCGCGCCGTGAAATGCCGCTTCTCATCTTAAGTTTCGTTGTCGTGCTCCGACGCGGGGTGATGAAACGCTGGGTCGAAGGGCCCCCAGTGAATGTTTGCATAGGGCCCCCACCGACTCTAGAAATAGCAATGCAACATAGTTATATAAGACATTAAACCATAAAACATGTTAAAATAGTGCACAAAGAAACAGAGTAGAATAGAATAGGGACAGAGCCTTCAGTGTGGCAGCCCCCCCCCACTGGAACGCACTCCCTGCGGAGATTCGCAACATCCCCACACTGGACGCCTTCAAAGGGCCCTCAAGTCCCATCTGCTTATCAAGGCTTTCGGCCCTTAAATCGATCTGTTGTTTTGTCTGTCTGACATTTGCTTTGTTTTGTTTGTGCTTGCCCTTGGGTCCCTTGAAAGGCGCTATAGAAATACCAGTTATTATTATTATTATTATTATTATTAATAGTGCAGATTATGAGACCATCTGCCATCGTTGCCATTTCTACAATCCTAACGTAAGAGCCTTTGAATCTTTAAATCTTGAATATATATAAACGATTCTGAAAAGGGCCATCATTACGATATTATGTTTTGTATTAGCTAATAAACTAACAGATACATGAAGTAAGAATTAGCTAAAGGATGATTGCAGTTAAACAAATGTAGAGATGTTTTAAAAGTAAAATGAAACAAAACCGTGAAAAGTAGTAAGACATTTTATTTCTTCCAGTCAGATCCCAGGTCAGCAGCACCTCGTTTCCATCTATTCAAAGGATCTTTTGTAGGTTTTAAAATGCCCTTCCTCCTTCGATCAGGAATATTGCCTTTGTTATCAACCCCCGCTGCGACACAATGTGAATTAAGTTTGAAGGGGCGCGCTGCCTCCTTTTCTCTCCTCCTCTGAACTTGACAAGGTTAATTTGGAGGTGTGAGACACACTCAAGACCATTTCAGAACCCGTGCCAATTTGAATGAAAGGAGGATGTATAATCTGAAAATTACAGCGGGCTGGTTTGTGTTAAATAAAATGGCCGTGTGTCGAAGGATTTACATAATTAGTTGAAGAGGTCTAATCTTTTGTATCATCTACACACAGTAGGCTATTACGAGAGAGTAATGGATTACATGTAACAGGTAATCAGGATACAAGACGACTGTATTCCCTTAAAGTTACATTAATAAATTATGGAATTCCTAGCAGGATTACAATGTTAAAAAAGAGCTATTTTTATGTAGTGTCTCTACTTTAAAGAGTCCTCTCCTGCTGATGTTCAGGTGTATATCAGTATGTAGTGTCTCTACTTTAAAGAGTCCTCTCCTGCTGATGTTCAGGTGTATATCAGTATGTAGTGTCTCTACTTTAAAGAGTCCTCTCCAGCTGATGTTCAGGTGTATATCAGTATGTAGTGTCTCTACTTTAAAGAGTCCTCTCCTGCTGATGTTCAGGTGTATATCAGTATGTAGTGTCTCTACTTTAAAGAGTCCTCTCCTGCTGATGTTCAGGTGTATATCAGTATGTAGTGTCTCTACTTTAAAGAGTCCTCTCCTGCTGGTGTTCAGGTGTATATCAGTATGTAGTGTCTCTACTTTAAAGAGTCCTCTCCTGCTGATGTTCAGGTGTATATCAGTATGTAGTGTCTCTACTTTAAAGAGTCCTCTCCTGCTGATGTTCAGGTGTATATCAGTATGCAGTGTCTCTACTTTAAAGAGTCCTCTCCTGCTGATGCTCAGGTGTATATCAGTATGTAGTGTCTCTACTTTAAAGAGTCCTCTCCTGCTGATGCTCAGGTGTATATCAGTATGTAGTGTCTCTACTTTAAAGAGTCCTCTCCTGCTGGTGTTCAGGTGTATATCAGTATGTAGTGTCTCTACTTTAAAGAGTCCTCTCCTGCTGATGTTCAGGTGTATATCAGTATGTAGTGTCTCTACTTTAAAGAGTCCTCTCCTGCTGATGTTCAGGTGTATATCAGTATGCAGTGTCTCTACTTTAAAGAGTCCTCTCCTGCTGATGTGCAGGTGTCTATCAGTATGTAGTGTCTCTACTTTAAAGAGTCCTCTCCTGCTGATGTTCAGGTGTATATCAGTATGTAGTTTCTCTACTTTAAAGAGTCCTCTCCTGCTGATGTTCAGGTGTATATCAGTATGTAGTGTCTCTACTTTAAAGAGTCTTCTCCTGCTGATGTTCAGGTGTATATCAGTATGTAGAGTCTCTACTTTAAAGAGTCCTCTTCTGCTGATGTTCAGGTGTGTATCAGTATGTAGTGTCTCTACTTTAAAGAGTCCTCTCCTGCTGATGTTCAGGTGTATATCAGTATGTAGTGTCTCTACTTTAAAGAGTCCTCTCCTGCTGATGTTCAGGTGTATATCAGTATGTAGTGTCTCTACTTTAAAGAGTCCTCTCCTGCTGATGTGCAGGTGTCTATCAGTATGTAGTGTCTCTACTTTAAAGAGTCCTCTCCTTCTGATGTTCAGGTGTATATCAGTATGTAGTGTCTCTACTTTAAAGAGTCCTTGTGGGGGAGAGAAACTCCCTCTGGAGGGAACACAGGGATTTTAGCCTTTGCAGACCATGTCAATGCACTACAACTACAAGAGAGGGAAAATCACAAAAACAGAATAGGGTATATTTGATTAAAATAATCAGATTACATTACGTCTATATTGGGATACTCAGATTACAATTTTTCACAGGTAACAAGTTGTAGGGGAATACAATTGTAAAGTAACCCTCCGAACATACATGTGTGCATATGTATAAATGTGTCTGTTGATTGTGTATATAGGATATAAATATTTGTATACATATTTGTATATATATTTGTTTTTGTTTTGTGGGAAACGGTATTTCGATCTCTGTCTGTACACACAAACTGAAAGATTGAAAATAAAGTTGACTTTGAACCCTGGATATTACCCAGTCACTGATGCTGTCCTTCTTCTTCCTCCTCTTCCTCTTCCTCCTCTTCTTCAGGTACCTACTTCACACATGAAGCCAAAGGAGCAGACGACGCCGCGGACGCAGACACAGCCATCATCAACGCAGAGGGGGGGCACACCAACTCAGACGAAAAGAAGGAATACTACATCTAAAGAGAACCCCAACCCTCAGTGCAGCGCCCGCTTTACGGAGCCCCTGTTTCTGGGGCAAGAGGTGGAGGGAAAGAAGGGTGGAGGTGGAGGTGGAGTTTGTTCAGGATAGAGGGGTTTCAAAGAGAGAAAGAAGGCCGTTGTTTAGTCTAGTCTGCAGATGTAGATGGAATGTTTTGTGTGTAAAAAACAAAAAAAAATCAAAAAGGACAAAAAATGGAAGTAGGGGTTTTTTCGGAGGCGGAGTTGGAGGAAGGGGTTTTGGGGGGATTTGGGGGATTTGGCGTGCATTGCCAGAAAAATCACTGTAGAGAGCTTCACCATTCGACACCTCCCTAACTGCTGGTACGGATTTTATTTAGTTCAACCATTTGCAGAAAATTCTGTGCCTTGTTCTATCCATACTTTGGATTTGTGTTCGATCCTCATTCCCCCCGTGTCATCTCCTCATCGATGTGCTGTTGGCTTTTTGTATGAGAGTAAAAATTACACAGCCACTTTATTCATTTCCCCCCCTAAATGTGTCCGCACTCACACACTGCAAAACTCTTTCCAGTATACTGTGATTTGTCTCAAGCCATTGCTCCCTTCGCTCGTTATTTAAGTTTCGACAGCTCCAGAAATGCATGGAATGCTTCACATATCATTGTACAAAGAACATAATGAGAAACAGGTTTCGTGTCCTGGATATTCTCTCCTGAACACACTCAAAACATAATCAAAAAGGAGGCAGCGAAGGATAATACGAAATGATTTGTATTGGTGTTTGCAACCTCAGAAGAGATCTCTTAAATAATCCTTTTGAAGAGAATATCTTTCTCACCGTGCTGCCATTTCAATATTTGTATTTCCTCCTCTCTTTTAGTCTATGATCTGTTTTCGCACCAGCTTTAATTGAGTTGTGATGATGAGATTCAATTGATTTCCATCTGCTCTTGCAAATGGTTTTGAAATTGTTTTTCTTGGCGCACTCTCAGTCAAGATGGCTCAGTAATACGGAAAAATTGGTGTTAAAATTGGCCAAAAGATGTATTGTACATAACTTTAACACACAAAAAGAACTAAAACGACAAATTAATTTATTTTAGGAAGCTTCACAAAACATCCTCCCTACACAGAATCCAATGTAAATCAAGCCAATGGAATCACAGCTGTATATTACACTAATCCTTACTAAGAAATATTTTTTACTAGAATTACAATGTGTGGATTTCATCTTGTCACACTCATCGTGTTTGGGAGAGTTCATGTCTTCACACTGAAGAGACATGCCAGTCTTTCCACTTCCATCTCAACATACATTTTGCTTTAAATGCAGCAGCTTGAGTGACCGTTGATCGTTTTCTGCATGTTTGTACGTGCTAAAACTCGTTTATTTTTGCTTCTCTATCTACGTATCACCTGCCAGAAGTGAATAAGGTTCTGTTTGTGCTGCAGATAATTGAATATACCAGGGAAATCCTTCAAAAGTGGATACAAGTAGTAAAATTGGCCACTCAAAAATCCAAGATGGCGGCATGTTCAAGATGGCCGCCAATGATGGCTTGGAAATGTCTTTTTTTTTGCCATAAAATCACCTTCACTTGCCCTGTATTAAGGATCTTGGTCTCAAATCATAACATTTTGATCACAAAGAAACCAAATTCAGACGTCATGAATTATACAAAAGTTTATTTTTACCATTTCTAAGCCATAACATCAACGTAATCTGCCAATGGAAAACTGAGTAGCCCAACATGCGTGGTAGTGGAGATGGTTGAGGTATGTTTGCATGTAGAAGTGTAGTAGTAGGCCTACTGGTGACATAATGGTGTTCATTGTGCGCTAACTAGTTTTGCTAACGTAAAATACTGGTATTAGTGTGGTTTAGTGTTGCAGATGCTTTCTAATAAGCCCCACATTTTAACATAATGAAAATAAAATGACAGAAAAAAGCTCTGAAGAACTTTTTTATTCGTCAATTTGACTCCCCTATTGGCAATAACATATCATTCGATCCCAAACTCACCAAAATGTATCCAGTTCACTTGGCTGGAAATGGCGGCCATCTTGGAAAACGGTCGCATCTTTGAAAATGCAAGTGGCTTTTTTTAAATGAACGACCCCAGAGGGATGCAAATTGACAGGTTGGAGCTTGTATCCACTTCTGAGAGATTGTTACAGCTATCTGCTGTTTCTCTGGAGCACTGAGGAATGCAAAAAGTAATTAATTATTTTGAGGGGAATTAATACACAGGTTGTGCTCCGAGGTCGTAAACCATGGTTGCATTAATACACTGGCTTCTTAACATGGCAACGAGGGTGTATTCATGGCATTGTTTGTCTTAATTATGTGTTCACACAGCAAGAAGCGTGCATAATGACTCCCCAAATTATCAAGGTTTGCACCGTCAGAGCTGGGATCAGGCTTTTCGTGTCATTGTAAAAAACATTTAAACCGATAAACATATCATCAAACTTAACGGTGGCTGCAACCATTTATGAATGTTTTGTCCTTCAACGGTTAAAAGCTAGCATCTTTAGAGTGGTGTAGGAATGAGTCCTAAAACCTGGTAATGACCAAGTGTCTAAATGAGACGACAAAAAAATCAAAGATGGCGGCATTTCCAAGGTGGCCTCCAATGATGGCTTGGACATTTCATTTTTTGTTTCAAATCATAAACTTTTGACCACGAAGAAACCAAATTCAGACGTCAGGAATTACTCAGAAGTGAGATTTTCCTGCCACAGATCATCCTTTTTGCTAAATACCTAAATCCAATGGAAAAAAATAATTGGCTTTTTGTCGAGGGAACCCTTGCGATGCTAACTTCGGCATCGTCTCACAAAGTTACTTCGTCACTGCACCACTCTACAGGATAAACCATATCAAATCTGTAGATAGAAATGCGTCAATACCAATCATATCTAGTGATGAAACATGTATCACGAGTATGTCACCTGTTACCAGTAGGAGGTAAGGGTGTGTCTTGCTGTGTGGACACTTACAATTCTCAATTGCCATGTTTGATTGGAGTTTCCCAATGTGCAACAAACATTAACAACGTGAGAGCTTTAATATATCATTCTCATGCATGAAGGCTTTCCGTATTAAGACATGGGGTCGTACAAAGGGAGGTGAAGAGGTTTCTTGTGAAGTGCATTAGATAATCGCCTGAAAATCTGTGCATTTTCTTAGATTTGTTTGATATTTTATCATGCAGCCGTAGTGATTGGTGGGAGCTGTTTTCTATTAGATATAGGGGGACTACAGGAGTGTCCAAAACTCTACATGCCTCTGTTAAAAACGTGATTTAATTTAAATTCTGTACTCGTAAAAGGAATTGCCACTAAGTTCACACTGTATGCTGATGACACTGCTGTTTTGTGTTTGGATGGGTTTGGGGTGGGGGAAGGGTTTCTGATTAGGTTTCGATGTTTTCCAGTCTGATGTCTGATCAAACTATTAACTGACTTGTTATCGTTCATTTATGAATCACAGAGCAGATGCCACTTCACGTGTAGGACTGAGATTGTGTGATTTGTATTTTACAGCGAGCGCTATTTCGCTTCGGTGGCTGCGTTCACACCGGATGCTAAGTGGAGATTTGAGTTTAACCGCGGCATAATTTGTGTTTACTCCAACTAGACGTGCTGGTGAGGAGGCGGGGCTTAAGTCAATGTAGACAACAACATATTTCGCCGTAGTAAATACGGATATAAATTAGTGAATCCATGAATTAATGCTTTAGCAAGTTTTTCCACAAGAAGGCAGGCAAACACTTTAAACATCTTTGTTTTCTGAATAGAGTTTGGATCAATCAGGCTAGGCTAAGCTAACGTTGACTTGACATGTTACGTGCCGCGCGAAAAATTAACTTAGCATCCAGTGTGGACGCACCATATGGAATTCATATTTACTTTGTTCCATTTTGTTTCTGGTAGGAACAGGAGTGTTTCTCCAAATGTTTGACCTACCATTCATTCCCAAAAAGTTACAAAAAAAACAACATTCAAGTAGATATTCAGGAAAGATGAAGATTCAATTTGGATGAATTAGCATAATGATAGTTTAGGCTACTGTATGTGTCATTTTATTTTATATTAAATGCCCAGTAAAGTGGGGAAAAAAAGTCTCACAGTGTAGTTTCTCCACATTAAATGAATGTGTCCTGTCTCTGGTTCATGCGTTGCTAAATGATGTGACTGCATCTCAGGTAGAATGCAAAGTTTTAGGCCCCACCAAATCACATAAAAGCAAGTACAATGCATCCTCATCAAGCGCAACATGTTATTTTAGATCCAAGAGGCAAACATTTGGTGGTATTTTGCATATATGTTGTACATGTTTCCTGTATTTTTCTTAATATTTGGTGCACTGTAAAAGATGTGTTGAGTATTGCTTTGTGTTGACATAGGTCATAAAGAGTACACTGTTTATTGGAATGAAGCAGGATCAGAAAACTTGTTGTGGCTGTACTTCTACTACTACTTCTACTTCTTCTTCTTCTGTCACTATCCTCGCACCACCGCCTTTGGAAGCACGTTTGAATCCCGAAAAAGTTCTGATAGTGTCACCAGTCATTGTTTTTAGATTGATTCCTTTATGTCTCTCTGCTGTTCTTGGGAAATGTTAATGTGTATTAATGGAGAAAAAGGAGTTCCACATTCCCATACACATTTTGTATTGGTTCATAAATAGACATTTTTACAAAACAATGAAGAGTTCTTGTCTTAATAAAAAAGAAAAGATATTAATGTCCAAAATAATCAGTGTTGGTTTTGTTTTTTACTCTCAATGTTAATGTTTTATGATGATGCACAACAGGTTTGTAGAGGAAATGTCGCCATACCAGGAATTAGCTTCTCCCTGGTTCCCTCCACCAAAATCCAATGTGTTATTGCAGAAAATAATCTCTGTGTCAAACAAACGTTTATAACACTTACACATTTAGGGATAATCTGCATATTAGCACCTCTTTGTGATTTTTTGAAGTAAAAAGCTATCGTTATGCTATAGAGGAACTACAGCACAGTCACATGACTTCACGTCACCACCGCTAAGCTAAAGGTGGCTAATGTTGGGCTATAAATGAACTTCAGCACGGTCACATGACTTCACGTCACCACCGCTAAGCTAAAGGTGGCTAATGTTGGGCTATAAAGGAACTACAGCACGGTCACATGACTTCACGTCACCAACGCTAAGCTAAAGGCGGCTAATGTTGGGCTATAAATGAACTACAGCACGGTCACATGACTTCAGGTCACCACCGCTAAGCTAAAGGTGGCTAATGTTGGGCTATAAATGAACTACAGCACGGTCACATGACTTCAGGTCACCACCGCTAAGCTAAAGGCGGCTAATGTTGGGCTATAAATGAACTACAGCACGGTCACATGACTTCAGGTCACCACCGCTAAGCTAAAGGTGGCTAATGTTGGGCTATAAATGAACTACAGCACGGTCACATGACTTCAGGTCACCACCGCTAAGCTAAAGGCGGCTAATGTTGGGCTATAAATGAACTACAGCACGGTCACATGACTTCAGGTCAACCCCGCTAAGCTAACGGTGGCTAATGTTGGGCTATAAAGGAACTACAGCACGGTCACATGACTTCACGTAACCACCGCTAAGCTAAAGGAGGCTAATGTTGGGCTACAAATTAACTACAGCACGGTCACATGACTTCACATCACCACCGCTAAGCTAAAGGAGGCTAATGTTGGGCTATAAAGGAACTATAGCACAGTCATATGACTTCAGGTCAACCCCGCTAAGCTAACGGTGGCTAATGTTGGGCTGTAAAGGAACGACAGCACGGTCGCATGACTTCACGTCACCCCCTAAGCTAACGGTGGCTAATGTTGGGCTATATAGGAACTACAGCATGGTCACATGACTTCACGTCACCTCCGCTAAGCTAACGGTGGCTAATGTTGCGCTATAAAGGAACTACAGCACGGTCACATGACTTCACGTCACCTCCGCTAAGCTAAAGGGGGCTAATGTTGGGCTATAAGGTATATAGTATTGGTCGGATCTCAAAACATTTTCACATGTGGCCCTAATCTTCTTTGGTAAATATACACCATCCTATTCAGATGTTCAGTTTAAATACACTTTTTAAATATCTTGTCTTACTTATTCCTTGGTGAAAGCTTCTTTTTCTATCTGAAGTGAACCTTGGCAGGGGTCGATGTCATGAAATCTTTACCACATGCATAACCCAGTGTGAACACGCAGTATAAAGCAGGCGCTCCTAATTAACACAAATATAGGGTAATACCTTGCGGAGCACCGTGAAAGCCTGAATAAATTCGACAGGGTTTATATTCTGGAAGTCAATCTCTGCTTTCCTGCGCAGTGAACCCTTTTTTAACTAACATCTTAAATAAATCAAAGTATTGATTCCCAACAAAGCAGATGTGGGGCAAGCTATCTGTCATGGAAACGTGTATTCCTACCATTCATATGTAATGCTCATCATGAGTCAAGCTGTACTTTGGACGTTAACACACCCATAATATTCGGCATTCAGTCGATGACTTGAGGAAGATATTATCTTTTTAATTACATTTTCACCTCGGGCTCTCATTACAGCTCAAGTGCAGTACATAATGAGCCAACACCTTAAATAAGTAAAGGTGATGCCACTATTGATTAAGACCCGAGGCGAGATATCAGTCATATAAAATCTCAGTCCGTGCGTAATGTGCATTCGTTGCTCTGTTATGGACCCATTACTCAATATCCTCAAATAACTACGATGGAAAGAAATGCAATTCATTACAAGCTAACTGACTCCAAATGGCAGCACTTAATAAAGCCGGAGTCATTTCGCCGTGAGTGTCCTTGGTGTTTTGTCTACAGTAATGAAAAGGTCAGTGATGCGCTCTTGTCTTTATGTGTTAACCTTGCCAGTTTAAAAAGGGTAAAGCGGCAGTATCCTGAAACTGCATTTATCCATTACACGAGCACGGCAGCTGCATTCTTTGCCTCGTCGTTTGATCCTAATCTAATGAGCCTGTGTCCTTGTTATCACTCACATGTTATCCTCAGATTGGCTGTTTAGCATCTACCCCAGAGGCCGTTAAGATTAGAAAGATGTTCCACAAAGCAAACCTCAACAGGTGAAGTGATTAGGAGTGATTTATTGATTGTGAGATTATCAGAAGCAGGACATAACAGACCCATAAACTCTAGAGGTAATGGCGACCCTTAAGGGCACTCAGGAAATTAGGCCACCTGTAAAGGGTTTACAAAAATCCCCTTGCAATCAAACCAGGCCCCCTATTTCATCGTAAAATCTTTAAATCCAGTCACTACAATTATATATATCAGCATGTCCTTGGAAACACGTTCTTACACGACCAATTTGTCATGCCAATTTTGATTTTAAGGAAACACACCGAGGCAGGATTTGTGAGACTGCATCCCGACTCTTGCACTTGGTAAAGCGGAGGGGGGTTTAGTCAAAACTAGCGCCTTGTTCTGAGTGCCAGCGTCATTTTCCAATCGATTTAAATGAGAACAGAGTGCATGCCGTCTGAAGCGGCCAGCTCGAGAAAAAGCACTTTACCCAACGTCTTTTTTCCGAGCACTCTGCCTATATATTAGTGCGTCCGCTTCGAGTTGAAAATATCTCAAGTCTTCAGAAAAGGGCCCATGACGTCACTGTAGAAATTGGAGAACACAATTAGTTAGGAATTGCCCGCCTCCGTCCCTCACTCACCATCCCGGCTGCTGAAACCCTCATCCACGCATTTGTCACTTCAAGACTGGACTACTGCAACAGCATCCTGTATGGTTCATCATCCAAAATCCTAAATAAACTACAATACATCCAGAACTGCGCTGCCCGCCTCCTCACCCACCCCCACTCCAGAGACCACATCACCCCCGTCCTTCAAAGCCAGCACTGGCTCCCGGTCCGTCAACGAATACACTTCAAAATCCTTCTGCTAACACACAATGTTCTCAATGACCAGGCCCCCCCCTACCTCACCGACCTGATCCACCACTACACCCCTTCCCGCAGCCTTCGCTCATCAGAAGCGAACCTCCTCTCTATCCCCACACGAACCAAGCTCCGAACCTGGGGGGACAGAGCCTTCTCCATCGCTGCCCCCCCCCTCTGGAACTCCCCTTCCCACAACACATCAGAGACCGCACCGACCCCCCCCACTTTCAAAACCCTGACCAAAGCACACCTCTTCAGACTGGCTTTTAATCTGTGAATTATGCTGTGTTGCTGTTTTAATAACTTTTAAATGTTATTGTATCATGTTTTATCACCACTGTAAAGCGTCTTTGAGCACCTGGAAAAGCGCTTTGAAATGCAATGTATTATTATTATTATTATTATTACTGTAGAAATTGGAGAACAAAATTAGTTTCCTAACGAAAAACAGTAATTATAGTAATATTATTTATTAGCTTGTAACTTAGCATGCTGTCCTACCTCCAACCTCTTCTGTATGACAATGCTAATCTCATTGGATTGTTATTTAAAGTCAATGGCAGTGAATAGAGGTGGGAATTACGCACCCCTTTAAATACTTTTATTCAAAGATCTGTCGAGGTTTGTTCACTCACCACCTTATAAAGTGAACAAAGTAGCATCAACATTGAGAGATATGTATGGATCATCGTTTGATATAAGACTAACAGTGTACCTAAACCGTGGTGTTGTCCTGCTGCTCTTGCATGTGCTTGTTTTAATCAATGTCCCCTTTTGTCACCGTTTCTGAAAACAACTTGAAAGCAGACATTGTTGTAATTGAATACATTTCTGTCACAAAGGTGCTTGTTTTTTCGTTCCAACATAACTTCCATTCAGTCACGACTCCTTTCTCTTTGAGTAGTCATAGTTATTTGTGAAATCAGAGCGGCAGCCACTTACCGGTTAAAATATAACCTCTGTTTGTTTGACTCCAGCAGCAAATTGCTCGGTGCCGTTGAGCATTTGTTATGATTGTTTTGTTTTCCACTGCAATTTGTGCTCAGTGTGTCATTTTGGCTATTATTATACTTCGCAACAAAAGCTCTGAGTCGAGGGCTATTCTTTATCTTCTTCGTTTTTTCATATAAAACGTACCAAATCAGTTTGATTATTCCACTTCAATTTGATTATCAAACTTGCTGGACCCAATTTAGTCACATAGTTTACTTACGGTATACCATATAGTACTCTGCAGGACTGTTTGAAGGTCAGAAGGTCAACACCCAGAAACCAGAAAGGTCTGAACATCGTATAGCGATCCATCGTGCAGGAGTTGAGATGTTTTCCAGGAGAAGTGCTAGAGGCATACAATGAAGTGTCAAGGGATCAGCAGAGTTGGTAGGTCCCATCCTCTGGGGCTCTTGGAAGTCAATGTTTCCAAGAAATAACTCCAACATTTGAGATATTTCCGTCTACACCAGTGCTTCTCAAAGTGTGGTCCGCGGAGCGCCCCCTAGTGGTCCGTGAGTATATTGGTAACATTTCACATTTGAAATAAATGTATTTATTTAAGTTTTCCGCACTCTCGCGGGAATATCTCCGCAATGGAGCGAGCTTAAGTTTCACTTTCGATTGCATGATATAGCCCAGATCAACACCTGCATCCCACATGTTGCCACTTGTTTGTACCATTTTCAGGCGATTTGTAAAAAACGATGTGTTTTGGGATATTCGTGGAGTTAGGTGGTCCGCGAGTGTTTTTTTATTGGTTAAGTCCTTGGTATGAAAAAGTTTGAGAAACACTGGTCTACACCAATGTGATGAACTGACTAACCGAAAACAACAGGAAACGAGCACTAAAATGTGATTGAAAAATATCGCCAGATGTCCAGGTCCAGGTCCCTAATGAAGTCAAGGCATCACCAGAGTTGGTAGCATCCATCTTCTGGGGCTTTTGGAAGTCAATCCATCCAAACAATATTGAATAAAGTTGAGATATTGAATTATAAACCAATGTGATTTAGTGATTAACAGTCATTTGAACAAAAAATGTGAACAATATTGCCAGATGTCCAGGTCCTGTTATGCTGTGTTAGTTATTCTCGCGTCCAGGTAAGAAGCTTAAAAAGGAGACTCTGAGAAGGTTCAAAATTGGTACTTTAATTAATAAAAAGCGCGGTAATGTTACAAACAGGATATTGTTCAGTCAGGAGAGAAAGTCTGAAGCTCCCTCTCCCTGTGATGACCGTGCAGAAGCTGGATGGAAGCTGGGGTGGAAGCTGGGATGGAGCTGGGGTGGTGGTAGGGGTGGAGCTGGGGTGGAAGCTGGGGTGGAAGCAGGGGTGGAGCTGGGGTGGAGGCCGGGGTGGAGCTGGGGTGGAAGCTGGATGGAAGCTGGGGTGGAGGCTGGGGTGGAGCTGTGGTGGAAGCTGCGGTGGAAGCTGGGGAGGAAGCTGGGGTGGAAGCAGGGGTGGAGCTGGGGTGGAGCTGGGGTGGAAGCTGGGGTGGAAGCTGGGGTGGAAGCTGGGGAGGAAGCTGGGGTGGAAGCTGGGGAGGAAGCTGGGGTGGAAGCTGGGGTGGAAGCTGGGGGGGTGGTAGGGTGGAAGCTGGGGTGGAAGCTGTGGTGGAAGCTGGGGGGTGGTAGGGTGGTAGAGTGGCATGTTTAGGAGAATGTGATTGGTCGGTTGTCAGAGGGACGAGGCGCGTCGCGTGTTCATGTATCATTGGTGCTCGAGTTGACTGCCTGAACCAGCTCGCAGGCTTCGCCCCATATGTTGGAGATCCAGTAGAAGCACACGTGTCACATGGTGATGTCACTATGTTACGGAAGTCAACAAAGGAGTCCAATGGAGGCGTTTCAGGCCCCTGTAATCGTGTCATGTTGCAAATGGAGCTGCTGTAATGCGTGAGAATGCTCATCATACCTTTAGGGTTACTGAATCAGGTCTTTTAAACCACTGTGTGTCTTAGAAGGTCTCGATAGGTGAAGGGTCTTGGTTTCTGGCTGTAGTACCTCGTCTGCCCTGTAGAGCTTCACCGGGTGTAAAGCTTGGGTTTCTTTTGCCTCTGGGTTTAATATCTCTGTGTCTTCGGGGCCCAGGAGGCTGTGGTGAAGAGCCCTCAGAGGAAATGTGTGTGTGGCTCCATAAAGACTTCTCACTGGACGTGGCAGCGGGCCGAACGACCCAACGAGCACTTTCAACTCAGAGACGTTTTATGTTGCTGCTGTCGGCTGTCGGGCACAGGAAGTGGCCCGAAGGCGGTGCTTCTGGTGTTAGGGCAAGACCACTGTACTGTCCAGAGTACTCTTATACTTCAGGAGAAGAAGAAGTACAAATACTAGGGTCTGAAAATACTCCTCGAAGAGTAAAAGTCTTGAATACTTGCTCAACTTAACTTAAGTTTAAGAAGCTTAAATTATGAAAGGTACAAATGATAATTAAACTCTTAATTGCTTTTGTTGAGTAAAGTTAACCAACTATTCATTTGGCTTGTTTTGCCTTCCAGATATCCTTCGAAACAACAATAAGTCAATAATTAAAACACGCTGTAGAGATGAAGTGTATTGTTCTAATGAAAGAAGCTGTTTATTATAATTGATGAACAGTGGCTCTCATTGTGAAGATGTTCTGAGCACAGTTCTTTGAATGTCATTCCTTCACAACGTTTGTCTTCTACGGATAAGGCTCGCAATCTTTTTTATTTTACTTATTGTCTACAAATCCCATTATTCCTGTCGAATTCTTCGAATAATAAGCGGATTTCAGAGCTGATCTTATTATGAAATCAAAGCCAGTTGTTTAATAATGCATCAGTGAAACACCTGCTGAGCATATTGACCTTTGTTCTATTGATTGCGTGAGAATTAATCCGGAGAATTAAACTAACTGTGCATGTGATTCCTCAAAAGAAAAAGGGTTGAAGGTTTTTGGAAAACTCGTTTTTTATGCATTAAAATCTTTAAGAAATGCAATTTTTGATCCAATGTTGCAACCCTAATGTTGCTTCTCCTTCTGTGGCACACTTCTCTGAAACAAGTGCTAGAGCGCCTTCTAGTGGCCGCAGTAGGAAGTTCATACTAATGACCTGTCGGCTTCTTCTCTACATAGAAAACCACAGGGAGGAAGTAACTAAGTACATCTTCTCAAGTACTGTACTTAAGTCAAATTTGAGATACTTGTACCTTACTTTAGTATTTCCATTTGATGCTTCCTTGTACTTCTACTCCACTCCAGTTCAAAGGTAAATGGTGTACTTCTACTCCACCACATGTATTTAATACCTTGAGTTACTTCACAGATGTGGATGAAGGATGTGAAATATAATCAGGTGTTGAATCAGACTTTAGTTCCACCTGGAGTGAATCCACCAGCTGCCCTGCAGTCTACAAAGTACTTCAGACTAGCTGCTCCTCCACCAGCTACCCTGCAGTCTACAAAGTAGTTCAGACTAGCTGCACCTCCACCAGCTACCCTGCAGTCTACAAAGTAGTTCAGACTAGCTGCACCTTCACCAGCTACCCTGCAGTCTACAAAGTACTTCAGACTAGCTGCACCTCCACCAGCTACCCTGCAGTCTACAAAGTAGTTCAGACTAGCTGCACCTCCACCAGCTACCCTGCAGTCTACAAAGTAGTTCAGACTAGCTGCACCTCCACCAGCTACCCTGCAGTCTACAAAGTACTTCAGACTAGCTGCACCTCCACCAGCTACCCTGCAGTCTACAAAGTACTTCAGACTAGCTGCACCTCCACCAGCTACCCTGCAGTCTACAAAGTACTTCAGACTAGCTGCACCTTCACCAGCTACCCTGCAGTCTTCAAAGTACTTCAGACTAGCTGCACCTCCACCAGCTACCCTGCAGTCTACAAAGTACTTCAGACTAGCTGCACCTTCACCAGCTACCCTGCAGTCTACAAAGTACTTCAGACTAGCTGCACCTCCACCAGCTACCCTGCAGTCTACAAAGTACTTCAGACTAGCTGCACCTCCACCAGCTACCCTGCAGTCTACAAAGTACTTCAGACTAGCTGCTCCTCCACCAGCTTTGAGAACACTTTCATGATCAATCATTATAAAACACATCATATATATTATTCTGAAATGGACCAATCTGCACAACGACTACTTTCACTGTCTTTCACTATATTTTGATGAGAATACTTTCTACTTTCACTTGAGGAACATTTTGAATACTTTTACTGTGACAGAGTATTCCTACACTCTGGTACTTCTACTTTTACTCAAGAACATGATCTGAGTACTTCTACTTTTACTCATCTGTGTACTTTTGCTTTTACTCAAGAACACGATCTGAGTACTTTTACACAATTACAAGATCTACTTCTCCTTTCACTCAAGTACAAGACCTGAGTACTTCTACTTTTACTCAAGTACAAGCTCTGAGTACTTCTACTTTGACTCAAGTACAAGATCTGAGTACTTCTACTTTTACTCAAGTACAAGATCTGAGTATTTCTACTTTTACTCAAGTACAATATCTGAGTACTTCTACTTTTACTCAAGTACAACATCTGAATACTTCTACTTTTACTCAAGAACAAGATCTGAGTACTTCTACTTTCACTCAAGTACAAGATCTGAGTACTTCTACTTTTACTCAAGTACAAGATCTGAGTACTTCTACTTTTACACAATTACAAGATCTACTTCTACTTTCACTCAAGTATAAGACCTGAGTACTTCTACTTTGACTCAAGTACAAGATCTGAGTACTTCTACTTTTACTCAAGTACAAGATCTGAGTACTTCTACTTTGACTCAAGTACAATATCTGAGTACTTCTACTTTTACTCAAGTACAAGATCTGAGTATTTCTACTTTTACTCAAGTACAAGATCTGAGTACTTCTACTTTTACTCAAGTACACGATCTGAATACTTCTCCCATCTCTGAGTAAAAGTAGCAATACTAAACTGTTATAAGTAAAAGTCCTGTGTTCAAAGTCTTAAGTAAAAGTATCAGCAATACAGTATCCTTAAAGTACTAAAGGTAAAAGTACTCTTTATGCTTAAATACCCAATTCAGAATTATATGACATTACTGGATTATAAGTGGTGGAATAATTGCTCAGATCCTTTACTTAAGTACAAGTACCAATAAATGAAAGTCAAAATACTCAATTAAAGTAAAAGTCCGATATATTCTTAAGTAAAAGTACAGAAGTATTATCAAGAGAAAATGTGCTTAAAGTATAAAGAGTACAAGTTATTATTTTTATTATTTTTTACAACTAATTATTTTATTTTTAAATCCTCCACATGTGATATATCATTAAATATATAATATTATTTGATGATTCTTTTTTGGTTGCTTCAAGTAGCATTTTACTTTTGTACGCAAAGTTTGGATAAACACAAAATTGGTGTGAAATACTAAATTGTATAATATTATAATTTGTTATGCAATCATCTTAATCTGAGAAGTCACTAAAGCTAAATAAATAATACATTAATTATTAAATGTAGTGGAGTAAAGCTATAAAATAGCATCAAAGGAAAATACTCAAGGAATACAGTATGCAGAAGTTAAAGGTAGGGTAGTTAAGAGCGGAGAAACCGGCTCGAGATCGCTAGAATTTGAAAATACACAACCGGAAAAAATCTGCCACTTCCTCACAGAGCCCCTCCCCCAACACACACGAACGCGCACATGACCAATGAGGGCACGAGGGCAGTGTGTGCCCCGATGGAAGGCTGACAGGCAGGTAGGCCGTCAGCTACTTTAGCCGGCTCAGATGATTGGTCGAGCTTTTTACAGCGCCACGGCTTCCAGAGGTGACATTTATCTATGGATTTTTTTGTCAAAGTATTTAATGTATTCATTGCTATCGGGACGTTAAGAGCATTCCATGGAATATAACACACAAAAAAATCTGAAATAAATTACATGACCCACCTTTAAGTAGCTACAGCTCTGAAGTGCTTTGGCAGAAAATTGAGTATTTAAAGGATGAAAATGTCAAATATATTGAACAAAGTTATCGACGAATGGAGGGTTTGTATTCCGTTTTTCCCCCTTTAATATAAATGCCCTTTTTGAGCTCCAACCAGGAAGCAAAGCGTTGTTTTCCACGTGTTTAAAAGCCACGTGCAGCTCTGATTGTTTCTTTTGCTTTTGTGATTTATACCAACAAAAGCAGAGCCTCTTTAAGATAATTACCCTCTGTGCAAATCATTGTAATTTCACTTGAACATTACTAATTGGTGTAACTAAATGTAAGGACTTGAGCAGCACGGCTATAATTAACCATTCTGAATGATTTACCCCCTTTTTTTCTACTGACGTTTAAACACAATACACGGGAATCCTGAATATCAAACCTAATTGATCTTTTTTGTATCCATGTCCTCTGGACCAAGGTGAATTAATCAAAGCGGACTTGATTTATACACACCCCGCCCTCTTCCTCTCTTCCTCTTCCTCACATCGGGGCAGCCGGGGATTCATTTGTCTTCCTGATTAATGATGAGAACCATATCCTCCACAACACCAGTGAGTTAAAAGAGATTGGGGACATCAAGGTCCATTCATCCCAATCAAATTTCACAGTAGGTCCAATTCATCTTCGGCTTTATGTAGCCTATTGTCTGCTGTACAAACATACGACCCCTCATTCACTTCCTCCTCTCTGCAGTGGGATTTCAACTGGCAACTTTCCGGGTGCGCGCTCATTTGTCCAACCTTCAGGAGAACGTCAGTGCTATAAAAACATTGCACACACAGCATGTTGTATTATCATTTGTCCCGCGTCCCACACATTGAGAATATGTCCCGCATTTGAGTGACAGTCTCGCAGCACGGCCGGCTCCGTTCGCTGCGAGCCCCGCCCTTTGTTTACAGGGTGGAAATATCGTCCGTGATTTGACTGGATTCGGAGGTTTTCACCGGTCTAAAAATTAAGAATACTTTGCATTTTAATCTACAAGGAGACCGAATCTGAGGGTCAGTCAGGAAGTCAATTAAACAATGTCCTTAGAGATCATTGATCGGCGTAGATACGGTGAAATTAAAAGCGATAGGGGATCGATTTCCTTTCAATCTATTGTTGGACGAGTGGCAGGCTAACTATCAAACTGGTATTTCATTGGCTCTATGTTTATTAAGGATCCCCATGAGCTTTTGCTCTTGTCGGTGTTTTATATTGTATGCAGCATTTAGCATCATAATGACATTGTAACGTGTTCCCCAGAGACAGCTACGTTAGCTAGCTAGCTTCGTTAGCTTCCAGCAGGTCTGCAGTGACATCAAGAGGAGTCATGTGATCACATTGTTCAAAACATACCATAAAACATTTTAGGTACGTTTCCATAACAGAGACAGTTGTTCAGTTCTATAATCCTGAACGTCTCCCAGCTGTGTGCGTCACTCTTTAGTGTCCCCTGGTCTCCAGCTGTGTGCGTCACTCTTTAGTGTCCCCTGGTCTCCCAGCTGTGTGCGTCACTCTTTAGTGTCCCCTGGTCTCCCAGCTGTGTGTGTCACTCTTTAGTGTCCCCTGGTCTCCCAGCTGTGTGCGTCACTATTTAGTGTCCCCTGGTCTCCAGCTGTGTGCGTCACTCTTTAGTGTCCCCTGGTCTCCCAGCTGTGTGCGTCACTCTTTAGTGTCCCCTGGTCTCCCAGCTGTGTGCGTCACTCTTTAGTGTCCCCTGGTCTCCCAGCTGTGTGCGTCACTCTTTAGTGTCCCCTGGTCTCCCAGCTGTGTGCGTCACTCTTTAGTGTCCCCTGGTCTCCCAGCTGTGTGCGTCACTCTTTAGTGTCCCCTGGTCTCCAGCTGTGTGCGTCACTCTTTAGTGTCCCCTGGTCTCCCAGCTGTGTGCGTCACTCTTTAGTGTCCCCTGGTCTCCCAGCTGTGTGCGTCACTCTTTAGTGTCCCCTGGTCTCCCAGCTGTGTGCGTCACTCTTTAGTGTCCCCTGGTCTCCCAGCTGTGTGAGCCACTCTTTAGTGTCCCCTGGTCTCCCAGCTGTGTGCGTCACTCTTTAGTGTCCCCTGGTCTCCCAGCTGTGTGCGTCACTCTTTAGTGTCCCCTGGTCTCCCAGCTGTGTGCGTCACTCTTTAGTGTCCCCTGGTCTCCAGCTGTGTGCGTCACTCTTTAGTGTCCCCTGGTCTCCCAGCTGTGTGCGTCACTCTTTAGTGTCCCCTGGTCTCCCAGCTGTGTGCGTCACTCTTTAGTGTCCCCTGGTCTCCCAGCTGTGTGCGTCACTCTTTAGTGTCCCCTGGTCTCCCAGTTGTGTGCGTCACTTTTTAGTGTCCCCTGGTCTCCCAGCTGTGTGCGTCACTCTTTAGTGTTCCCTGGTCTCCCAGCTGTGTGCGTGACTCTTTAGTGTCCCCTGGTCTCCCAGCTGTGTGCGTGACTCTTTAGGGTCCCCTGGTCTCCCAGCTGTGTGCGTCACTCTTTAGTGTCCCCTGGTCTCCCAGCTGCGTGCGTCACTCTTTAGTGTCCCCTGGTCTCCCAGCTGCGTGCGTCACTCTTTAGCGTCCCCTGGTCTCCCAGCTGCGTGCGTCACTCTTTAGCGTCCCCTGGTCTCCCAGCTGCGTGCGTCACTCTTTAGCGTCCCCTGGTCTCCCAGCTGTGTGCGTCACTCTTTAGCGTCCCCTGGTCTCCCAGCTGTGTGCGTCACTCTTTAGTGTCCCCTGGTCTCCCAGCTGTGTGCGTCACTCTTTAGTGTCCCCTGGTCTCCCAGCTGTGTGCGTCACTCTTTAGTGTCCCCTGGTCTCCCAGCTGTGTGTCACTCTTTAGTGTCCCCTGGTCTCCCAGCTGTGTGCGTCACTCTTTAGTGTCCCCTGGTCTCCCAGCTGTGTGTGTTGCTCTTTAGTGTCACCTGGTCTCCCAGCTGTGTGCGTCGCTCTTTAGTGTCCCCTGTTCTCCCAGCTGTGTGCGTCGCTCTTTAGTGTCCCCTGGTCTCCAGCTGTGTGTGTCACTCTTTAGTGTCCCCTGGTCTCCAGCTGTGTGTGTCACTCTTTAGTGTCCCCTGCTCTCCAGCTGTGTGTGTCACTCTTTAGTGTCCCCTGGTCTCCCAGCTGTGTGCGTCACTCTTTAGTGTCACCTGGTCTCCCAGCTGTGTGCGTCACTCTTTAGTGTCCCCTGGTCTCCCATCTGTGTGCGTCGCTCGCTGTATACGTCACTCTTTAGTGTCCCCTGGTCTCCCAGCTGTGTGCGTCACTCTTTAGTGTCCCCTGGTCTCCCAGCTGTGTGTGTCACTCTTTAGTGTCCCCTGGTCTCCCAGCTGTGTGCGTCACTCTTTAGTGTCCCCTGGTCTCCCAGCTGTGTGCGTCACTCTTTAGTGTCCCCTGGTCTCCCAGCTGTGTGCGTCAATCTTTAGTGTCCCCTGGTCTCCCAGCTGTGTGCATCACTCTTTAGTGTCCCCTGGTCTCCCAGCTGTGTGCGTCACTCTTTAGTGTCCCCTGGTCTCCCAGCTGTGTGCGTCACTCTTTAGTGTCCCCTGGTCTCCCAGCTGTGTGCGTCAATTTTTAGTGTCCCCTGGTCTCCCAGCTGTGTGTGTTGCTCTTTAGTGTCCCCCGGTCTCCCAGCTGTGTGCGTCACTCTTTAGTGTCCCCTGGTCTCCAGCTGTGTGCGTCACTCTTTAGTGTCCCCTGGTCTCCCAGCTGTGTGCGTCACTCTTTAGTGTCCCCTGGTCTCCAGCTGTGTGCGTCGCTCTTTAGTGTCACCTGGTCTCCCAGCTGTGTGTGTCACTCTTTAGTGTCCCCTGGTCTCCAGCTGTGTGCGTCACTCTTTAGTGTCCCCTGGTCTCCCAGCTGTGTGCGTCACTCTTTAGTGTCCCCTGGTCTCCAGCTGTGTGCGTCACTCTTTAGTGTCCCCTGGTCTCCGTTGTGTTTTGAGCTTCTTGCAGCTTTTAGTAAACGCTGCACATGTTTCCTCAAGTTGGTGAAGATGTTTCTTCATGTGTTTTGGCACAATTGTGTTTTTTTCTTATCAAGCTCCCACATTTGTGGAATCAGCTTCCAGTTTGTGTTCGGGCGGCAGACACCCTATCCGTTTTTAAGAGTGCGCTTAAGACCTTCCTTTTTGATAAAGCTTATAGTTAGGGCTGATTAGATTCAGCCCCTAGTTTTGCTGATATAGGCTTAGTTTGTCGGGGGACATCTCACGTCTTCCTTCTCTCTGTCTGTACCTGTTTCCTCTCATGGGGACATCTCACGTCTTCCTTCTCTCTGTCTGTACCTGTGTCCTCTCATGGTGACATCTTACGTCTTCCTTCTCTCTGTCTGTACCTGTGTCCTCTCATGTTCCGATTAACCCAGCTTCCCCACATGTCTTTCTTTCTTTGGTGTCTATCTATACGCCGGGATCCGGAGTCATGGAGGATCGTGGCTGTGGTCCTGGATCATCGGTCCTGGATGGATATCCTCGTGGATTCATCTTTCTATTATACACACATGCATTTCCAAACATCTGGACTACCTATGTTGCAAATGTATTATCTTTTCAATTCACACACGGCATCTATTGCACGTCTGTCCGTCCTGGGAGAGGGATCCCTCCTCTGTTGCTCTCCCTGAGGTTTCTCCCATGTTCCCTTTAAACTGTGGGTTTTCTCTGGAAGTTTTTCCTTGTACGATGTGAGGGTCTAAGGACAGAGGGTCTAAGGACAGAGGGTCTAAGGACAGAGGGTCTGAGGACAGAGGGTCTACGGACAGAGGGTCTGAGGACAGAGGGTGTCGTATTGTCATACTGATATTCTGTACACACTGTGAAGACCACTGAGACGAATGTAACATTAGTGATATTGGGCTATAAATAAACATCGATTGATTGATTGATTGATTGATTGATTGAAGTTGCATTGCAATGTTTTGGGCCAATCATCTTCTTGTTTGTTTTCATGCCGTTTCACCAACCAAATCTTTCCCAGCATTAGGAATCAATAACTTTCCATTTGATTGCGTTAGTTGTACTGCCCTGCTTTCATCTGTGCTAAAGTGTTTTTTCTCTAACATTGTTCAGGGATTCAATCAGGCCCTAACTGATTCATTTATCCTCCCGGCGGTTGGCAGCTTTCCAAAAAGAAAGACATCTCAAGCGACTGGAGTCCGGAGGAAATAGATGAGAAACACTCAGGTCACATCTCCCTAATTATTGCTGCCTCCCTCCAACGCTTTGAAATCAACTGTACTTTCCATCTTTATCCTGTCCCTGCTTTCATTTCTACCCGTCTCGTTTTACCTGCCACGGCCTTCAAAGTCACTGGAGCTTCATCTTGGATCAAAAGACGAGCAGTTACACGGAGAGGTTGACAGTTTGGAAATGTGAAGCTCTGCGAGGGCAGCGTCAGATGGTCCGTGAGTTTCGTAACCCGCTGATATTCACAGATTCATTCATCTCTGGTGGAAGTATGCAGCAATTAAAAAAGGAAGGGATGTGAAACATATTAAATCAGTTAAAGAAAAAACTTGTAGGAAATGTTTGGCGTGTCAGTTAAGACGAGAATAGTGAATAGGGTAATTCTTTTACAAAAACAAGAATCAACCTCATCAAAAATATGAAAAAAATATATATATTTACAAAGACAAGAAGCAACCATCACAGCAAACCGGGGGATACTGCTGTTTCTCTAATGGCCACTATATATCATGAAGAAAGTGGCACCGGAATGGGTCCTAAAACAAATGTTGGCAATTTTGGCATTTCCTGTCCCCTGGTCTGGAAGTCAATGGGTTTAGAACTTGTTTTTGGTTGCGAGCCTGAATAATACGACATAAAATACGTCAGTAAATACCTCACTGGTGAATTTAAAAACAGAGGTTGCCAACAAGTGTCTACATGAGATGCTGTAGTTCCTTTATAGCCCAACATTAGCCTCCTTTAGCTTAGCGGTGGTGACGTGAAGTCATGTGACCGTGCTGTAGTTCCTTTATAGCCCAACATTAGCCTCCTTTAGCTTAGCGGTGGTGACGTGAAGTCATGTGACCGTGCTGTAGTTCCTTTATAGCCCAACATTAGCCACCTTTAGCTTAGCGGTGGTGACGTGACCGTGCTGTAGTTCCTTTATAGCCCAACGTTAGCCTCCTTTAGCTTAGCGGTGGTGACGTGAAGTCATGTGACCGTGCTGGAGTTCCTTTATAGCCCAACATTAGCCTCCTTTAGCTTAGTGGTGGTGACGTGAAGTCATGTGACCGTGCTGTATACTTTATAGCCCAACATTAGCCACCTTTAGCTTAGCGTTGGTGACGCAAAGTCATGTGACCGTGCTGTAGTTCCTTTATAGCCCAACATTAGCCGCCTTTAGCTTAGCGTTGGTGACGCAAAGTCATGTGACCGTGCTGTAGTTCCTTTATAGCCCAACATTAGCCTCCTTTAGCTTAGCGGTGGTGACGTGAAGTCATGTGACCGTGCTGTAGTTCCTTTATAGCCCAACATTAGCCTCCTTTAGCTTAGCGGTGGTGACGTGAAGTCATGTGACCGTGCTGTAGTTCCTTTATAGCCCAACATTAGCCACCTTTAGCTTAGCGGTGGTGACGTGACCGTGCTGTAGTTCCTTTATAGCCCAACGTTAGCCTCCTTTAGCTTAGCGGTGGTGACGTGAAGTCATGTGACCGTGCTGGAGTTCCTTTATAGCCCAACATTAGCCTCCTTTAGCTTAGTGGTGGTGACGTGAAGTCATGTGACCGTGCTGTATACTTTATAGCCCAACATTAGCCACCTTTAGCTTAGCGTTGGTGACGCAAAGTCATGTGACCGTGCTGTAGTTCCTTTATAGCCCAACATTAGCCTCCTTTAGCTTAGCGGTGCTGACGTGAAGTCATGTGACCGTGCTGTAGTTCCTTTTTAGCCCAACATTTGCTTTTTACTTCAGAAATCTTAAAGTGCTGTTTATATGTGGAGGTTATCCTGCTGAACTAAATGTGTAAGTCTCATAAACGGTTTTTTGACACAGAGATGATTTTCTGCAAGAATCCAAAATCAAATGGAAAAATCCTATTGGCTTTTAGTCCAGGGAACCAGGCAAACATATGTAATCTCTGCCCCACCCTTTAGTCGGACAACAGGATGCTATAGTCACAAACGTAAAGTCTCAGAACAGCAGGAGCAGAGTTGTATCATGGGACAGGAAATTGATAAACTAAATTAAAGGAAATGATGAAAGGAAATCAACAAAAGTCAAAAAGTGAATCTGTAAGCGTTCCCTTTAAAGCTGTGCAGAGGACGGAGCGATCTCATCCCATTTCATATTTCTCACATCCCTGCCTTTCTTAATTACAGCATATTTCTGACAGAGATCAATGACTCAATGAATGTCAGTGAGTTACTCTGGTTCATGACCAAATACCTGCAAAGCTAATGACATTCATCAAAGCCTCAGCTGTGCTTTCTGCAAAGCATGCACACACACTGAGATAAGATGGTGGATAATATGTTTTGTCATTAAGGTTGTAAAGTTAACTTTGGCATTAAAGACTTGACTCGTTGGGGCATCAAACATAAGATCATATATTTAATTCATGAGCAATAGGCTTAAGGAATAGTTTTCAATGCTGGGTCTCAATTTGTATTCTTGTGTACCAAATAAAAGTATGGCAAAAGTCACTTATGGCGCGTTTCCACTGCAGCGGGTAGCTCGCGTTAAGCGTGCCGAGCCGTGCGGGGCCCGTTTTTGGTTGCGTTTCCACTTGGCCTAGTTTTGGCCCGGGGCTACTTTTTCACCTTTTTTCTGGCCCGACTAAATCGTGGTTCTAGGGCCAGGAACAACCAGGCTGAGTCGGGCTGAGTATGCTAAACTAGAGAGAGAATCGCTGGCAAGAGGGCTACAACTACAACAAGATGAACAGATTTGACCGTGATCATCAAAATGATGCCGAAGTAACAACACACTGATACCGGTTAGTAAAAACCATGAATTAATGCTTTAACAAGTCTGCAGACAGACGGCAGGCGGAAAACCCTTTTAAAATGCGTGTTTTCTAAATGGAGCTTGGCACATGGTGTAGTCCAAACGATAGCTGGGGATTCTGGGTAGTGTAGTGTCTTCTGCCATCCTTTACTCCGAAAAAATATTTGTTTCTCCGAATCGAAGGGGAAAAATACAAAAGCATTGCACACAATTTAAACCAATCAATGTTGTGTAATTAACAAGGATAATATGGTGTTTTTTAGTCGATGAGTAGTGCAGATCAGGGTTTCCGTTAGCCGGTAATTACCGGTTTTTAGCTGGTAAACATTTATAAAAAAATCGGTAAATTCAAAACCTGACGGTCAAAATGTCTGGTAATAATTAGGGAGGCTCCGATCGATCGGCCGCCGGTCATTATCGTCGATATTCACTCTTAATAGTTTGATCGGTGCTCTCTATAAAGGCCGATCAGGAGAGCTGGATCTGATCTATATGGACATAAACGCGAGTGAAGTGTAACCGGAGCGAGAGAGAGCAGATCAGCTGCTGAGTCTGACCGAGACACGCAGCTCTGCATGATCACCTGAAGCCCCGCCCTCTGTTTAGCGGGCTGCAGGAGCTGCTTGAGAAACTGACGGGCTGTCAGGAGAGAGAGAGAGGGAAAAGAGAGGATCCGTTTCTCCCGTGTTATTATCCAAATGTAATGTAAACTTTTGAATAATGTACGTTATCTACTACAAGTAGTTTGCTTGAATGTAATAATTATGTTGTTTGTTGTTTGTGGAATAATTTATTGAAAAATGAATCTGAATGTTTCGATCTGTTACGATTATAAACTGAAGCAATATAAAAATGAGCCCCGTGAACTGAGTTTTAAACTGAAGCATATCTGTCTCTCTTATTATTATTATTGAAATATGACCGGTAAGTTTCAAATTTGTCCGGTAAAATAAATTCTGCCCGGACATTTGACCGGCGAGAAATAATCCTAGTGGAAACCCTGGTGCAGATATCACTGTACAATCAATCGACAGTAAGAGGAGTACTTACTTCCGGGTGTACAATTCTCCGTTATCCAATGGGAATGGACGCTCACATTGCCTTTAAGGGCAGCCGTCACAAACGAATGCCGTGCTTCCATGAGCGTCAAATCCCGCCGCAGATGGGAATACATTGCAATCAGTTGAAAGCTATTTGCGTCCCTTTATGACGCTGAAGGAGCCTCGGAGCGTCACAACTGCACGCCACGGACACTGACCAAACGTGGACGATTATGGCATGAGAGTGTGTTGGGATGGTTCTCTCATTTCTGTAAAGCGACACTTCCTATGTTTGTGGTCTTTGTACACAAACAATTTGATCACCCCTGGCAACATTCACTTTGCTCAGTACATCACGTCTATACTCATGCATAGATTTATGACAAATCTAATTTTAAACCAATTTCCTCTACTTTTCATGTGTGCTTTTGAATGCATAATTCATACCATTCAAATTAATTGAAAGCACTAATAGCGTTATTAAATTCGACCTTTTTTATTTCAATAGTCTCCCTCTGCTATGCTTTGATTTAATGCAGTTACATCCTGATCTTGGAAGTAGTTCTTGACAATTCCTCTCTGATACCTCTAATCACAGGCGTTTGTTATCCTTCACAGAAGAGATGAGAGGGCAGTTTAATAATTCAATGGGCTTAATAAAGTAATACAAGGGAACTAAGGGAACAAAGTCATTGTTTGAAGAGCACACATTAAAGGTCTCATTTGAAGCACAGCTAGTAGCATCTCCCTGGTTCCTTCTACAAATAGCCAATGGGATTTCTCCATTGGATTTTGCATTATGCAGAAAATGTTTTTTTGCAGAAAACGTTTATGATACTTACACGTTTTGTTCAGCAGGATATCCTCCAGATATTAACACCACTTTATGATTTCTGAAGTTAAAGGCTATAAAGGAACTACAGCACGGTCACATGACTTCACATCACCACCGCTAAGCTAAAGGAGGCTAATGTTGGGCTATAAAGGAACCACAGCACGGTCACATGACTTCACGTCACCACCGCTAAGCTAAAGGAGGCTAATGTTGGGCTATAAAGGAACTACAGCACGGTCACATGACTTCACGTCACCTCCGCTAAGCTAAAGGTGGCTAATGTTGGGCTATAAAGGAACTACAGCACGGTCACATGACTTCACGTCACCACCGCAAAGCTAAAGGTGGCTAATGTTGGGCTATAAAGGAACCACAGCACGGTCACATGACTTCACGTCACCACCGCTAAGCTAAAGGTGGCTAATGTTGGGCTATAAAGGAACTACAGCACGGTCACATGACTTCACGTCACCACCGCTAAGCTAAAGGAGGCTAATGTTGGGCTAAAAAGGAAGGGCTCATTCCTGCACTCTATACATAACCTGCTTTACACATTTCAGTTTTGAACTTGTGTGCTGCATAAAACTAAACTAAATTAGTTACATTTCTATAAAAAATATGGAAAAGATCGTGTTGACGGTGGCAGGTATATAATGACTCCTGATTCCCGTGGCTCGACTCGATGCTACAACGATGACACGGCGCTATTTTCATTGCATTTTCTTGGACATATTCTCGGCTGAGCAACTGGTGCGAGCAACTGGTGTCTGGCTCGTGTTGCCACAGCAAATATACCACCGACTCGCACTGAGAGCAGACATGTAGAGAGCGAATCACTCATTATCAGATGTGTTCTCATTTGGTATCACTCTCACAGCCAGAAACACTAATACCACAGATGATGGCGCAGCTCTCAAAGCTCAGCAGTACAACAACAGGGTGTCTGGGGTTTCAAGCTCTGCAAACATTGGCTTCTTTCTACCAGCTGGACACACACACACACATGGACGCACATACATGGACACACACACACAACACCACTGCTTCCAGCATGTGCTATTTTGCCAACTGCAACCCCGGGCAAGATAATAAGATGGCTAGCAGACATTTTGTCAATATTTCTGTCTTGGCTCAGAGTCCGCCTGGCCGGCTGCTTTCTGATAGATGTGTGGACTGATTTGTTTCCCTTATTTTTGCCATGGTTTGCCAGACAAGTGCACAGGGAGGAGAGAAGGGCTCACTAATGCAAAGCAGTTCATTAAAATCAGGCACAAAGCATCTATCAGAGGGGAAGAAGTGGGGTTGCTAATCAGTAGTGAGTCCAGCAATATGTAAAAAAAGAAAGAAAAGATGGCTCACTCCTCAGCTGTGATCTTGTCTGGGGAGCAGTGGAGATGTTTGATGCTGAGGAGGCCGTGCAGATGATTGATTTTTCCAGAAGGATGCTTTGAGACTCTGCGCTTGGTCTGCCATCTGATTAACATACACGGCATTATTCATGTCATGAATATACAAGGAGGCAACGGAACAAATAAATACTGACATGCATCCAGGAGCTGATAAATAATAAATGGAGCACACGTGGCTTCAGATTTTACCATTTCGTAATGTGAACGTTCATGCTGTGAGGGCCCCGAGCCGAGGCGCCACCTTCGGTTCACACAGGTTGATCAGCCATGTGAGAAAAGATGAATGACAAACTTCATATTTGGTTGTGGTCAGGTGTCGTGGATACTTGAGTGCAGACTCGGCATTATCATTGGAAGATTGAGGATGTGTTTAAAGTACCATATACCTTTCTTTTGTGACCTTTCTTCACATCTCATTCAGAAATCGTCAGGTGTTAATGCTTTATTTATTTAAATCCTTGCTAATTTGGCCTCCTGATAGTATATGAAGTAACTGTGTGATGATCCATTAACCTTATCACTAAAACTCACATTGACCTGACTGTTTATTATGATATATCCTGCATTATTTGAGTTAAACACACAGCTTGGTTGAATACTCGATTCTGATTGGTCAATTTGGACATTCCAGAGGTCTGTTATTTTTCACTAGCAGCCTGTTGCTAAGCAGAACACACCGTTGCTAAGGAGGATGAATTGAACAAGGGGTACTTGTACAAGTACTCAGATCTTGTACTTGAGTGAAAGTAGAAGTACACAGATCTTGTACTTGAGTAAAAGTAGAAGCACTCAGATCTTGTACTTGAGTAAAAGTAGAAGTACTCAGATCTTGTACTTGAGTAAAAGTAGAAGTACTCAGATCTTGTGCTTGAGTAAAAGTAGAAGTACTCAGTCTTGTTCTTGAGTAAAAGTAGAAGTACTCAGATCTTGTACTTGAGTAAAAGTAGAAGTACTCAGATCTTGTACTTGAGTAAAAGTAGAAGCACTCAGATCTTGTACTTGAGTAAAAGTAGAAGTACTCAGATCTTGTTCTTGAGTAAAAGTAGAAGTACTCAGATCTGGTTCTTGAGTCAAAGTAGAAGTACTCAGATCTTGTTCTTGAGTAAAAGTAGAAGTACTCAGATCTTGTACTTGAGTCAAAGTAGAAGTACTCAGATCTTGTACTTGAGTAAAAGTAGAAGTACTCAGATCTTGTACTTGAGTAAAAGTAGAAGCACTCAGATCTTGTACTTGAGTAAAAGTAGAAGTACTCAGATCTTGTTCTTGAGTAAAAGTAGAAGTACTCAGATCTGGTTCTTGAGTAAAAGCAGAAGTACTCAGATCTTGTTCTTGAGTAAAAGCAGAAGTACTCAGATCTGGTTCTTGAGTAAAAGTAGAAGTACTCAGATCTTGTACTTGAGTAAAAGTAGAAGTACTCAGGTCTTGTACTTGAGTAAAAGTAGAAGTACTCAGATCTTGTACTTGAGTAAAAGTAGAAGTACTCAGATCTTGTACTTGAGTAAAAGTAGAAGTACTCAGATCGTGTACTTGAGTAAAAGTAGAAGTACTCAGATCTTGTACTTGAGTAAAAGTAGAAGTACTCAGATCTTGTACTTGAGTCAAAAGTAGAAGTACTCAGATCTTGTTCTTGAGTCAAAGTAGAAGTACTCAGATCTTGTACTTGAGTAAAAGTAGAAGTACTCAGATCGTGTACTTGAGTAAAAGTAGAAGTACTCAGATCGTGTACTTGAGTAAAAGTAGAAGTACTCAGATCTTGTACTTGAGTACAAACCCCCCTGTTGTCTTCGGGTCAAATCTGACCAATGTACTTCTTTCATCAATCATAACTTTTTTGTTTTACATTCGATTGCATTCAGGCTTCATGATATCTTTCACAGGAGACATTTGAACATATACAATGGCTGATCACCACTTTCATTGCATTTTGGATGATTTAGTGAACTTTGTAACACCCATGGTGTTCCCGGTCTCACACACACACACACACACACACACACACACACACACACACACACACACACACACACATACTCTAGATGTGTCGTCGTCGTCCCTTATGTGCCCAATCCCCTTATGTGCCCACACCTGGCACACACAATACATGTTCAGTGTCTGTTATTTGTATATGTACTGCAGTTGTTCATGTGTACCAGTACTCTGATACAATATGTACAGTTTGAAAGGGTGTGAAATGAAATTTGGTGATGATTAATGTTTTTTGTGTTAATGTCATAGCAGTTAAAACAGGACCGGTCAAATTTGACCGCGAACACCACCAAAGTAAGGGGGAGGGGGGGGGGAGAAGACAGCAGGAGGGTTGAGTAAAAGTAGAAGTACTCAGTGTCGTGAAGTGAATCCACTGCCACAGCCTTGTAACTAGTGCTGCGTACCGGTACGCCGAATCGGTACTGGACTTGTAAAATGTTTCGGTTCAAGTCCGCTTAAAACCGGAACGTCCGGAACCGGTACTTGGGCTCGCAAAAAAAACTAGCACTTACGGATATTCTGGTGTCTGTGGTTATTCAAACATTCCCTGATGAACGTTATTCAGCGTGAATACATGAGTGCTAATCCCAGTGTGCTCAGTGTACACCATCACATGTCATTTCACCTTCGATTCACGCTTTGAAAACGTAGCATTTCGCCACATGCTAATGCTAACCGGAAGGGAAGCCTTTTCAGAATAAATGTATTAAGTTAATAGTGTGAACTTCCGGTTTTTTCAGAATAAAAGTGATTTAAATTAAATAGTGTATTTAATTCAAAATTATGCCATATCAACATTGATTTTAATTTCTAACAGTATGTATGTACATCACTATGCATGTAGTATGTACTGTATAATGTACACATGTAGAGTTGTAGAAAAGACATGGTGTACAGACAGTACAGTACACTCTGACGGTACAGTCACTACAGTGTAGCCTATACTGTATAGTAGGTGTGTAACAGTGTAATGCGTATAGTCTGCTCTACACTCATTTAGGCTCAGTCAGCTCAGGGACTGTTTGGTTACTTTAGTTTGGTAAATGAAATAAATGTTTGAACTTTGTAGTAGTTCACTGAAGTTGCTGTCATAAGTCATTTGTAGACTAAGTGGCAACAAGTGTTTGTACTTTGTAGAGAAATGTAGACACAAGTTGGAAGGGAGCGCAATAAACCTGACGAGTTTGAATTTGAGTTGATTATGAGTTTATTTTCAATTGATAATTAGCTCACAATAAGTTCACTTTAGTTACTCACACAACTTGACACAAGCCATGGGTTCAGGTCCGGACTTATAAGTCCGGACCTGAACCTGAACCTCTGGACTTGAGTCCGGACCTGAACCTGAATGTGAGTCCAGGTACGCAGCACTACTTGTAACGTGTCGTGAAGTGAATCCAGTGCGTTCTGAAACAAATGGATTTTTTGCTGATGCTGCATTTTTCTCCCACGTTGCAATTCACAGAGGAAATAAGGCGCCGCTAACATTTTGGACCAATTAAAATTAATTGTGATGGCGGAGAAACTGCTTCAGAACACGTAAAAAAACATCAAGCATTTTGCTCTCTTTTTGAGTGACGGAGCGTCCACACTACAGCTTCAACAAAAGCTTGGAGCTGGGCGTGTCTGGAGCTTGGGGATTTTATTCAAGCAACGCGACCAACAACCAATCACATGAATCTCCCGCCCCCGACATACAGAGCAAAAACCCCGGGGATTTTATGGGAGCAATATATATATAAACTCCCCAAACAGGCGAAAACCTACCAGTTCCCCCACTGCCTCTGCCACCTCCCTCCATGCTGGTTCCTCCGGTTTGTGTCCCGGTAGGTGAAGAGGGTCTGGTCATACAAAACCGGGTGATTTGCTACGGCGATAGTTAGTTTCTCCTCCGACTTTTTTTGAAATATAGAAATGAACGGCGGGATATCTCTCCCAGCTTAGACGCGGTTTGATTGGCTACGGCTTCAGCTGTCAGATTTTGCGAAACGGGATTTGATTGGCTGGCGCTGGCTACTCCGGCGTCTCCGGCGTCAGAAGTTGAACATTGTTCAACTTCTGTCGCCTGAGACGGACCGCTCTGCTACCCACAATTCAGTTCGGCGAAAAAGCGAGGCAACGTGACGTCACCCCATTGAAAGTGAATGGGCCGATTGGAGCTTTCGACGCTGTAGTGTGGACGGGCCGTAAGTCTAATTAATATCATTGTCTGTTATTATAAACCTTTACACTGACGGTACATCTTGTAAACCACTTTTTAGATGAGTCTCTACCATTTAACATTTGTTATTTAAGTGTATACTTGCCTTTATAGAAATGAAGGTTTAAAGTGGCGCAGTTAATACACTAAAGTAGTATTCAGGCATTTCAGCTAAAGAGTGTTTACTTTCAGGGTTTTCAGACTCCATTCAACATTTAATTTACTTTATTCCTTAAATAAAAGAAAACAATGAATACGAATCATTTAAGCCCCGCTGCAATGCTTTATTAAACTAAGTGCGCCTTATGCATTGCCCTTATTTTCACACAATACCTTCACTTAAGACCCTCACGAAGAAAACAAAGCGATTCTTCAGCGCTGCACCTCCGTCTGTCAGAGAACAACAAAGGTCTGCAGATGAAAAGGAGTAATTGTGCTGTGATTGCGGACCCCTTTTCTTTCTTCTCGCAGAGTGAAACTTGGATTCTTCTTTTGGTTAGATGTGTAATCACTATCCAATCCCCCCTTGAGGAGAGAAAGACATTTAATTTGACAAGGAGGTAATGAACCCGTGCAGCCATTATCTTAGATAACCCATTTGAGAGACTGGTTGAGCACTGATGAAAATTCTATTAAACATAGCTGGCTGATTTCTCTATTTTCTTCAGTGGCAGAGGAGCCTTTTATTTTTTTTTACCCTTGCCAATTTACTTTGAACTCATGGAGTTGCCAAGGATCATTATATCACGGCACTTCAAACACTCTGCCTTTACTTGATGATTCAAAGGCAACAACCCCACACTGAGGGCTAATAACCTCTGCGATGCGAACACAAGACACCTAGAAAATACTCTCACTTTCTCTCTGGAGTTTGCATCAGGGCAGGATAGTCGAAACTTAAATGCGACTTTTCTCCCGGGTTAGAACTTTTTTAATCCTCTTTTGGTTTTCTTGGTCAGCGCCGGCCTCAATTACATTCTGATTCCACTTTTCCTTACTTTCCAGTTAACTTTAAAAGCATACATTTCTACTCTTATATTCTCTCCACTCTGCAGCTATACAATAAGAGCGGCACACGCAGAGCGCTTCACCTCATTTGACACACATCATTGACTGCTAATGGCACGTATATATAGAGAGGAGAGGAATGTGAACCCTCGGGACTTGCAAGCTTTTGTCGTATTAACGTCATGAAAGTCTCCACTGTGCTGAAATGTGCTGTCAGACTTCAAGTGGAAAGTCATCTACTGGATTACCGTTCCCTTTAGTGTTTACTTCCTGTCTGTCTTCTTCTGCTGTTCCCTTTAGTGTTTACTTCCTGTCTGTCTTCTTCTGCTGTTCCCTTTAGTGTTTACTTCCTGTCTGTCTTCTTCTGCTGTTCCCTTTAGTGTTTACTTCCTGTCTGTCTTCTTCTGCTGTTCCCTTTAGTGTTTACTTCCTGTCTGTCTTCTTCTGCTGTTCCCTTTAGTGTTTACTTCCTGTCTGTCTTCTTCTGCTGTTCCCTTTAGTGTTTACTTCCTGTCTGTCTTCTTCTGCTGTTCCCTTTAGTGTTTACTTCCTGTCTGTCTTCTTCTGCTGTTCCCTTTAGTGTTTACTTCCTGTCTGTCTTCTTCTGCTGTTCCCTTTAGTGTTTACTTCCTGTCTGTCTTCTTCTGCTGTTCCCTTTAGTGTTTACTTCCTGTCTGTCTTCTTCTGCTGTTCCCTTTAGTGTTTACTTCCTGTCTGTCTTCTTCTGCTGTTCCCTTTAGTGTTTACTTCCTGTCTGTCTTCTTCTGCTGTTCCCTTTAGTGTTTACTTCCTGTCTGTCTTCTTCTGCTGTTCCCTTTAGTGTTTACTTCCTGTCTGTCTTCTTCTGCTGTTCCCTTTAGTGTTTACTTCCTGTCTGTCTTCTTCTGCTGTTCCTTTAGTTTCTTCTTCTGTCTTCTTCTTCTGCTGTTCCCTTTAGTGTTTACTTCCTGTCTGTCTTCTTCTTCTGTCTTCCTCTTTACTGTCTTTACTTCCTGTCTGTCTTCTTCTGCTGTTCCCTTTAGTGTTTACTTCCTGTCTGTCTTCTTCTGCTGTTCCCTTTAGTGTATACTTCCTGTCTGTCTTCTTCTGCTGTTCCCTTTAGTGTTTACTTCCTGTCTGTCTTCTTCTACTGATTTCTCCGTCGTCCATCTCTTCGTCTTATAACCTCATTCCTTCACTTGTTCCCTTTTATTTTCTGTACTGGGAACAGTTTAGCCATCATGAATCCAAAGTTCTCACCAAACGGCAAAATGAATATTTAAAAAGTATTCAAACAGTGTTTTCTGATGAAGGTGTGCAGACATGTGGAGAGCATCTTTTTCCTAATGGATTTAACAAAATATAATCTAACAGTAAACATCCCAGAAAGCAATAGTTGTACAGTTTATATGAAGATCTGCCATCCTCTGCTTCCGAAACCTTTTTATGATAAAATGCAAGAAAAAATAAAAATAACTCTTAAGTACTTTGATCTTTTGTACTCGGGGGAACAATACGCTTAGATCAATTAAGGAAATCGAGATGTTCATTGCGCATGCATAAATCCCTGTGTGTCGTTCTCTCAGGTACTTTTAATTTCAGTTGGTATTTTGTTGGCAACACATCTAAAAAGCAATCAAAAAGACTGCAGCATTCTGAAGCACCTTGTCTGACAAAGGGAAGGGGAAAGGTTTTTATTACCTCGCTCTGACACAACAGAGTGAAATAAGAGAGCCAATATGTTTTGGCCCGGATGTACGAAGCAGCAGAGAAAAAAAAATGATTTTACCCCTCTTTGCACAAGACTTACATCACACTGCTGCTCTCTCAGGATGTGAAGGATCTTCAAAGAGATGGAGGTGCTACCTGTGTGATGAGGGTGGAGTACGTTGTGCCCAAAAGGCAATTTACATTTGAATGATATTTAAGTTGCTTGAATCACAATGTTTTGATTTGTCAATCACGTATTGACATGAGGGCTAATGATGCCTTGAAGAGGTTCATCTTCTACAGGCCTACAGATCAGATTTTAACTTTTGTTCTACAACATAAAATACGCCAGTAAATATGTAATGTGACCGTGCTGTAGTTCCTTTATAGCCCAACATTAGCCTCCTTTAGCTTAGCGGTGGTGACGTGAAGTCATGTGACCGTGCTGTAGTTCCTTTATAGCCCAACATTAGCCACCTTTAGCTTAGCGGTGGTGACGTGAAGTCATGTGACCGTGCTGTAGTTCCTTTATAGCCCAACGTTTAGCCTCCTTTAGCTTAGCGGTGGTGACGTGAAGTCATGTGACCGTGCTGTAGTTCCTTTTATAGCCCAAACATTAGCCACCTTTAGCTTAGCGGTGGTGACGTGAAGTCATGTGACCGTGCTGTAGTTCCTTTATAGCCCAACATTAGCTACCTTTAGCTTAGCGGGTGGGTGACGAGAAGTCATGTGACCGTGCTCTAGTTCCTTTATAGCCCAACATTAGCTACCTTTAGCTTAGCGGTGGTGACGTGAAGTCATGTGACCGTGCTGTAGTTCCTTTATAGCCCAACATTAGCCACCTTTAGCTTAGCGGTGGTGACGTGAAGTCATGCGACCGTGCTCTAGTTCCTTAGGGTTAGGGTTCCTTATAATACGTTTCTTACATCCATTACTTTTTTACTTTTACATTTTTTCAGATTTTTGACTTTTACTCAGAACTATGAACCTACTAGCAAATTGTGACTTTTTTCCTAATTATTCTTTTTTTCAGATTTCTTTATTTTATCAGAATTTCTATTTGTTTAGAATTCAAACTTTTGTATCCGAATTTCGATTTTTTTTTCTAAATGTTGACTTTTTTAAATAACTTTCACTTTTTTCTAGCTTTTTAAAAATTTTCACTTTTTCTCAACATTTTTACTATTTCTCAGAATTGTCACTTTTTTTCTTCTCATTCTGATCTTAACCTAAGAGTGTTTGTTCATGCTTGCTGTGTCTGGCATTACTGTATTTCCCCCCTCAAAATGTCATAATTCTGCTTTCTATACGATTACAAAACATTACCTGAGCATCTCGTGTGACGGCAGCAAAGTTGTGCTTTTTGTCACATAAATCCATTCAGGGTGGAGGTAAATTATGTTTGCAGTATTCTTACAACATAATCTAATTTCAAAGTTAATTCTCTTTCCATGAAATGTTATGAGACTGTTTATTTATGAGCAGATGCAGCCCGGCCCCGAACCGACTGAACAAACAGCAGCTGTGGCACCAAACAAACCCAAAGAGGAGGTGAGGAACACTTTGATACGTCAATATGAAATGTGTTGTTGTCAATGTGCCCATGAGACAACATCAATATACAGATGGGAGCCGCTGGACACGTTAAGTTGATTAATCTGTGTGGGTAAAACTAAAGGGTAATGTCTGTTCATAAGGGCTTTGGTCATTTTATTTGCAAATCGTCTGACATGTCTGCCCTGTCTGATGACACTGATATGATTAATACGATTTGGATACAAGGAAACATTACTGCGACAGAGATTTTTTACACATTAAAGTGGGTATTTTTAACTCGGTAAAACAGTACCTGCAACATAACCCAATAATAAGGGTTTGTTTAATAGTGCAGACATTAAAAGACATACGTGTCGGCTAGATATACCGTATATTAAAAATGTCAGAGAGGTTATGTTCAAGTTAGTGCCATCAACGCCGGTGACGAGATAATCAGGAATCTGAAGGCGTCAGAATGTGTGTCTCCAGTTGTGACCAAAGTTTCTGCAGTTTTTTGATTACATTTCCCAAAGTGACAGATCGAGTGTTGTTGCCTTCTGAGGAGATGATGAGCAGCGGGTTATCTGCTCTCAGCAGGGGGCGGAGTCTCTCTGCAGAGATCCTGATTGGTCGACGTGAGTCTGCACTCAGAGGGAGATGCCTTCACTGCCTGAGAGACACTTTGAGTGCTCAAAATGCAAACTTTAAATTAAATGGTCTGCAAAGTCTAAAATCCCTGTGTTCCCTCGATGTGAATTATCTCTTTATCTAGAAGAATACACATATGTATTTTCCAAAGATAATTTTTGGAAGTCTTGATAAATTATTGTAACACTCACCTCTGAATTTGAACGGAAAAGGAAAGCATTTTTCTTTCTTTTTCTATCAGGGCGTAGAAAAAGTGGGATTTATGTAAGCATTGTAATGAAAATGGATCAGAGAGAAAACTGCAAAGGCTTTTTAACAGCTAACAATTAAAAAGAGGAGGGATGGGAAACAAACAACAACAAAAACAAGAGCTAACATGCTATAAAAAAAGGGCCAAATCATTTTCTGAAAGCTTCTGGTGGTAGACTATCTGAAACAAAATGGACAGTTACCCACTGGATAAAGCATACATTTCATTCTGGCGACTAACATATCTATGATCTGAGGCGATATCAAATACATCTTCTATAGAATAAAGCAGAACTTTCCACTGCTGTGAAATCCCCATATGACACCTGTAGCTTAATATAGGAGGCTATTATGCTGTAGGTGGTTCTAATACTGAATTATGTAGGAGTTTAATTAGCTCTCCTCCAGTGGTATGACTATAATAATCATGTATGAATCAGTGTGTTGAGCTGTGTGACAGGACCAGATCCTCCAGCTCTGAGTTTAGAGCGATGGCGACACCCTGTGGTTGTTATCAGAGTGGAAGCTATTTGTTTGTATCTGACATGAATCCAACTGTTAAACTCTGTAGATGCAAATAACATTAGCCAACTTCTATAATACATTTCTATATCGTAACGGTTAATAGTGTGGGTGTTTTTTTTAATCTTCTTTAGCTGTCTTTATGTATGCACCATGAATACCAAGACACATTCCTCGTATGTGTCAACGAACTACTTGCAGGACTGTATGTGCCAAACTTCATTCAAAATCTGACAAAACATCATTTTTCCCAAGCTGATTTGCTAAAAAAAACATGACTTAAAATAAACTTAATATTACGCTTCTGCAATCCCGAAAACATGTTCTGGAAAATTCAGCATTGCAATGATTAAATAATAACGTTATAAAAAGGACTCCTTCTGTAGGAGCAGACACAGTCGTGGTGGCTTAAAGCGCAGCTCTGCTCCGCGCCGTCCGTTAGATGAGCCTGGTCAGATTAATAAGAGAAGGAGTTCAAAACACCGGCATACAAGTTATAACAATAATCTGATTTTAATGGTAAAAAGACACAATACGAAAATACAGAGTGCCCTGTAACAGAGCACTCCGGGCTCCCCGCTCCACTGCCGTGTGATACAGGTATCGGGACCGGCCAGTCAGCAACAGGGGGGGCACCGTGCATGAATACACAACAGTATATATGGACATATTTGGGGGCGGAGAGTCACTGCTTATCTTCCACCGGACTTCACTCCTAAGAGGAAGTGTGTGTGTGTGTGTGTGTGTGTGTGTGTGTGTGTGTGTGTGTGTGTGTGTGTGTGTGTGTGTCTCTTCCGACGGGTAAGCCAAAAAGGGCATTTGGTACGAAGGGGAAGGGGCAGCTTCTCCCTCAAAAAATGGGTTATTAAACAAAGTTCCTCAAAAAATGGGGTATTGAACAAACTCCACACCGGCTATATCCACCTGTTTCAGCGGAGAGTGGAGTCCCCTGGGCCGTCCTGGCTTGCCGTGTCTTTGTCCCCCCCGATCCGCTGACGGTGGCTTCTGGGCTGCCTGCTAGAGAGATGTCTTTCGGATCCTCCTCCTCCGGCCCGCTGATTGCGGCTTCCGGGTCGATGCTGGAGAGATGTCTTTCGGATCCTCCTCCTCCAGCCCGTTGATGGCGCCTCCCGAGTCGACTGCTGGAGAGATGTCCTCACAATCCTCCTCCTTCGGTCCACTGATGGCTGCTTCCGAATCGACCTCCTCTGCGAGGGCCACGTCCGTCCTGATGTCGTCCCCGGTCCTATCAGGTGGTTTCCCCACCGCACACTGGCACCAGCTGTCCCCCTTTCCTCCTATGCGGACGGCATGAGAGGTCCGCTGGGTCACTCGGTCGGGCCGGAGAGCCTGGGGTTGAGCCACTTTGTCCTGATGACCTTCAGCCAGACGAACTCCGCTGTGTCGGCCTCCTGGGTGCCCCTTTTGGCACCAGCAACCTGTGTGGAGAAATCTGATACAAATCCCTCAAGGCTACGCTCAGGGCTCCTGGGCCCTCAGCTGTTTGATCCCCCACTGCGTATGAATACAGAATGCCAACAAACTATTATCAAATGTATTTCTATTTTATATGTAGATGAAATGTATATCCCCATAATGACCTAAACAATAAAGTCTATGGCTTTTACTTCTTTACCAGGCTAGTTACATGATGTTGTTTAAAGTAAACAAATGTAAACTATGTTTTAGCTTAACTGTAATATGTTCTTTCTACATTTCAAACCTCAGTTACTTTAATACCTGTTGAAATATTACAAAATTGTTTCATTATCACAGGTCAACTTCTTCGGTATTCCATTCTGGAATTACATCTCTCTGGTAGCCCCTTGGCCACTGATTCTGCATCTGTGTCACCTGTTATAACTCAATCAATATTAGAGACATGTCAACATCCATCAAACAGTATCTTATCCCCAGATATGGAGCAGGTTCATTCTAAAACTGTCAATCAATGGTCAGATTGAAAAATGTACATTGTGAAGTTTACACTCCCCCTTTTTACACATGAACTCATGTGTAACAAAATCCTGTATGGGAAGAAAACCTTCAGGTCATAATGCATTATAAGAAAATACCAAACATTATTCACAAATGTACATCCATCATTTTCCACAGTAAACACTTCAGTGAAATTAAGTGTCTCCCTCTTTCAGTCCTAAAAGAAACAGAATCTTCATGTTTTAGTTTGAGTTTCACATTCTGCAAACAGCCACCTCCTGTGGGAGTGAAATATCAAGTAGATTAGAAACGGGTCACAAGTGCGGTTTTCCAATTCTGTGGAATTGTAGGAAACCTCTCATTTCCCACAGAGCCCCAGAAATAATGTGTTCGTCCAAAAGCATGCTTGATTCGTCATTGTTTTAAATCATGCAGTTGCACTGATCACATGCAGACACACACTCACTCACACTGTCAGGTTGTAAAGTCAAGTTTGGTCAGGTTCACCCCAGAGTCAGTCATTGACAGTGCGTTCTCAAGTTACCCTGTCGGTCAGGGTCAAAGGTCAGTCGGTCTCAGTCTTTTTGGCCATGTGTCGTGCTCTGCAGAGACTTTGACATGTCAGCATAGGCCAGTATCCTTTGTCTACAAAAACCTGTATATATGGAGCGCCATCATTAATTAATTCATGATTACAACTATACTTTTCAAGATATCTCTAACTTTTCATTGGAACAGCTGTTTCCCACATTCCCTGAAAAGTGTTAGCCAAAAAATGTCACTTCCTTATTGTACTACTCCTGCAGTTTATCAACACCTAATCCATATTAAAATGTCTAATAGATCTATTTCAGAAACTTGTGCATATAATTATTATCTTGAGTCAAAACATTATCAGGATCTGTAAAGCTCTGCTATGTATTTCATAACTCATTATATTAATTTATCTTCAATTCTGGTGCACTTAAAGAACAATGTTACCCTCTTTAACAGTGCGTGGAACCCTGGGTGTCCGAACATCCAACAATTACTCCCTACTTTATCAAGGATTTAAAAACAGAAGTCATTTCGTATGTCCATCCGAAAGCCCTCCTATGGTAATATAACTATGCCACAATGGTGAAACCAGTACCTCAAATTGAAATACTATATTTAGTTTAGAACTAGCTTTCCCTTCAACATGACCTATATAAATAAATATTTGTCTGATCTTATGGAGCTGTTACTAAAACTCTCCCTTTGAACTGATCAATACTGTAACAAATTAAAACACTACCAAATTCACACTTGAATACAAACTCTAAAAGAATAATTTGTAAACATGATGAAAAGATTGAAGAATATGGTTCTACTCTGTACTCCTAACTCCCAAACACCCACTACTTAAAGTGTAGTGCATACTTCCATCATGCCCCCCCCCCTTTTCTATCAGTGTGTTTTCAGGATGATTTTTCACTTCACTTTAATAGTTTTCCTCTTTACCTCTATTTTTAATTTACCAATTGATTAATTTATGGTTAATACATCTTCTTATCTTCACTTATTTATCAAGTCAATTCAAGTTCTTTACAATACATTAGTAGATACCTTGTGGAGTATTCACAATACCTAATCCCCTCTAGGATATGAAATCCGTTCATCTTTAAGCAGATACTATTTCCTTATTTATCTTTTGTTCATGATAACAACGGTATAACAACCACACGTTTTACCCATAGCTAGTTTCTATAACAAGATTATTATGTGTGACATAATAATCAGATGTCTTGTTTGCTAACCAAAAATATTAAACTTTAATCTTTTCAGTATTCCAGACCATCATTTAAACAAGCAGCCTCTTATCTAAACACTAAGCATTAAGGTTTCTACACCACCCCCTGGGAAACTCTTGCACAATTATGCTGTAAAATCATTGCATCATTCCTTCAGAGTCTGAACAGTCTGAGACCAGCATGTCTCAAGATCTTTTCATAATGAGCACAGTCAGTGATGCGGCTGTAGTCAGTGGCAGGGTCCCCAAAAAAGCTAGGACCGGCCCTGGTCAGTGGGCTCTAAGGAAACTCTCCCTGGCTTTGGGATGAGGGAAGGAATCACTTGGCAGACACACGTTGTCCTCTGTACAGCAGAAATCCCCCAAAACCGCAGTACCTCTTCACACCACTGTTGCCTTGACAACGAGGCACAAACAAAATGTCAATACCTCCTCAGAGATGCGTTCTTTGCACACTTCTTCTGTTCGCAGTGAGCAACTCTTCACCAACACACTGATTCAGAAAACCCAAAAGGTGGTGCAGAACTATCCAATGCTGCTGTAATCACATTCAGCTACTGAGAAAAACTCAATTTAAATCTCTCTCCCAACGGGTTACAAAATAAAACGGCTGAGGTCAGGAATGCTGAAACATGTGAATGTTAAAACAAACTAATGATAGTAGTCTGCCTATTCTTTATTACTTCAGTTCTAAGTTAATAGGCAAAACAAAGACACCCTACTTAACCACTATCCTAATCTTTTATCTACTTGGTTAATTCTATTCATTTTCAAATTGTTTATCTAAGTTGTGTTACAAGCATGTTGATGTTGTAACAGAATACACAAATAACTGTATTCAATCCGCGCCGTATTTGAAAACTGTAATGAATTAAAATCAATGTTTAAGGATGTAATATAAGTTAAATATATTGTTACGCTAATTACTGTTTTATTGTGAAGGCATCTCTGGTGAACAGCGGCCTGTGGCTTTTATTTTGAAAGGCCGTTCCGGAAATATACTCCGTAATATGAACAGTGAATTTGACTTCTAGAAACACGGAAAGTTACGATAACAATCGTTTTAATGCATTAAATAAAGTCACAAAAGAGACAAGGAAGGGAAAAAGGCGTGTGGAAGCAAGCAATTAACTGAAAATGCCACCAATCCTCTGTTTTAACGTGATGGCGGACATTGAAAACCGAAGCGGGCATAAGCACCCCTGTCATACATTAATAGATTCCTTCTGACTGACAAGCGTTCAAAAACCCTTCTGCTTATCACTTAGGCTACTACTTTTTGTTTTATTCATAACCTAAAAATACAATTGTGATAAATAGCTTGCTCTTTTTCTGATTGAAACAAAGGGTCTACTCTTCTACAGAATCAGAAAGTACAAATACTGGCTCCGGCTGGAGCTCTCAGCCTTTTCAAGAGAAGGGGGGCTTCTTTCAACAACTAACAACAAACTATTGGTATACCAAAACATTTACCAACATAAGACAAGGTCTTTACGAATCAACAATGACAACCAACAGACAGAACAATCAACAAACAGCACATTTGTGGTCAAACTACAGAAAAGCAAGTTTACGGAAACTTCAAGTAGCTTATAATGATGCCATGAGAATACTGCTGAAGAGACCTTGATGGTCTAGTGCAGGGGTCTTCAACTAAAATTCAACGAGGTCCAGTTAGAGAAAATGTCCCCATGCAAAGGTCCGGAACATCAAAATGTCTAACTTGCTTCATGAATTAGTGTGATATATATTGAAGTGACCTGTAGCTTTATCAACGTCTGCATGTAATCAACAGCTGACTGCCAATCAAATAAAGAAAGTACAAAAACAACAATATTTATTGTAAATTAACATTAAATACTGTGGATATGTGTAATGTTCCTCTCGGGCTGCATTTACAAATAAAATAGAGAAAATAAATAAAATAGCTTTTGAAAATATGTGCATCTTAAAAGTGCTTAATTTTAGATAAATAAAATAAATTGTAGCAGCAGCTTGAGTGTCCCTTTTTCTTTTTTAACCGTTTCAATCATGACTCACAGTTTCAGACGATTATAGAACATATCAGTCTTTACACATCATAACAACTGAACAGTTTCAAAGTTTCTCTTTCTTTCCCTCTTATATTGCAGTCCCCCACTCACTTTTTTTAAATTCAGTGTGAGAATTGAGAGTGTGTGTGTGTATGTGTGTGTGTGTGGATATCTTGGTCAGGGAGTGTATTGTGTGCGTGTTGTCAGGGTGTCTGGGAAAGTGTGTGTGTGTGTGTGTGTGTGTGTGTTGGTATCTTGGTCAGTGAGTGTATTGTGTGTGTGTGTGTGTCAGGGAAAGTGTATGTAAGAAGGTTTATATATATAGGATTACTTAAAAACAGTCCCAAATAATACATGTTCACTTCAATACAGTTCAAGATAATACCTGTTTACTTTAATACAGTTTAGAACAATATCTGTTTGCTTTACTACTAACATATCTATGATCTGAGGCGATATGTCATTATCAAATACATCTTCTATAGAATAAAGCAGAACTTTCCACTGCTGTGAAATCCCCATATGACACCTGTAGCTTAATATAGGAGGCTATTATGCTGTAGGTGGTTCTAATACTGAATTATGTAGGAGTTTAATTAGCTCTCCTCCAGTGGTATGACTATAATAATCATGTATGAATCAGTGTGTTGAGCTGTGTGACAGGACCAGATCCTCCAGCTCTGAGTTTAGAGCGATGGCGACACCCTGTGGTTGTTATCAGAGTGGAAGCTATTTGTTTGTATCTGACATGAATCCAACTGTTAAACTCTGTAGATGCAAATAACATTAGCCAACTTCTATAATACATTTCTATATCGTAACGGTTAATAGTGTGGGTGTTTTTTTTTAATCTTCTTTAGCTGTCTTTATGTATGCACCATGAATACCAAGACACATTCCTCGTATGTGTCAACGAAGCATGTATGTGCCAAACTTCATTCAAAATCTGACAAAACATCATTTTTCCAAGCTGATTTGCTAAAAAAAACATGACTTAAATAACTTAATATTACGCTTCTGCAATCCCGAAAACATGTTCTGGAAAATTCGGCATTGCAATGATTAAATAATGACGTTATAAAAAGGACTCCTTTCTAACAAGCAAAGGTAGTGTTGAAACAGTACGACCAAGCTTCATTCAGAAATCATGCAACAGTAGTTTAGTCTTGCTAATTTGTTAAGAATCCCCAATCTAAATACATTAAAACGTTTTCGATTACTAAACCTGTTCTGGAATATTCCGCATTGCAATAATAATAGATTTAATTTGTTAGCGCTTTTACAGGTGCTCAAAGACGCTTTACAGATATAGTGAAGGGAAAAGAAAAGGAAGGAACAACAAATTAATATATAGTTAAAGTTAAAGGTGGGGTAGGTAAGTTTGAGAAACCGGCTCGAGATCGCTAGAATTTGAAAATACACAACCGGAGAAAATCTGCCACTTCCTCACAGAGCCCCTCCCCCAACACACACGAACGCGCACATGACCAATGAGGGTCAGGGGAGATACGTTTGTGCCCCGGTGGAAGGCTGTCAGGCAGGTAGGCTGGTTGTACTTTTTACAGTATCACGGCTTCAGATGACATTTTTTTATGGATTTGTTGTCAAAGCACTTCAGATATTCATTGCTATCGGGATGTTAAGAGCATTTCATGGAATATAACAAAAAGTGTATCTCGAGCCGGTTTCTGAAACTTACCTACCCCACCTTTAAAGTCAAATAATACAAAAACAATCACACATTAAAAGCCAGATTGAAGAGGTGAGTGTGTTGAAGGTGGTGAGGTCGGTGCCGTCTCTGATGGGTTGGGGGAGTGAGTTCCAGAGGGAGGGGGCAGCGACGGAGAAGGAGAGCAAAGACTGAAAGGAAATTACATCACCTTTCAACAAGCAAACAAGTTACATAAACAAATGAGAGGAAATACCAGAATAATGTTGTCAAAAATAATTAAAGAGGTGCACATAACACTAACATCGACATCATTTGTTTGTTAAATGAAGATTATTTAGATCCAGAATAATCTGAGAGAACCGAAAAATCATGTTTGTAAAGGAAGTTTGGTTTAAAATCGAGCATTAAGAGCGTTAGCCGGTCCCACAATATAATTAATGCTATAAATGTATTTAAAGATAATAAAAACACATATTAAGGAACATTAACCTGCGTTTCTATAACTATCTGTGGGCGTCTCGGCCTCTGCTCCAGCTGTTTCTGTAGCACCATGATCAGATCCACCAGTGGGCCAATCAGAAACCATAACAAGCCTGCCGTGATGAGGAACTGCACGCTGATTGGACGCCACTTCTATGACGTACCGGTAAACTCCGCTGTGGTTGGTCACTTGCTCGCTTTTACCTTAGTGCACATCCTCTTCACTGTTGTACCGGAATACGAGCAACAAACACAAGGTACAGTGCGAATTTAACTTTATATACATTAAAATAAAGACAGAGCACTTTTTTAATAACCTTTTAATACCTCGTGATGCTGCATTTGGTGTTCGTTAATGCTTATAAAATACATATTTACCTTTACGTAACGGCGAGTCAGGAATAACGTTACATCAAATATGACAGTCACAGATGTAATGTAGCTGCTCGTGCAGATAATCAATGTGTGATATTTACATTGTTATTGGCTTTAAAATGTGTTGTATGTATTGTATTAATTGCTTGCATTGTGTGATACAATTGTGAAGTGTTGGTGTATCTGCACAATAAATCAGAACCAGCATACACAATGAATACAGTACACGCATCATTGTATATTAGGTGTATCAATGCTTGTGTTAGAGAAACATTCACAGTTTTAAAGGAAGGTGTCAAAGTGTTTGGATCAAGTCAAAATGCTATATTTAACTTCACATGATTCGCTAATAAAAGATATCCAGAGAAATCCTTAACAAGAGGGTTTGAAATTGTTAATACATGTAAAAGTATAATTGCACTGAAGAAGACGGAGTGGAATGTTTTGCAAGTTTTTATTTGGCTATGACTTTTAGATCTCAAATATATGTAGAAATACAATATTTCTCTCTTTTAATACATATTAAGAAGACATGTATTCTTTAAAATACATTCCACTTCTCTTATTTATGTCAACAGCAGATGGAGTTTGTCCAGTGTAATACATATAAAGACACATTTTAAAGCTATAAGCTGTAATAAAACCTGACATGTAGATAAATATTTGTTTTATAACAAAGATTATTCTGATTATTAAAATGAGCTCATTATGTCTTTCAAAATACAGTTGATCTGCTATCTTTAAAACCTAAAAACATCTGATAATTGGTGTAAAAATATTGAATGGACTGAACCCAGGTATCATTTCTCTTTAACAAATTAAAGTCAAACTAGCAGCAGTGCTTTCTGGGAAATGTAGTGTTCTCAACATGTTTTAAAGTGTGTGCTCTCTTTCTCTCGTTACAGATCTCACCATGGATCTTGTGCTGAATGTTGCGGATCATTACGTCCTCACCCCCTACGTGTTCCCGGCCTCCTGGCCTGAGGAGGGCGCTCTGAGGCAGATCCTCAGCCTGCTGGTGCTCACCAACCTGGGGGCCGCCGTCCTCTACCTGGGCCTCGGGGCCATCAGCTACTTCTTCATCTTCGACCACGATCTCATGAAACACCCACAGTTCCTCGAGGTAAAACTTACAATAAAACGCCTCCAGTGCACTCCTTTGTTTACTTCCAGAACATAGTGACATCACTGGGGAACACCCGTGCTGCTATTGGCTAGCGCTCCAACACCTTGTAAGTGATAGGCTAAGGGGCGGGACATCTCTAAGCGGTTCACCAATCACTACAGAGCCCGCCAGCTAAACTTGATCAGTGTATTTGATTAATTTAATTTACCGACATTATTATTTGTTGGGTTGAAAGTACTTCTTGTAAGTAGCTGTGGATAAAAGTCTCAGCTAAATGTAAGAAGACCGAAATGCATTAAATAGTTTTGAGAAGATAAAATGGACACCGAGAGAAGGAAGTTGAAAGGTAACTCTAGCTAAAAAGGTCAAGGTACACATTATTCTGGATTTGTCTTCATTGTCAATAAATCCATAATAGAGGTGTGACTTCTGCCTCTCATATTTATTGAGTAAATAAATTATTATTTTATTTCCAATCCCCCTCAGAATCAGGTTCGGAGAGAGATCAAATACGCGATGACCTCGCTTCCTGTGATCAGCCTTCCCACTGTGGCTCTGTTTTTCTATGAAGTCCGAGGGTACAGCAAACTGTACGACAACGTCCACGACTCTCCGCTGGGTGAGCGCTCGACAAAGATGTTACCACCTTCCAGTACATTGAAACACCCTGACTGTAACCTGTGTTCAGTGGTGTGTGTGACATGGTGTGTGTGTGACATGGGCCGTTTCTCAATCGCGAGGATGCTTGCTTGGTAGCACATGTCTTCCGAGTCACTTGCTTCTGAATCCATCCTGGCATTCGGAAAACGAAGAGTGGAACAGGCTAGCAAGTGTGCAGGTGTGCGTCATATGAGAGGCCCGCCTTACATTTTCTGCCACAGATTGGTCCGTGCGCAAAGCATTGTGGGGATTTGAAGGATGCGAAGTCTACCCATGTGACGCCTCGAAATTTCCCCGAAACTGAGGACGTGGCCTCGGTGGAATTCCAAGTATGCTGGAGATTGGACCAGTCCTTCGGTGGCACTCGATGACGTAGCATCCTTGAAATATTGGCTTAGAAGCCAGTTTCCTCACGATTGAGAAACGACCGTGTGTGTGTGTGTGTGTGTGATATGGTGTGTGTGTGATATGGTGTGTGTGTGACATGGTGGTGTGTGACGTGTGTGTGATATGGTGTGTGTGTGTGTGTGTGTGACATGATGGTGTGTGTGATATGGTGTGTGTGTGTGTGACATGGTGTGTGATATGGCGTGTGACATTGTGTGTGTGTGTGTGTGTGTGTGACATGGTGTGTGTATGTGATATGGTGTGTGACATGGTGTGTGTGTGTGTGGCATGGTGTGTGACATGGTGTGTGTGTGATATGGTGTGTGACATGGTGTGTGTGTGATATGGTGTGTGACATTGTGTGTGTGTGTATGTGATATGGTGTGTGACATTGTGTGTGTGTGTGTGTGACATGGTGTGTGTATGTGATATGGTGTGTGACATGGTGTGTGTGTGTGGCATGGTGTGTGATATGGTGTGTGTGACATGGTGTGTGACATGGTGTGTGTGTGTGGCATGGTGTGTGACATGGTGTGTGTGTGTGCTCTCAGGCTGGCCCGGGCTCTTCCTCAGCATGGTCTCCTTCCTCCTCTTCACTGATATGTGCATTTACTGGATTCACCGCTTCCTGCACCACCGGCTCGTTTACAAGGTGAGGCGCGCTGCAGCTTCCGCTCGGCGCCCGCAGGCGACACAAAGCATCAACACCCGTTCCACAGTGTCTTCACCTTCACTTTGTTTTGCAGCACATCGTACATCTGTTTGCAGTTCACATATGTATCTATCATTAGCACTATTTTATTCCACTGCACACGACAGTATGTTTGCATCGGCCTGTTCGATAAGCTAACAGGAAAAGTTGCCAGTTGTTGTGTGTTGCTTGGTGACGGGGAGAGGTTGCGTCAGCGTCGTTGATTTAATCATTACGGACAAAATCTGAAGTCATAAAACCACTGACTTAGGATGGTCTGCCATCACTTTAAAGAGGCCCTATTCTGCTGTTTGGGCGGTTTCCCTTTCCTGTAGTGTGTTACCTAGGTTTCTGTGCATGTAAATGGCCTGCAGAGGCTAAAATCCCTGTGTTCCCTCGCAGTTCTATTCGCTAGCTCTCCAACACATTGTACGTGATAGGCTAAGGGGCGGGACATCTCTAAGCTGGTTGACCAATAACAACAGAGCCGGCCAGCTAACCAATCAGAACAGACTGGGCTCTGGTTTCAGACAGAGGGTGAAAAGAGCTTTTTGAACATTAAAGCATGGAGACATGTCCCAGTAGAGACACTACATACTGATATACCTGAACATCAGCAGGAGAGGACTCTTTAAAGTAGAGCCACTACATACTGATATACCTGAACATCAGCATGAGAGGACTCTTTAAAGTAGAGACACTACATACTGATATACATCTGAACATCAGCTGGAGAGGACTCTTTAAAGTAGAGACACTACATACTGATATACACCTCAACATCAGCAGGAGAGGACTCTTTAAAGTAGAGACACTACATACTGATATACACCTGAACATCAGCTGGAGAGGACTCTTTAAAGTAGAGACACTACATACTGATATACACCTCAACATCAGCAGGAGAGGACTCTTTAAAGTAGAGACACTACATACTGATATACACCTGAACATCAGCAGGAGAGGACTCTTTAAAGTAGAGACACTATATACTGATACACACCTGAACATCAGCAGGAGAGGACTCTTTAAAGTAGAGACACTACATACTGATATACACCTGAACATCAGCAGGAGAGGACTCTTTAAAGTAGAGACACTACATACTGATACACACCTGAACATCAGCAGGAGAGGACTCTTTAAAGTAGAGACACTACATACTGATATACACCTGAACATCAGCCGGAGAGGACTCTTTAAAGTAGAGACACTACATACTGATATACACCTGAACATCAGCAGGAGAGGACTCTTTAAAGTAGAGACACTACATACTGATATACACCTGAACACCAGCAGGAGAGAACTCTTTAAAGTAGAGACACGACATACTGATATACACCTGAACATCAGCAGGAGAGTACTCTTTAAAGTAGAGACACTACATACTGATAAACACCTGAGCATCAGCAGGAGAGGACTCTTTAAAGTAGAGACACTACATACTGATATGAACCTCAACATGATCTGTATATGTCCTTTATTATTACTGTAAATTACCAACAACTTCACTGAATCTTCTGAATCTCTTCTCGCAGCTGTTCCACAAGCCTCACCACGTCTGGAAGATCCCGTCTCCGTTCGCCAGCCACGCTTTCCACCCGGTGGACGGCTTCATGCAGGGCCTCCCGTACCACATCTACCCGTTTATGTTCCCGCTTCACAAAGTGCTCTACCTCGGCCTCTACGTCTTCGTCAACATCTGGACCATCTCCATCCACGACGGGGACTACCGGATCCCCCTCGCTCTCACCCCCGCCATCAACGGATCGGCGCACCACACAGACCACCACCTGTTCTTCGACTACAACTACGGGCAGTACTTCACGCTGTGGGACCGTCTGGGGGGTTCGTACCGGCACCCGTCCGCCCTGCTGGGGAAGGGGCCGCACGATCTCATCCGGAAACTGCAGGCCGAGGGGAAGTTAGGAGAGGACAGAGGGAAGGGGAGAGGGAGTAAAGAGGAATGATTTGAAAGATAAGTGGTGATTATTTTTGTAAAGACAATGAGCTGAACTTAGATACTCCTCAACAAACTACCATATGATGATACGACACTACAGTTCAGTAAGGTACAGGATAATACCGTTTAGTACGGTACGGTACAGTATAGTATGGTATGGTAAGATACGGTATAATACAGCACACTATGGTAAAGTACAATACATTACGGTACGATACAGTAGGGTATAACACAGTACATTACGGTACAGTTCAGTACGGTACAGTACGGTGTTATACAGTACGGTATAATACAATACATTACAGTTCGGTACCGTACTGTACGGTACGATACTTGACCGTACAGTAATGATGCTTTATTGTCGGACCAAGTCTGAGATATGTCTTGCTTCACAGCATCTCCATTTGCAGCATCAACAAGGACAAATAATAAGACGAATATGTTCAAGACCCTTTAACGCACATTTGATCTGGGATTTAGTTTCACCATTTACCGGAGCACAAAAGAACCCAGGAAATTAACATTTTAAACATAATTTAATGGACATTTTGTGCGAGTCAAACATGTTTTTCCCGAGCCGCTAACCGCTCACAGCTTTTAATTGACCGAGGTTTGAACACATCTGTAAAACTGGTCCAAACTGGTGCAGATACTTTAGAAAATGTCGGAGCCTAATGCCAACATGTTGTATACTAAGACAAGGAAACAGACATTTAACACAACATAATCACTGAACACAATGTGTTCAAGACACTTTAACGGACATTTACTCTGGGATTTAACTCTGTATTTAATTGTAGGAGTTACTTCAGTCTAGACATTGTTAACATGGGGTTTCTCAAATGGGTTGACGTCGATCTTTGGGCAGATCTTCATTTTGTCGAGTGGTTTTAAACACGCCTGTTTGCTCTCCTGGCTCCAAAATGGTGGAACAGCTCCCCGTTGATATGAAGGACAGCAGAACGTCTACATTCTTCCAACTTAGACTGAAAATCAAATGCTCAAACATGTGTTTCGTTCTTGTGATTTGGATAGAAGCGCATATGCTGTTGTGAGATTTCAAATACTAGTCAACAGATCTAAGTGTCCTTGGGTAAAATACTTAACCCCAAAATGCTTCATGTCCACAGGACTGCAGATGGATAGATGGATGGATAGATAGATGGATTGATGGATGGATGGATAGATGGATGGATAGATAGATGGATAGATGGATGGATAGATGGATTGATGGATAGATAGATGGATAGATGGATAGATGGATGGATGGATGGATAGATAGATAGATGGATGGATAGATGGATGGATTGATGGATGGATTGATAGATGGATGGATAGATGGATAGATAGATGGATAGATAGATGGATGGATGGATAGATGGATGGATGGATAGATAGATAGATGGATGGATTGATGGATGGATTGATGGATAGATGGATAGATGGATGGATAGATGGATGGATGGATGGATTGATGGATTGATGGATGGATAGATGGATGGATGGATGGATAGATGGATAGATGGATGGATGGATAGATGGATGGATAGATAGATGGATAGATAGATAGATGGATGGATAGATGGATGGATTGATGGATGGATTGATAGATGGATGGATAGATGGATAGATAGATGGATAGATAGATGGATGGATTGATGGATGGATAGATAGATGGATGGGTTGATGGATAGATGGATGGATCGATGGATGGATTGATGGATAGATGGATAGATGGATGGATAGATGGATGGATGGATGGATTGATGGATTGATGGATGGATAGATAGATGGATTGATGGATGATGGATGGATAGATGGATAGATGGATGGATGGATAGATGGATGGATAGATAGATAGATGGATGGATAGATAGATATATGGATAGATAGATGGATGGATGGATGGATAGATAGAGAGATAGGTAGATGGATGGATAGATTAAAATAAGAAGTCAAAGTATGCACTGTAAGTCCCTTTGGATGTATTAGCATGTAGCATGTTAGCATGATTTAATTAGAAGCAGGCTTTGGGATCAATATATTCCTTGATGCACCGAACAAAGCCAACAAGCAAGAAGCAGACGGACATCAATAAATAAGAGTTTTGAGCAAGAGACGTCAGTAAATGGGAGTTTCATAATTTAACAATGAGTTTTTAATTCATGTTGAATCTTAGAATGTCGCCAATGAATACCTTTCTTTAAGGTATTTTTCAAATAGTAGAAGATTAAATCCTCAGATTCCTGTTCATTTTATGTCTGCTCCCTCTCTGTCTGTTGAGGTGATGACATCCTCATTACTGTGAGAATAAAACACCTTTCCTCCTGTTGCTGTTGTATGTGCTTTGACTGACTAAGTGCAATTACTTTTCTGGATATAAATAATAATGATGAATACTTTGTCCACGGTTTCAGTTTTTAAATGTGTTTTCATTGAGAGTGAGGGTTCATTCCTGCCCATGAAAGGAGTCATTTCACATGTATTTAATACCTTTAGTTACTTCACAGATCTGGATGAAGGATGTGAAATCTAATCAGGTGTTGAATCAGACTTTAGTTCCACCTGGAGTGAATCCACCAGCTACCCTGCAGTCTACAAAGTACTTCAGACTAGCTGCACCTTCACCAGCTACCCTGCAGTCTACAAAGTACTTCAGACTAGCTGCTCCTCCACCAGCTACCCTGCAGTCTACAAAGTACTTCAGACTAGCTGCACCTCCACCAGCTACCCTGCAGTCTACAAAGTACTTCAGACTAGCTGCACCTCCACCAGCTACCCTGCAGTCGACAAAGTACTTCAGACTAGCTGCACCTCCACCAGCTACCCTGCAGTCTACAAAGTACTTCAGACTAGCTGCACCTCCACCAGCTACCCTGCAGTCTACAAAGTACTTCAGACTAGCTGCACCTTCACCAGCTACCCTGCAGTCTACAAAGTACTTCAGACTAGCTACACCTCCACCAGCTACCCTGCAGTCTACAAAGTACTTCAGACTAGCTGCAGCTTCACCAGCTACCCTGCAGTCTACAAAGTACTTCAGACTAGCTGCACCTCCACCAGCTACCCTGCAGTCTACAAAGTACTTCAGACTAGCTGCACCTTCACCAGCTACCCTGCAGCCTACAAAGTACTTCAGACTAGCTGCTCCTCCACCAGCTACCCTGCAGTCTACAAAGTACTTCAGACGAGCTGCACCTCCACCAGCTACCCTGCAGTCTACAAAGTACTTCAGACTAGCTGCTCCTTCACCAGCTACCCTGCAGTCTACAAAGTACTTCAGACTAGCTGCAACTTCACCAGCTTTGAGAACACTTTCATGATCAATCATTATAAACACATATCATATATATTATTCTGAAATGGACCAATCTGCACAACGACTACTTTCACTGTCTTTACTATATTTAGATGAGAATACTTTCTACTTTCACTTGAGGGACATTTTGAATGCAGGACTTATACTGTATTCCTATACTCTGGTACTTCTACTTTTACTCAAGTACAAGATCTGAGTACTTCTACTTTTACTCAAGTACAAGATCTGAGTACTTCTACTTTTACTCAAGTACAAGATCAGAGTACTTCTACTTTTACTCAAGTACAAGATCTGAGTACTTCTACTTTTACTCAAGTACAAGATCTGAGTACTTCTACTTTTACTCAAGTACAAGATCTGAGTACTTCTCCTTTTACTCAAGTACAAGATCTGAGTACTTCTACTTTTACTCAAGTACAAGATCTGAGTACTTCTCCTTTTACTCAAGTACAAGATCTGAGTACTTCTCCTTTTACTCAAGTACAAGATCTGAGTACTTCTCCTTTTACTCAAGTACAAGATCTGAGTACTTCTACTTTTACTCAAGTACAAGATCTGAGTACTTCTCCTTTTACTCAAGTACAAGATCTGAGTACTTCTACTTTTACTCAAGTACAAGATCTGAGTACTTCTACTTTTACTCAAGTACAAGATCTGAGTACTTCTACTTTTACTCAAGTACAAGATCTGAGTACTTCTACTTTTACTCAAGTACAAGATCTGAGTACTTCTACTTTTACTCAAGTACAAGATCTGAGTACTTCTCCTTTTACTCAAGTACAAGATCTGAGTACTTCTACTTTTACTCAAGTACAAGATCTGAGTACTTCTACTTTTACTCAAGTACAAGATCTGAGTACTTCTACTTTTACTCAAGTACAAGATCAGAGTACTTCTACTTTTACTCAAGTACAAGATCTGAGTACTTCTACTTTTACTCAAGTACAAGATCTGAGTACTTCTCCTTTTACTCAAGTACAAGATCTGAGTACTTCTACTTTTACTCAAGTACAAGATCTGAGTACTTCTACTTTTACTCAAGTACAAGATCTGAGTACTTCTCCTTTTACTCAAGTACAAGATCTGAGTACTTCTCCTTTTACTCAAGTACAAGATCTGAGTACTTCTACTTTTACTCAAGTACAAGATCTGAGTACTTCTACTTTTACTCAAGTACAAGATCTGAGTACTTCTCCTTTTACTCAAGTACAAGATCTGAGTACTTCTCCTTTTACTCAAGTACAAGATCTGAGTACTTCTCCTTTTACTCAAGTACAAGATCTGAGTACTTCTACTTTTACTCAAGTACAAGATCTGAGTACTTCTCCTTTTACTCAAGTACAAGATCTGAGTACTTCTACTTTTACTCAAGTACAAGATCTGAGTACTTCTACTTTTACTCAAGTACAAGATCTGAGTACTTCTACTTTTACTCAAGTACAAGATCTGAGTACTTCTCTTTTACTCAAGTACAAGATCTGAGTACTTCTCCTTTTACTCAAGTACAAGATCTGAGTACTTCTACTTTTACTCAAGTACAAGATCTGAGTACTTCTACTTTTACTCAAGTACAAGATCTGAGTACTTCTACTTTTACTCAAGTACAAGATCTGAGTACTTCTACTTTTACTCAAGTACAAGATCTGAGTACTTCTACTTTTACTCAAGTACAAGATCTGAGTACTTCTACTTTTACTCAAGTACAAGATCTGAGTACTTCTCCTTTTACTCAAGTACAAGATCTGAGTACTTCTCCTTTTACTCAAGTACAAGATCTGAGTACTTCTACTTTTACTCAAGTACAAGATCTGAGTACTTCTACTTTTACTCAAGTACAAGATCTGAGTACTTCTTTTACTCAAGTACAAGATCTGAGTACTTCTACTTTTACTCAAGTACAAGATCTGAGTACTTCTACTTTTACTCAAGTACAAGATCTGAGTACTTCTACTTTTACTCAAGTACAAGATCTGAGTACTTCTACTTTTACTCAAGACAAGATCTGAGTACTTCTCTTTTACTCAAGTACAAGATCTGAGTACTTCTCCTTTTACTCAAGTACAAGATCTGAGTACTTCTACTTTTACTCAAGTACAAGATCTGAGTACTTCTACTTTTACTCAAGTACAAGATCTGAGTACTTCTACTTTTACTCAAGTACAAGATCTGAGTACTTCTACTTTTACTCAAGTACAAGATCTGAGTACTTCTCCTTTTACTCAAGTACAAGATCTGAGTACTTCTACTTTTACTCAAGTACAAGATCTGAGTACTTCTCTTTTACTCAAGTACAAGATCTGAGTACTTCTCCTTTTACTCAAGTACAAGATCTGAGTACTTCTACTTTTACTCAAGTACAAGATCTGAGTACTTCTACTTTTACTCAAGTACAAGATCTGAGTACTTCTCCTTTTACTCAAGTACAAGATCTGAGTACTTCTACTTTTACTCAAGTACAAGATCTGAGTACTTCTACTTTTACTCAAGTACAAGATCTGAGTACTTCTACTTTTACTCAAGTACAAGATCTGAGTACTTCTCCTTTTACTCAAGTACAAGATCTGAGTACTTCTACTTTTACTCAAGTACAAGATCTGAGTACTTCTACTTTTACTCAAGTACAAGATCTGAGTACTTCTCCTTTTACTCAAGTACAATATCTGAGTACTTCTACTTTTACTCAAGTACAAGATCAGAGTACTTCTACTTTTACTCAAGTACAAGATCTGAGTACTTCTCCTTTTACTCAAGTACAAGATCTGAGTACTTCTACTTTTACTCAAGTACAAGATCTGAGTACTTCTACTTTTACTCAAGTACAAGATCTGAGTACTTCTACTTTTACTCAAGTACAAGATCTGAGTACTTCTACTTTTACTCAAGTACAAGATCTGAGTACTTCTACTTTTACTCAAGTACAAGATCTGAGTACTTCTCCTTTTACTCAAGTACAAGATCTGAGTACTTCTCCTTTTACTCAAGTTTCAAGATCTGAGTACTTCTCCTTTTACTCAAGTACAAGATCTGAGTACTTTCTTTTACTCAAGTACAAGATCTGAGTACTTCTCCTTTTACTCAAGTACAAGATCTGAGTACTTCTACTTTTACTCAAGTACAAGATCTGAGTACTTCTACTTTTACTCAAGTACAAGATCTGAGTACTTCTACTTTTACTCAAGTACAAGATCTGAGTACTTCTACTTTTACTCAAGTACAAGATCTGAGTACTTCTCCTTTTACTCAAGTACAAGATCTGAGTACTTCTACTTTTACTCAAGTACAAGATCTGAGTACTTCTACTTTTACTCAAGTACAAGATCTGAGTACTTCTACTTTTACTCAAGTACAAGATCTGAGTACTTCTACTTTTACTCAAGTACAAGATCTGAGTACTTCTACTTTTACTCAAGTACAAGATCTGAGTACTTCTCCTTTTACTCAAGTACAAGATCTGAGTACTTCTACTTTTACTCAAGTACAAGATCTGAGTACTTCTCCTTTTACTCAAGTACAAGATCTGAGTACTTCTCCTTTTACTCAAGTACAAGATCTGAGTACTTCTACTTTTACTCAAGTACAAGATCTGAGTACTTCTCCTTTTACTCAAGTACAAGATCTGAGTACTTCTACTTTTACTCAAGTACAAGATCTGAGTACTTCTACTTTTACTCAAGTACAAGATCTGAGTACTTCTCCTTTTACTCAAGTTCAAGATCTGAGTACTTCTACTTTTACTCAAGTTCAAGATCTGAGTACTTCTCCTTTTACTCAAGTACAAGATCTGAGTACTTTCTTTTACTCAAGTACAAGATCTGAGTACTTCTCCTTTTACTCAAGTACAAGATCTGAGTACTTCTACTTTTACTCAAGTACAAGATCTGAGTACTTCTACTTTTACTCAAGTACAAGATCTGAGTACTTCTCCTTTTACTCAAGTACAAGATCTGAGTACTTCTACTTTTACTCAAGTACAAGATCTGAGTACTTCTACTTTTACTCAAGTACAAGATCTGAGTACTTCTACTTTTACTCAAGTACAAGATCAGAGTACTTCTTCCACCTCCGTCACTTATGGTCTACTTATTCCTCTAGCCCTCAACATCACAAAGTGTTCTTTAACTGAAGGGTGCCTTTTCTGACCCTTAACTCACACTGTTAGCAAGAACAGGTGTGTGTGTGTGTGTGTGTGTGTGTGTGTGTGTGTGTGTGTGTGTGTGTGTGTGTGTGTGTGTGTGTGTGTGTGTGTGTGTGTGTGTGTGTGTGTGTGTGTGTGTGTGTGTACAGATGCACTGATTGTCAAATGCAACCAGGCAATGATTTATAAACAGTCCCTTTTTAAATGTTTAATACATCAAAGTATAGAATACAAGTTTTCAAACTGTTCAGTGTAAAATTCAGGCAGCAAATGTATAAACATAATTTCATGCGTTTTCAAATGCTCATCGGTATCCAATGTTCTTTACCATCAGGACTCAAGCGTTTCTATAAAGCGAGTTTTCAGCTTCTTAAGTGTCGAATGCTAACGTTTCCTTGTTAGTGAGCGGGGGTATTTCAGCAGAAGAAGAAGGGCATGTAGAGGAAGGACCTCATGGCCGTCCCTGCTGCCATCCCAGCCAGTAAGCCCAGAGCCATGCGCTCCATCGCCCCGTCGAACGGGTCCCTCTGAACCAGAACCTGGTGCGTCCCTGAAACACATTTAAAGGTCCTCGATCATACTGTCTCTCATCAATATATCACAGGTCTCAGATATACACAGAGCCTGTCTCTGATTGGCTGAAACACCAGACAGATCAGTGCAGCATTACCCATAATCCCCTCTGTTTCAGCCCTGTTTCCAAAGTGCTGTCTGTCTGTACTTTAGATGAAAGTAAGGAGCCCCTCCCCCACGCCCCTCTGAGAGACATCTGGTTACAAAGAACTCAATGGAGCTCTAGAGGAGATTCAGGTGATAGGGCGGGGTTACCTTGGTGCTGATTGGCTAATGGTTACCAAGACAACACATCGTTATGACATCATCAAGTGGCCAAAATCTGATCAGCTCATTTTCAGACAGGTTTTATAGAAATGGATCAAAAAGAGAGAAAATCTTTGTTCCTGAAGCTTTCAGAGTCTCTTTCCACAGAGGGGACACATGTTGATGCAGAAGAGACATGAAGAAGAGGGGACACATGTTGATGTAGAAGAGACATGGAGAAGAGGGGACACATGTTGATGCAGAAGAGACATGTAGAAGAGGGGACACATGTTGATGTAGAAGAGACATGAAGAAGAGGGGACACATGTTGATGTAGAAGAGACATGAAGAAGAGGGGACACATGTTGATGTAGAAGAGACATGAAGAAGAGGGGACACATGTTGATGTAGAAGAGACATGAAGAAGAGGGGACACATGTTGATGTAGAAGAGACATGAAGAAGAGGGGACACATGTTGATGTAGAAGAGACATGAAGAAGAGGGGACACATGTTGATGTAGAAGAGACATGAAGAAGAGGGGACACATGTTGATGTAGAAGAGACATGGAGAAGAGGGGACACATGTTGATGTAGAAGAGACATGAAGAAGAGGGGACACATGTTGATGTAGAAGAGACATGAAGAAGAGGGGACACATGTTGATGTAGAAGAGACATGAAGAAGAGGGGACACATGTTGATGTAGAAGAGACATGGAGAAGAGGGGACACATGTTGATGTAGAAGAGACATGAAGAAGAGGGGACACATGTTGATGTAGAAGAGACATGAAGAAGAGGGGACACATGTTGATGTAGAAGAGACATGGAGAAGAGGGGACACATGTTGATGTAGAAGAGACATGAAGAAGAGGGGACACATGTTGATGTAGAAGAGACATGAGGAAGAGGGGACACATGTTGACGTAGAAGAGACATGAAGAAGAGAATGTTGCATAATAGGCTCCCCTTTAATGTGTATGTCAAATGCCAAACTGCTTTTGGGCAGTTTCATTGATCATGAATTGTTCCATGCATTGCTAATGTAACCAATCAATAATCACTATTTATTTTTTCTCTGAAATAATGTCCTGAAAGGCGTCTCTTCATTTATTTATTTCAACACACCTGGTCCTGCTCCAGGTGTGATGTAGACCGTGTGGTAGCTGTTGATGGGGATGGCTTCGTAGGAGTCTTCGTATGGGTCGTATTGGAACACCTGTAGAGAGAACGGGTTGAAATAACGGCTCTGACAGTACAAGCAGATCAAGACCCCGCTTTTTAAAATGTAAATACAACTCACGGGGTTTCTCCTGGTGTCGAGCAGAGTCAGTTTCCACGCTCTGAAAGAAAGACAAGAAGCTGTGAAGATGTAAAGTGAAGCAGAGCAGAAGACATAATAATAATAATAATAATAATAATAATACATGGGATTTCTATAGCGCGTTTCCTAATGCTCAAAGACGCTTTACGTCAAATACATACATAGGCCGTTTCTCAATGTCGAGTACGCTCGCTTGGTAGCACATGTCTTCCGAGTCACTTGCTTCAGAAGCGAGGCAAGAATCCTTCCTGGCATTCGGAAAACGAAGAGTGGAACAGGCGAGCAAGTGTCATATGAGAGGCCCCGCCTTACATTTTCCACCACAGATTTGGGGAAATTGGTCCGTGGGCGCAAAGCATTGTGGGGATTTTAAGACCGCGGAGTCTACACATGTGCAGCCTCGAAATGTCTCCAAACGAAGTACGCCGGGCTCGGTAGATATCCAAGTATGCTGGACATTGGAACAGTCCTTCGGCGGCACTCGAGGACGTAGTATGCTTGAAATAGTGGCTCTGGAGCAGCCTTCCTCGACATTGAGAAACACCCATAGACTGTTGTCCTAATTGTTGATCAGAGTTTGAATAATGACATGAGAGAAGTGAAGAAACCTACATGGACTCATCCTCACTGTTAGCACACAGGTTGACTGTGGAGCCGTTAGAGAGCTGAACCACGATCAGGTTCTCCCTGGGATTACTCTCTGGAGGAGACACTCCTGCAGAGAGAACACACATTGTAAAAAGGAGCGGTTCACTATAAAATATGCAAGTTGTCATCCGTGTTAAATCACTCCAAACATCAGAGAAAGAGCGAGGTCTCTTTATACTTAAAGTGGACCTATCATGCTATATTTTAATAATATACTGTAGGACCTTACCTATATAAGGCATATTTATACTTTTTATTTTTCAAAATACCAAACAGATCATGCATTTTAGCCATTCCTCATTTCGCTCAATTTAACACAGTCTTTGCACGATGGGCTGATTCTGTGAGAACACCACCACCTACAGGCCTGGCATATGTACTACAGCGTCTCTAGCGCGTTCGAACGGCAATGTCCGGGGCTGTCTCCTCCTGATTGGTGGAGTTGGCCCAACTCACTTCTGTGACGTCATAGAAGTGTTCAAATCTGGATCAGTCTGTATCAGATCCGTTGCAGCCCGTTTTAAGAGATTTGGGTACGGAGGAAAAGAGAGAGGTTTGTGTTTTCTGACACGTTGTGAGTTCCCTGACGCACCGGGGACACATCTTCATGTATAAAAGACGTACACAAGTGCATTTTGCATGATAGCTTTAAGTGTAGGTCATTTTGAGAGTTGCTTTATAAAAAGTGAAACCTTGTAGGACCTTTTCATACATATATAGTTCTGTCTCAATGATTAAAGGGTTAGAGTAAACCTTTATATCTGTACCTGGAATGATAACGAAGGACTGGACTGACTCAATTGAGTGAAAACTAATAGTACGGTTTAAGAATGAACACCCTCTGTCTTGGTTAGTTGGCCGGCTCTGTTGTGATTGGATAACCGCCTAGAGATGTCCCGCCCCTTAGTTCTAATAAACAATTTCCCAAATTGGGATCAATAAAGTACCTGTCTCTCTATCTATCCATCCATCTATCTATCTCTCCATCTATCTATCTCTCCATCTATCCATCTATCTCTCCATCTCTCTATCTATCCATCCATCTATCTATCTCTCCATCTATCTATCTCTCCATCTATCCATCCATCTATCTCTCCATCTATCTTTCTATCCATCCATCTATCTATCTCTCCATCTATCTCTCTATCTATCCATCCACCCATCCATCTATCTATCTCTCTATCTATCTATCCATCTATCTCTCTATCTATCTCTCTATCCATCCATCCATCCATCTATCTATCCATCCATCCATCTATCTATCTCTCTATATATCTATCTATCTATCCATCCATCTATCTCTCTATCTATCTATCTATCTATCTATCTGGACAAGGTGTTGAAGCCCTAGCCAATAGGAGAGCGAGTGTTCCATAGTGATGTCATTATGTTAAGGAAGTAAACAAAGGTTAGTGTTGGAGAGAAACTCCCCCTGGAGGGAACACAGGGACTTTATCCTTTGCAGATCATGTATGCACTAAAACCTATACAACACACTACAGGAGAAGGAAGACACCATAAAGCAAAATAGGGCCCCTTTAAGTTTTTCGTTGTTATTCTTGCTTGCAGACGGATAGTGACGTTCTGTCTTGTTCTGAAGAATCTGTTCCTATAAATGAATCTCAGACTGCTTCGCTGCTGAACGCTCCTGCAGAGCAATCATCAAACAAAAGCTGTGTCCCAGTTCCATACTAAATTGTATGCATTATATACATGACATACTTATCTTTTAGTAAACACTGTAATTATTATGAGAACCTTTGTATACTTGCAGAAAATGGGATGTCAATCAAACTGTGGTTTCAGAATTAAGATAAGTCCCAGATGTTTTTCAATAGTTTCTCTTGTTTGTTTGGAAAGGTTTTCTAGAGCTCCATTTTCTGTGTTGGGCTATAAAGGAACTACAGTTCCTTTATAGTCCAACATTAGCCACCTTTAGCTTAGCGGTGGTGACGTGAAGTCATGTGGCCGTGCTGTAGCTCCTTTATAGCCCAACATTAGCCACCTTTAGCTTAGCGGTGGTGACGTGAAGTCATGTGACCGTGCTGTAGTTCCTTTATAGCCCACATAGCCATCTTTAGCTTAGCGTGTGACGAAGTCGTGCCGGCTGTTCCTTTAGCCACCTTTAGCTGCGCAGTGGCGTCTAGACCAATGTGACTGGGGGGCCAGTTATTTTCTGAGGGGGGCACAATAAATGTAGGACGAAAAAGAGAACTCGACAGTATGAAGTAATTGCGCATAAGAAAACAATGCAATACAGTTATTGGTATTTGTTTCAGATAGATGTTATAGTTATTACTGTTAGCTTCAGCTTAAGTTATAGTGCAATGTTTGCACTAACACCATATTTATATAAAAATAAAGGCAATGAACAGTTACATCTCCACTTTACATAAGGGTGTCTGCACAATCTCACATTACAGCAACACAATCCTGCGGTTTTTGGCAAACCGAGTACCAGAAAATATACATTTAAAAAAAACAAAACAAAAATGTCATTGTTAGAGGGGCCACAGGGGGGTCAGAGGTCAGTGTTAGGGGCACTGCCCCCCCCTGCCCCCCCCTAGAACCACCCCTGCTTAGCGGTGATGATGTGAATTCATGTGACCGTACTGTCGTTCCTTTATTGCCCAACATTAGCCTCCTTTAGCTTAGCGGTGGTGACGTGAAGTAATGCGACCGTGCTGTAGATCCTTTATAGCCCAACATTAGCCGCCTTTAGCTTAGCGATGGCGACGTGAAGTCATGCGACCGTGCTGTAGATCCTTTATAGCCCAACATTAGCCGCCTTTAGCTTAGCGATGGTGACGTGAAGTCATGTGACCGTGCTGTAGTTCCTTTATAGCCCAACATTAGCCACCTTTAGCTTAGCGATGGTGATTTGAAGTCATGTGACCGTGCTAGTTCCTTTATAGCCCAAAATTAGCTTTTTACTTCAGAAATCATAAAATGTTGTTAATATGTGGAGATTATCCTGCTGAACAAAACTTCTAAGTATCATAAACGTTGATTATTTTCTGCAATAGGCCTAATCCTAAATCCAAAGGAAATAAATATCCCATTTGCGTGTTGTGGAGGGAACCAGAAAGATACTATCTGTCTACTACAGTCTACAAAAATACGTCATCATTGTATGGGTTAGCATGTCTTACCTCCACACTCCAGGCCTGACCTCACGTCCACACACCTTGTCTTGAGGCTGACTCGGTGCTCCAGGTCTCTCCTGCTCTCGTTCTTATAGAAGCAAAGATTTCCATCGATCCAAAGGTCGCACCAGTTCAACTTCCAGCGTTTCAGGACAGAAGCTGGAGGAGAGACACAGTGGAGCATCAGTAGGGGAGCACGATTTACAAAAAAATAGCAATATATGATTCACGATATCCGAGGGAAAGAAAAAGAGGGGGAGCTGGGGTCAGATATTTGTTGTTGTTTCTTTCTTCTTAAACAGCGTTAAACCTTAACTTCAGTACAGGTTTCATTGGGAACGAGTCAAAGAGAAGAGCCAAAAAAGCATCTTGATTTATTGGGAATGTTGGAGTTACACCCAGGATGTTGTTGTCAAACATAATGGACAAATGCTCTCATGTTCAGCTTCCTGAAGAACCATTTTCAACTATAAGCAAAAACTAATAATCCACACATTTGAGAAATTGGAATTGTGCTTTTTATCATAACAATCAATTCTTACTTCCCCTTAATGACATATAACAAAACAAGCATCCTGGATGTATCATGTATTCCCCGGGCGCCACACCAGGGGCGGTTCTAGAGTGCCCCCCTAACACTGACCTCTGACCCCCCTGTGGCCCCCCTAAAAATTAAAAGCGAAAAAGTAAAAAAAATGAAAAATGTATGATTTATTACACGATTTATTGAATGACGGAATAGACGGAACTAACGTTATTCGTCATTCTAGTCCGACCCATTAGAGCGGTGCACTCACTTTCACTGTCCGGCTGAAGTGCGCGAAAAACAAACACTTTTCATCTCGGATCATCAGAGGCTGTTGCATCCAAGAAAGACTGATTGAAAGCTACGTTTCGAGAGACTACCACGATAATTGAAGGTGATTTAAACTATTGTATCCGTGTAAGTGTAGATGTAAAGTAGAGATGTAACTGTTCATTGCCTTTATTTTTATATAAATATGATATGGTGTTAGTGCAAAAATTGTACTATAACTTAAGCTAACAGTAATAACTATAAGATCTATCTGAAATAAACACGTGTACTGAAATAAATACCAATAACTGTATTGCATTGTTTTCTTATGCGCAATTACTTCATACTGTCTGGTTCTCTTTTTCGTCCTGCATTTATTGGGCCCCCCTCAGAAAATAACTGCCCCCCAGTGGCCCCCCCCAGTCACATTGGTCTAGAACCGCCCCTGCGCCTCACACAATAATAATTTATTGAGTGCTTTTCTTGAAACTCAAAGACACTTTACAGAGTAAAAATTCATAAAAACAACACACTTAAAATATATAAAACACAACATTAATTACAGATTCAAATGAATAACATAATGGCCGCCCACTGCTCCTAACACTAGGTCAAATGCAGAATTGAAATGTCCCCTCTGTCGGACTATTAAGGGTATACTGTATATTTACAACAACGACACAAATACTCACTCTGTCTCCAAAGCCAGCCTGACCTCAGCAGAGCCATGCGATGTCCCAGTTAAAAATAATAGTCCAGTTACAGAAACAAAGGAAAAATCTGAGTTGTCCACGTTCAAATATGCAGCAGCTTGTTTTAAATGCATCTGTCTGTGTGTGTGTTCACTTTGCCTCTCAGACGGTGAGTCGCTGCGTTAATCTGGACTAAATCGGACTCACTGGATCATTCTGGATTAGGATTGTTCGTCCGCTCCTCCCTGACTCTTTCTGGAATATCTTCTCCTGCCGATAGATACACTGTTTTTACGTCTTCTTTACTAAATGCTTGCTCTTAAACTGAACTCTTACAGGACTCGTCACATTAGTCGTTGTCCGCATACGAGTTTTTACAAGTTAATCCCTGCAGGTAACAACATGAGGATTAACCTATTTGTGTGGTTATGTCAGCAGGCTGATTCACTGCTGGTGACGCTGCCGTTTCCTTTTACAGTTTAAAGCAGGGTTGTCAAACTCAAGGCCCGGGGGCCAAATCCGGCCCGCGGCTTCAATTTATGTGGCCCGCAAGAGCTTGCAAGGAATATAATATTCTTATAATATATATAATAATAATTATTATACGGTTACATGTCGTTTTACAGAAGCACATTGCCAATAAACATCATGTCCCACAATGCATCTAATTTTGTGACATGCGCACTGAAGAGACTTGCAATTATTTGCCCTAGACTTCTGCTTTCATAAGTAGTTAATTATGAAGTTATTACACTATCCGGTAATAATCCAATGCAGAGGCAATAATGTAAAATAATACATTATTTTATATATGTATATAGTCTTAAAGTTACAACCGGTCTTTGAGTGCAACCATAATGCTGATGTGGCCCGTGATGAAATTGAGTTTGACAGCCCTGGTTTAAAGGAAACACCGCTTTCCTATTCGTCACCTGATTATGAATGTATAGTATTTAATTATCTCAAAAGCAGTGTCACATTTTCCGCAGTGATGCCATTTTTTTTCGCTTGAAGTAATCTATAGATTTTGTTTTTTCAAATGTCGCTTTTTTTGTATGTTGAATGTACTTGACGGTAGACACACAATGTTTATCATAAAACGATCAAAGCAGGGTTTCGAGCATCAACTGAATTGATCTTTCTATTAAATACCCGGTTTATAATTTATAAAATGTGGCATATCTGCACGAGATCCTCCAGAATAAAAAAAAGAGGAAAATGTCAAATTGTATGGTTAATAAACCATAAATAAACCTTTGATATCACTGTAACTCACCCATAGGCTATAGGTCTAACCCAGAGGCCTAAACATTGGTTGTAAATTCGGGATTTCACAACGAAGAGAAACATATTTTCTCTTTGCCTATAAGTCATATACTATTTACATTATGTCTTGGTCTAAATCACTTCTAAAATGCCTTATACTTGCTAGTTCACTAATGCGCCTGTGCTTACAGTTTCCCACGAGTGCCAATTTGGGGTTTTATTAAAGGTGGGGTAGGTACGTTTGAGAAACCGGCTCGAGATACATTTGTTGTTATATTCCATGGAATGCTCTTAACATCCCGATGGCAATGAATATCTGAAGTGCTTTGACAACAAATCCATAAAGAAAGATCATCTGCGGAAGTCGTAGCGCTGTAAAAAGCTCGACCAATCATCTGAGCCGGCTAAAGTAACTGGATGGCCTACCTGCCTGTCAGCCTTCCAATCGGGGCACAAACTGCCCTCGTGCCCTCATTGGTCATGTGTGCGTTCGTGTGTGTTGGAGGAGGGGTATTTTCAAATTCTAGCTCACTCGAGCTGCTTTCTCCAAAATGACCTACCCCACCTTTAAGTGATGCCTTTAATAAAAAACTAACATTCTTACCTCAAAGCTATAGAGCCTTTTTGCCTACACCGATAACGAGATAACTTCAAATATCAAAGCCTTCACCAGTCCTGACAATCCTACAAAATAAGGTCAACTTTGGCAGCAGGTTAAGGGCCTCAGAAACGTGATTCATTGCGCCAATAATAATAATAATAACTTTTTCTGATTTCAATAGATCTTATCTCTCACTCTGGGTTTCTGGGTAAAAGGTTGCATTGTTGAAGCCATGGCGCTGTAGGTGCTCCAGGGTGGGTCGCTGCTGTTGGACTTTGGACAGACAAATTAACTTGTGATACTAATACTTTAAATTA
>CM070486.1:3102216-3165515 GCA_036324585.1 Champsocephalus esox | reverse complement strand
CGACAAAAGTGAACTCGTGAGAATATCTCCAGGTGGAGAAACTAGACTTGAGCACCGCTGCCGCCATGATAGTCTTGTTAGTAAACAACACAAACACGCCCACAGCCCGTCTCCGCATGTGACACAGGAAGTATTTAAGTACATTTACTCAAGTACTGTACTTAAGTACAGTTCTCATCTCTGTTCACCTGGCTGTTGACTATATAAAAAAACTAACGCAGTAACGGAGTAACGCACCGTGTAGTCACGGTAACCGAGTTACTGAATTTAAAAAGTAATGCGTTAGAGTACTAGTTACTGCCAAAGATAACGGCGTTACAGTAACGCGTTACTTTGTAACACGTTAGTCCCAACACTGACAGCGACTGACCCAAACATGACTTGGCATCTAGAAATATGACAGATTTTCTTTTTCTCACCCCGTTGTTGTTGCCACTCATGCTCTGCAGGACGGCACGGTCCAGCCCGAGCTTCAGACTAGTTTTATCCAGCATTTCCCTCTCATAGTTTCTAGTGATCAGACGGTACACCTTCACCGCCTTAGGCTGGCCAAAACGATGACACCGAGCTTGAGCCTGAATTAAAAGAGGGTTCAAAAGAGCATCATGTGCAGCTGCTGTTCAACGTTTTTAAGCATTAAATGGGATAAAAATATACACTTAAAGAACCGAGGGAATAAACGGAAAGACTGTTGTTGTTGTTGTTGTTGTTGTTGTAGCTCTATTGAACTATCTTTAGGGCAGACAGAGCAGACATTATTAATAATAGTAATGATGGTAACAACAATAATATTAGTATAACTATTTATATCGCACTTACACAATAATTGCAAAGTGATTCTCACAACAAAAATAAAGAACAAAACAATATCAACAATAAAAAAACTAATTATTATAGGAATGTTAAGATACAAATAAATGATAAACATTCTAAGAGGCCGACTACAAAAGGTAGACTCAATGGCTCTTGATGACATCAATGAGCAGTCCCAAAACATGCTGCTGTATAAAAAGAAATAGGTCCAGATTTCTTCTATTTAGTGTTGGATGATTTGTTGCATTGATTGCTGATGGATGTTAAGATATGTTTTACAATTATAACAAAAAGATTAATGTAATTGGAATCAAAAAGTTTACAAAATCGTAGTTTTAATAAAATGACTAGCAATATAGGATTTATTCAACGGCGGTAAAGCATTAAGTTGCTAAATGAACGTACACTGAACTGTAAAACTTACCACTATTTAGGAAAGGACCTGATCAGAAGGATTGACTAGTGAGACAGCAAAGAGGTGGAGGAGGTCTCTGTCACGTACAACCATTGGTAGATGTTACACCTGAAAGAAAGATAAGGAAATAAGACAACACAGGAGGACAAACATCCTCTTAAGTAAAAGACCAAATCATGTCAAGATTTAACCTGAGGCTGTTTTTTCAGTCTTTACAATGCACTGTTGGAAATTACATTCCAAAAGCTAAATTCAAACTCAACACCATAAATAACTGGGTACCAAAGTCCTTTACCTGATAGAACATGTTCCACACGGAGCAGCAGCCATCCGGATGGGCCTTTTGCTGCATATCATCTCCTCCCTCTCCACTGTTTCCAATAAAACTGAAATGCCCCAAAACAATCATATTTAAAAAGTTAAAAAACAATAACTTGCTTTTGGCATTCAAATGTATTATAATCTCATCTTTTTCCTGGATGTCAGGAAGACGTTCCCTTCAAGTCCGCAACCAGTCATAGGTGTTCAAATGCAAAGCCTGAACGATGACAATAGCGAGAGACTTACATGTTACAAGATAAGTAATACCAGAGCAGTGTGTACGACATGCAGAGAACAGATCAAATCCCCTGACAGGCTCACACACTTTGGTGATGTCCTCATCTGATAATGATGTTTCATTTTTAGCAGCAAAGTAATATTACTCAAGGTATATGTTGGACCCAACTCATGTACAGTATGTTTTGCATCTCCTCAACAATGGTCTGTATAGTTGAGTAGAAACAAACTTTCCCTACAGTTTCAGGTAGATTAACAAAGAAAAGTTTGCAATGAAGCACAACACCCCTCTTTGTATTAAGCTAGCTGCCACAGAAAGTACAGCTGAACATGCTAACCTGGTAGAGTTAGCTAACGTTAGCTAACTTCATGTCCAACAAAAAACCTCTAGCGTGCATTACAATAACGATTTTAAACACAACTTAACTCTCTCAACTTGTAAAATAACGTTAATTTAACATACCCTTCAATAACTACATCACGTTTTTCAGGGGCAACACAAACTGCTGAAAACGTTAGCTGCTAACTGTTGTTAGCTAAGACAGCTAGCTCGTAACAATAGCCTCCTAGCAAACGTAAGGTTAAGTTAACATTAACTTAATGTTGTAAGAAAGCAAAACGAACCTTTGAGACATATTTTATTCTCAGACTGGGTGTAATTGTGTAGCGTTGCTTACCTCCAGAAGGACTTTTAGCTGTTTCCCAGTAGAGACTAGAGAGAGCTGTCAGAGCGGTTGCTCTCAGAAGAGCAGCATTGGGCGGACCAGATAAGACCAGAGAAGAACCAGTTAAGCACCAGAAAAGCACAAGAATGGTTCTTGAACCGGTTTGGTTTATTGGCAGTTTGCAAACCACTTAAGAGTACTGGAGTGTGAAACAAAAGCTATTGAGTCAGTGTTGTGGTGCTGTTGCTTTGGTCTAGGTCTCTGGACCTGTGAGCTAACCACGCCCCGTTAATTTGCATATAAGGAATGGAAATGTCTCATCATGGAATACAAGTCACATGAAATAAGCCATTATGAAATACAAGTCATCTGAAATAAATAAATATGTCATTATGAAATACGAGTCTTTTGAAATAAATAAATGTGTCATTATGAAATACGAGTCTCTTGAAATAAATAAATGTGTCATTATGAAATAAAAGTCCCATGAAATAAATAAATGTGTATTTAAATGTACATGTATACATATTTATTGCCTAATTTATTTATTTTAGAATTTATTTCATAGGCATATTTATATATATATATATGTATTTATTTATTAAATTATTTATGTATTATTTATTTATTTAATATTGGCTTAAATGGCATTCCATACCCGTCACCGCGAGTGAGTGATAAATTGTGCACTCGATGGATAATAATGGATTATGACGGAAATGTTACGATCCTGTCCGTTAAAATGACTGACAACGAAAAAGTCCAAAGCCACCACTGCTTGGGAGAAAGAAACAATGTGATATTTGGGCCCATTTTCGCTTCAATGAGGCGGAGGAAAAAAGCAAATGCATTGTTTCATCAGAAGGGAAGCAATGTGGCCATAACACAGCTGGTACAAACACCACACAAATGTTCTATATAATCTGATCTGATCTAAAAAAGACTCAACAGTTTTAATTGACAAAAAGTAGACTAAAATAATTTGTTTTCTTTGACTAAAATACGACTAAAATGCTCAGACTTTTAGTCGACTAAAACTTGACTAAATGAAAAACAGGATGAAGGTGACTAAATATGACTAAAACGGAAATTTAACACAGGACTAGGAATACAACTAAATCAAAAGTGGCGTATAGCCTGCACTTCAACACCAACGAAAGTGCTCGATATATGCTGCATTGAACCAATAAACTAACACAAATTAACTATCACTATGATGATGATGATGATGATGATGATGATGATGATAAAGAATGCATCTAACGTTCCGCTGCTCATTATAATATAAAAAAAAAGCATTAAACAAATTATCATGCTCTTACTTTGAAATCATGCGGAAAATGTCGTCATCAGCAGGCCATCACGTGGTTTCCGAAAATAACCGAGTGACACGAGTAGATTTGAGCGGAGACCGGCGGAAAATATGTCTCAAAATTCCGTGTGTGTAAAAAGACGATCCACGAGCAGAGATTTGAGATCCGCAAGCGCATTTTTGGTCGACAAATACAAAATGGATTCACAAATGCCTGATCGAAAGTTGTAAATGTTAAAGAGATATTCACAGATCTTTTTTTTTATTTGTGAACATATTTAGCGTATTTGCAGATCCGTTTTACATTTGCAAATGTATTTGTGAGTTTGCAAATCTTACATAGAAATAGCATGGATAATTTAAAAAGGCTTTAAAAACACAGCAGGCGCCCAAGACAAAATTGTCTTGGGCTCCTGCTAGAGAGCCTTCAATCCAAACTTACAGTGTAAGGTTTACATCATATTTAAATGTAAAATAATATAAATCTGTTAAAATGTTCATATCAACAATTTCATTAAGTCACACCAAAGGACAGCGTTATCGGTCCCATTTCTGACAGTGCAAAAAAATAGCAATATTATGATAAATATCTGAGCCAAAACTCACCCTCTGTTCATTGCATGTGGTCCAGGGATGTCTTCTGGAAGTTTCCTGGATAAATCAGGCCCTCTCTCAATGATGGGTCCCCAAATTAATGCCGGTTCTATATTCACAAAATGGTGTCAGACTAGGTGGACATCTGTTTTGTGGACAAAATGTAATGCGTCATAAGCATTTGGATTTGGTACATGACTACTTAAAACCTATAGTTTCATAAAGTAAACATTGCTATTATGTGTATAAAAGGTATTTAAAGTATTTTATTGTATTATTTAGTTTATTACAGTAGTTTGAAGATTAGCAATGTGACCCCGGACAGTCACACCAGTGGACAATGTTCATGTTTCAAACCAAATATTTAAATATTAGAAGTATAGAGCTCATGAATTACAGATGGATTGGTTATTGAAGATCAAGATGTTAATAAAAATAGAGATTTTAATAAAACATCACCAGTTATTATATATATTTGTCACCATGAACAGAAAAACAAGGCGTCACGTCAACCACCCACTTATAAAACTTGTCATTATTTCAGTACTGTTCAATTGGTTTTATTTTCATAAACGGTTATCAACCGTTAGTGCCCAAGCAGTAGGCTATAATATATTAATTACTGCTGTAGACGACAACCACTACTTGTTTAGCTAGCATCAACTCAACAAAGCTAGCGTTAGCTGGCTGACTGACGTTATTTTGCCGCTAAACTGCACGATATAAAACGGTGGTCTTCAAAACGGATTTAATCCTCAATCACAATAATAATATTCAAAGTAATGGGCAAAACTTACCGTTGATTGACGCGCCATGTCAGCGGACTGGTAGCGACACGAACCGTTGGCCCCGCAGTCATCCGGTTCGACGTGACTATGGCTGTGACTGTGTGACTGAACCGAGCCTCGTTGTTCTGATAGCTCCGCCCCTTCGCTCCAACCCCCCTCCCTATATATTATGTATACAAGTGTACATTTGATTCACAGTTACGTGGATATTTTATACAAGTGTAAATGTATGCACACAAGCTCAGATTTTTTTTCTGCAAGTGCTCACATCCGGTTTTACACGCTCTCGCATTTTGCACCATATCTAGCTTCATAAACTTAGCTGATTGTACTCTTTATTACTTCACTAAAGTGTTATTGCAAGCGCAGGACTTTTTATATTTGGCAAAGTATTTAAAAATGTTGCAATTTCCAAAACAATTGATGGTATTCCCGTGTTTTTTTACCCTGTAAAGAAGAGTACACAACAACACTGCCATCTGCTGGCAGCACATGCATAGTATTTATACTATACATTTCAGGTAGATATTGTACTGTGTTTCTATAGTATTATGTCTTACAATGGCACTTGCCTTCCTAATTGAGATCCTTTGACTTGTAGATAAAGATTTTGCATATTCTAAGAGCAGTTTTAACCAAATTCAGCAACAACATTTAAATAAAAATAACATTATAAAGTGAAAGCAAGCAAAAAAATACAACAATTTGTCTGATAAATATTTAATTTCATTCTTTGATATAACTAACTGATATACTTCTATTTCTGCACTAACTAACAACAATTGCAATCAAATACAAATATTTGATAAACGTTGTACATTCAATTTAGTCCAAGATTCACTCATGTCATTTTATAATGAAAAATCAAATGCATTTCTTTCTTTTTTGCAGCCTTCTTCTTATTCATGTTGTCTAGTTAGGTGCCATAGAGGGCCTTTCTTATTTCACTAATTTCCCCTCCTCTCTCCTCGATTCCTCCGCTCGCATCTCCTGTGGGCGGGACTAATGCTGCGTTCAAACCGGACACGATGCGATGTTTGGGGGCGGCGCGATTACATGTAAAGTCAATGCAGAGATGCGGACAGACGCGTATTTCGATCCGACGGCGAGCATGAAGCGGTTGATGCGAATGTCACGAGGCGGTTGATGCGAATGTCGCGGCGCGATTGAGGCGATTGGAGGGGGCCGCGACAAACGCTCGAGTTCAATTTTTTCAACTCGAGCGTCAAATTCCCGTGACGTGATCTCGCGGTAGCCAATCAGCGGTGAGGATCTCAGCCTGCCGCCACTGAAGTAGAACCACAAAACCAAAACATCAGCCGTTAGCACTCAGAGCTCACAGCTCCTCATATCTGTTCAGAAACTGGACACAAGTGAAACAAGTGCAAACCACAGACTGCCTGTGTCATGGAGAATACAGTCGCTGCTTTATTTATGTCTGTAGGCCGTTGTTATGAGTGTGGAGTGAGCATATACAACGTTAGCTTAGCCCGGTCGACCCGATCTTCATTCAGAAAACACGCATTTTAAAAGGTTTTTCGCCTGCCGTCTGTCTGCAGACCGTTATCAGTATGTTGTTACTTCGGCACCATTTTGAAACGTGTATTACAATTCAATCAGGGTAAAATATGTTGATTTTGTTGTAGCCCTCGAGCCAGCGCATCTTGTTTGAATGATGCGAGTAAACCATGGAGTAAACACAGCTGACAGCCGCGGTGAAACCCTATTGGTCCAGGGTACTCTAGAGCAGGGGTTCCCAACCTTTTTTCCCAAGAGCCCCCCCAAATGACTCCTGTTGGAAGTTGCGCCTACTAACCCTACTAAATGATTTACACACAAACACCACTGCATATTCATAACTGTTACACTTGTACTTGAGTACAAGAAGTAGTACTCAGATCTTACTTGAGTAAAAGTAGAAGTACTCAGATCTTGTACTTGAGTAAAAGTACTCAGATCTTGTACTTGAGTAAAAGTAGTAGTACTCAGATCTTGTACTTGAGTAAAAGTAGTAGTACTCAGATCTTGTACTTGAGTAAAAGTACTCAGATCTTGTACTTGAGTAAAAGTAGAAGTACTCAGATCTTGTACTTGAGTAAAAGTAGAAGTACTCAGATCTTGTACTTGAGTAAAAGTAGAAGTACTCAGATCTTGTACTTGAGTAAAAGTACTCAGATCTTGTACTTGAGTAAAAGTAGAAGTACTCAGATCTTGTACTTGAGTAAAAGTAGAAGTACTCAGATCTTGTACTTGAGTAAAAGTACTCAGATCTTGTACTTGAGTAAAAGTAGAAGTACTCAGATCTTGTACTTGAGTAACAGTAGAAGTACTCAGAACTTGTACTTGAGTAAAAGTAGAAGTTTTTTTAAAAAGGTCCATTCATATTCTGGGAGAATAGAGTAATTAGGGTTAATAATCCAGAAACACATGTATATAATAGGGAACAATTGAATGCACAGTTAACACTAGAGTACTTGAATACCTCAACACTTGAACTTCAGTGAGGTTTTGAATGCAGGATGTTTGCTGGGTTATTTCCACACTGGTGTTCATGTTTTCAATAACTCTGTTGAGCTTGTTTTATCTCTATCTCACTGATCAGAGTCCCTGGATGAGAACTGGTTCAGCTGGTAAGGCTGGTTATAACACAGAGGGAGGATCTGCAGACAGGTGAAGGTGTTACAGTGAAGGAATTAAGTCAGACAGCCAGACGCCATTTTACAGCTCACGGAGCAGAAGGAGAACAACGGGGTGAGTGGAAACACCAAGATCTGCTTTCTAACAGATTCATTGTTTACTCTGTCAGACTGATAACATAACTTCTCTGTTAAAAAGCAGCGTCCTAGAGTCCAATGAGACTTCTGCAAACTCTTTGTATTTCCTGTTTGCTGATCCGTCAGAGTTACAGAACATGTGACAGCGCAGTCAAAATGGAGGCCTGTCCGAAGTCTGACTGCGTTGATGTTTTTAACCAAGTTTATTACTAGGATGGTTTGGATTGAAAAAAGCGTGTTATTATAATGTGTGTGTGTGTGTGTGTATCTCTCAGACTGAAGAAGATGAGTGATTCAGAAGATGAGGAAGAGGACACACCTTCAGTCTCCGGCTGTCTGTCTCTGAAGCGTGACCGGTCTAGAGGGCAACCTCTAAACTTCATAACTGACCCTGGACCCTCAGACACAAAGTAAGAGTTTCTGCTAGTGATGGCGAGATGAAGCTTTGAAGCTTTGAAGCTTTCCAGCCAATTGGTTCGCAAAAGGGTTCATCTCATGAGGCTTCATCATGGAGAACACAAACCCCTGCTGGTCAAAGTGTGTACAACAGGCAGATTGGACATCTCAACAGTGTGCTCTCTCTCATACCGAGTTCCCATTGAGTACAGCCTTAGAATAACTCTAAACAACGAACATTAAATCATATCTTCATGTTAATAATATTGTTCTTATTACAGTTTAATGATTGTGATTGAAAAGCCTAAGGAGGCTGGTAAACATTGCAAAGAGGGATTTGTATTCCTTAATAATATTCTTAAACGTAACCTTGTTGTAGCCGGAGAAAGGCTAAACCATATCAAAGACTATTTATTAACTACATTATCTCATTTAGCTGTAGCTTTTATAAACAACAACAAATACGTATTGACGAGTCGTTGAACCAGGGACCCTGCGGTCGTGAGTCAACTGCTTTCCAGCTGAGCCGCAGCACACACACTAAAGCTCCCTGAAACACTGCAACATATGTATTCCTGTATTTATTGATGTTTGTATTCCTACATGTATTTATGCTTGTATCTATTTATTATGACATGTTCCGACCTCTATATGAGTGAGGCTCTGAGCTCTTTTAATTACATCGTGTCACCAGCGGGCCCGGGTACAGGAGGGGTAATATGGTTCTTAGTATACATCCAGGTATTATGAGCGTGTGGTTCAACGGTTCAACCGATCTGAATCGCTTCCTGAAGCAGTCACGTGGTATCGACAGGCAGCGAGGCTTCGTTTGTCATCGATGACGTCACTGGCCCAAAACGATACAAGCCTCGATCCATGCTTCACAAAAAGCTTCGGGGATTACTCGACACACGCTCCGAAGCCTCGGCGCGATACATAACATCACTAGTTTCTGCTGTAACCTGACCTGAAGAGGATTCAGCTTTCATACAACCTGATATATTAAGGATATTTCAATATGCAATCATAGTATCATTGCATCTGTGGCATAACATGGTTTTAAATGGAACACATATTGAGAAATACTAAAAACTAAAGATATCGTCTAAAACATTATTCACTACTTGGGCATGTTTACGTATTATTAAGATGTTTATTAGTAACAGTGATAACCTGGTGAGCTGGTTGTGTTTGGCATTAGCAGATATTAGGGGTGGGGGAAATAATCCATACAGCATAGTATCGCCATACTTTGCGTGGCGATATTGTATCGATACACGGATGCCAAGTATTTAAACAAATATATAAACTGTAGCATATCCAACAGATGGTCGTATGTAAAACAGGAAGTTACGTTAAGACATGTTTACAATTTAGGACTGCTCGATTATGGCAAAAATCATAATCTCGATTATTTGGGTCAATAATTGACATCAAGATTATTAAGAAACGATTTACTTTGAAAACATCAATTTATTGGAGAAAAAAAATGTGAACTGTATGTTTTTAACAGTTGAATACCCTGAGCTTTGAGTTTAATTCAACTGAAAAACCAATTTTAAAAAAAATGTATCTGAAAAAAATGTAATAATAATAAAAAAATAATCGTTTTATTTAGATTACGTAGTTTTTGTAATCGTTGCCAGCCATAATCGTAATTACGATGAATTGAGCAGCCCTAATACAATTGCAATGAAAGTAACAAAAACAAAGCCATCTCCTTTTCAGGTTCTAATAACACACATTGAGTTATTTACATAAACTATTCATTTTGCAAATCCATGTTTTAACCAGGAAGGGAAGACGGACACGGATACGACCCATGTGATTTGCAATATATCGTATCGCAACACTTAGCATATCGTAGAATCGCAATACTATCGTATCGTGGCTTAAATATCGCAATAGTATCGTATCGCGGGGAGCCTGGTGATTCCCCCCCCTAGCAGATATAATAATAATAATAAATTAGATGACATGTGACAGCGCAGTCAAAATGGAGGCCTGTCTGAAGTCTGACTGATTTGATGTTTTTTAACCAAGTTTATTACTATGATGGTTTGGATTGAAAAAAGTGTGTTATTATAGTGTGTGTGTGTGTGTGTGTGTGTGTGTGTGTGTGTGTGTGTGTGTGTGGTGTGTGTGTGTGTGTATCTCTCAGACTGGAGAAGATGAGTGATTCAAAAGATGAGGAAGAGGACACACCTTCAGTCTCCGGCTGTCTGTCTCTGAAGAGTGACCGGTCTAGAGGATTACCTATATGCTTCAGAACTGACCCTGGACCCTCAGACACAGAGTAAGAGTTTCTGCTGTAACCTGACCTGAAGAGGATTCAGCTTTCATACAACCTGATATATTAAGGATATTTCAATATGCAATCATAGTATCATTGCATCTGTGGCATAACATGGTTTTAAATGGAACAAATATTGAGAAATACTAAAAACTAAAGATATCGTCTAAAACATTATTCACTACTTGGGCATGTTTATGTATTATTAAGATGTTTATTAGTAACAGTGATAACCTGGTGAGCTGGTTGTGTTTGGCATTAGCAGATATAATAATAATAACTCAAAGACGCTTTACAGTGTGAGGGAGGGTAGACAAACAAGGACAGACAAAAACTAAACAAAAACATATATAACAGAGTTGTGTGAGATTACATGTAGAGTCAATGCAACACACAGGAAGTGAAGATGTGAAATTCGTGTCACCTGCGTATTCGTGCAGCGTGAAACATTTCATCTCGAGTGTAAAGTGACGCTCTGCCCATTGGTGAGGACCAGCCCCACTAATGTAGAGTGCTATAACGGATGTGTTCATCTCCACAGAGGGAAGAGCAGGAGTCCTGCCAGGCAGACCGGAACTGCACGGGGTAAGAGGCCGAACTCATGCAGCGCTTCATTCCTCTTCCTGGTTCATTTGTATACTGTTGTCGAGCAGAGACAGTCAGCTGTTTATAAAACATTCAAACTCTGTTTTTTAATCAGAGCATGTTCCTCATTCTCTCCTGTCTCCTTCTCTTCCAGCAGAGAGTGGTCTGCAGGAGGTTCTAGATGAACACAGGCTCAGTCTGAGGAGCAGATGTGAACGTGTGACTGAAGGAACTGGTCAAAGTGAAACCCTCCTCCTCAACAGCATCTACACTGAGCTCTACATCACACGAGGCCAGAGTGAAGAGGTTAATACCCAGCATGAGGTGAGGCAGCTGGAGACGGCTTCCAAGAAGGAGCCCCTCCATGACACTCCAATCAAGTGCCAGGACATCTTTAAAGCCTCACCGGACCAGCAGACTCCCATCAGAGCGGTCCTGACCAACGGAGTCGCTGGCGTTGGAAAAACCTTCTCGGTGCAGAAGTTCACTCTGGACTGGGCCGAGGGTTTGGAGAACCAGGATGTGAGTCTGGTGGTCCCGCTCTCCTTCAGGGAGCTGAACCTGATCAAAGCTGAGCAGTACAGTCTTCTCAGGCTGCTCCATGTCTTCCATCCGACCTTACAGAAGGTCACAGCAGAGCAGCTGGCTGTCTGCAAAGTGCTGCTCATCTTTGACGGCCTGGATGAAAGCAGACTTTCTCTGGACTTCAGAAACAGTGAGGTCGTGTCTGAGGTCTCTCGGCCGTCCTCAGTCAACGTGCTGCTGACTAACCTCATCAGGGGGAAGCTGCTTCCCTCGGCTCTCGTCTGGATAACTTCCAGACCTGCAGCGGCCAATCAGATCCCTCCTGAGTGTGTGGACAGGGTGACAGAAGTACGAGGCTTCACTGACGCCCAGAAGGAGGAGTACTTCAGGAGGAGATCGAGTGATGAAGACCTGTCCCGCAGAATCATCTCTCACATCAAGAGCTGCAGGAGCCTCCACATCATGTGCATGATCCCAGTCTTCTGCTGGATCACTGCTGCAGTTCTGGACCACATGCTGACCACAGACCAGAGAGGAGAGCTGCCCCAGACCCTCACTGACATGTACTCACACTTCCTGCTGGTCCAGACCAAGAGGAAGAAGCAGAAGTATGAAGCGGGACATGAGACGAGTCCACAGCAGCTGACGGAGGCTGACGGGGAGCTTCTCCTGAAGCTGGGGAGGCTGGCGTTTGAACATCTGGAGAAAGGAGACATCATGTTCTACCAAGAAGACCTGCAGCGCTGTGGCCTTGGTGTCACCGAGGCCTTGGTGCACTCAGGAGTTTGTACAGAGATCTTCAAAAGAGAGAGCGTGATCTTCCAGAAAACAGTCTACTGCTTTGTTCATCTGAGCGTTCAGGAGTTCCTGGCTGCAGTCTACGTGTTCCACTGTTACTCCAACAGGAAGACAGCGGTACTGCAGGACTTCCTGCAGAGAGATCAGAAGTACCCATCCCTGGATGTCTTGCTGAAGCGAGCCATGGAGAAATCCCTCAGAAGTGAAAATGGCCACCTGGATCTGTTTGTCCGCTTCCTCCACGGCCTCTCTCTGGAGTCCAACCGGAGTCTGTTAGGAGGCCTGCTGGGTCACACAGACAACAGACCAGAAACCATCCTGAAACTCTTCAGAGGCCTGCTGGGTCGCTCAGACAACAGACCAGAGATCATCCAGAGAGCCATCAAGAACCTGAAGGAGATGAGCAGTGGTGAAATCTCTCCGGACAGGAGCATCAACATCTTCCACTGCCTGACAGAGATCAAGGACCTCTCAGTTCATCAGGAGATCACAGAGTTCCTGAAGTCAGAGAACAGATCAGAGAAGGAACTCTCTGTGATCCACTGCTCTGCTCTGGCCTACATGCTGCAGATGTCAGAGGAGGTTCTGGAGGAGTTGGACCTGAAGAAGTACAACACATCAGCGGAGGGACGACGGAGACTGCTCCCAGCTGTGAGGAACTGCAGGAAGGCCAGGTGAGTCCAGATGGGATTCACTTTATAGACCAATGAGGATCAGGAGTTTCATTATTCAAATGAACACGATAACATTTCTGCTGGTTAAATACTGAGAGCAGAATAAACCATCACTGTTCTTCCATTTATTTATAATACTAGTTACACTGAAGCGTTCCTCTTTTCACGTGGAGTGAAGGAGGCGACATGTCACCACATGAAGGACTCTGGAGGCTTCTCAGCCGGTGATCGCTCCACACACAGGACTCAGTTACCACAGAAAGCACGCATTACTTTCTAGTTTCTTCATCATTAAGACTTTTATCACAATGTGTTGGAGTTTAAAATGAGATCTACATCGTGTCCCACCGATACCAGAGTCACGTCTTCGTGCTGATGTTCTGGGAACATGTGATGGATTCAGTGGAACATGTTGAAACGCTATTGCTTTGTTAACCGTGTTTGTGTGCGCAGTACATGTTCAGATGCTCAGAGAAGCCGAAGCACCCTCCATCCTCCACGTCCACATTTACACATGCACACCTCTGACTGTGATGTATGTAATGTTCCTGTTGCTTTGGTAACAGCCAGTGACAGCAGGAGCACAGCCATGTGATCAGATCACACTCATTACACTCTACTACCACACATCACATGAAATGGACTGACAGCAAATGTCTATCAGAACATGTCAAACATGTTTTCATCAAATGCTTGAGTTGAATGTCATGTTTCCTCTTTTTAACACGTTGTAATTTATGTGTTATCATAGACTCACTGGCTGTGGACTCTCAGAGACTGGCTGTGAAGTCGTGGCCTCGGCTCTGAAGTCTGACCCCTCCCACCTGAGAGATCTGGACCTGAGTCACAACACTCTGCAGCACTCAGGAGTGGAGCGTCTGAGTTCTGCACTGAAGAGTCCGGCCTGCAGACTGGAGGCCCTCAGGTCAGCTCACTGACTGCAGTTCATACAGATCTGTTTGTGTTTAGGATTTACTGAAAGAACAAATAGAATATTATTGTTCTTTTGTCCACGTTGCTAATGACTGCATATCGATCAGAGTAACAGAGAGAGGTGAACGTGTGAGGGAGAGTCAGCTTCCACAGACTCGCTCTGAGCTCCAGGAGTCAGTGGAGATGCTGTCAGTCCTGAGGAGCTGTGAGGGAGAGCAAGGAGGTGAGAGACATCTGATCAAAGTTAGAGTTCCAGACCCTCAGAGGATTGTTTCTGCATCACCTCTGACATTCAAACCCTGCTGACTCTGATCACATGATTAAACCTGGAGTTATTTCTAACACTTTGTTTCTAAACTTACATCATGTTTTCTTTATTCAGACTGAGGGCTGCAGCTTGTCAGAGATCAGCTGTTCTGCTCTGGCCTCGGCTCTGAAGTCCAACATCCATCTGAGAGATCTGGACCTGGGTACAACGCTCTGCAGGACTCAGGAGTGGAGCGTCTGAGAGATCTTCTGGAGAGTCCAGCCTGCAGACTGCAGACCCTCAGGTCAGTGAGGGTCCCTGCTGGGTCAGCAGTATTGTATGAAACTCAGGGAGGAGTTTCTCTCACTGGGAACAGATCAGTGATGTTACCCACTGCCTGCAGGCTCTTCCATTCTTCCATCAGCTAGAGAAGGCCAGCTGGAGACGCAAAGCCTCACTTTAGTATCTGCTCTCTGACAGACATGTGGGGTTCACTGAAGAGAGGGAAAGGCGGTCTGTTCTTCATTTCAATGTTTTGTATGTGATGTTTTTAGTTTGTAGACTAATGGCTGGTATGTCATCACATCTGGATGTCATCATGCTACCATGAGCAGCTGGTTAGCTTGACTCAGCAAACAGATGGGGAAACAGCTGGCCTGGCTTCCTCTGGTTTTTGTTCTTCATCCTTTAATTTTCACACAATTGTTAATTTGAGCAATGCTGACTTTAAAAATATGAACATCAGGATCACAAGAGAAACAGACGAGCTAACTCTCCTCCAACACATGTCTTTCTGTCCAGTATGAATAATCACGCAAACATAACATCCAGTCAAATGATGTTCTCCTCAAATGCATGGTCCATCCCCAGAGAAGGACTTCCAGCAGCTCTGCAGTCAGAGCGGGGGAAGGGAACCATGCCTCCCACGGAGCCTCCCACGGTGCGCTCTGGGATGTGATGGCGTGTTGAAGTCATTCACCTTGGGTTATGGACCCGTCTTGGTGCTCCTCCCCTTTCTGCCAGCTGTACCTGAGCCCACCAGAAAGGCAACCTCTAGAGCTGAGAAGAGATACAACAGACTCCCTCTGAGCTCCAGGAGTCAGAGGAGATGCTGTCAATCTTTTTAATAATAAACACATCTTTGTTTGTGGTGTAGGACTCTCCGTTAGAGAGTACCGTTCAGGGGTTAAGTTGGTGTTTGATATGTGGGGGGCTCTCCGTGGAGGTGCGAGGGTTTGTATTAAATTATGAATATATAAACAAAAGGTTTCCAAATATCCAACCTTCAAATGACTATTTTAAATCAACGCTGCTCTGCACACTTGCTGAAGATCATTTGTGGAGATCTCATTTGTAGACACACACACACACTCACACACACACACACACACACACACACACACACACCACACACACACACACACACACACACACACACACACACACACACACACACACACACACACACACACACACAAAACTCTACCCGGTCTCAGAGATCTATTGTGAATGAAAGTCAGCTCATATGGATCTTAAATAAAGTCTATTTTAAGAACGAGAAAAGTTTCAACATATAAATAGTTGTTTGTAAACATGTGGGAAATGTGCGAGGGTGATGCCGTCAGAGCGTCGTCCTCTGGGCTGAGCCCTGGCAGCGTTACACGTGTTTATTGTTGTTGATATTTGTGTTAAGATATTTAAAATGGCACGGTCGTAAACATTTAATTAATCCATTTGATAATATGAAACCAACTGAGGCACCCCTCCCATAGAAACAATAATCATCACAATACAGATGTTCATAACTCATATTCCAATACCTGAATCATTTAGAATATTCGATGGATCCTTCCCTTCCCTAATTCAAACCCTGCTGACTCTGATCACATGATTAAACCTGGAGTTATTTCTAACACTTTGTTTCTAAACTTACATCATGTTTTCTTTATTCAGTCTGAGGGCTGCAGCTTGTCAGAGATCAGCTGTTCTGCTCTGGCCTCGGCTCTGAAGTCCAACATCCATCTGAGAGATCTGGACCTGGGTGACAACGCTCTGCAGGACTCAGGAGTGGAGCGTCTGAGAGATCTTCTGGAGAGTCCAGCCTGCAGACTGCAGACCCTCAGGTCAGTGAGGGTCCCTGCTGGGTCAGCAGTATTGTATGAAACTCAGGGAGGAGTTTCTCTCACTGGGAACAGATCAGTGATGTTACCCACTGCCTGCAGGCTCTTCCATTCTTCCATCAGCTAGAGAAGGCCAGCTGGAGACGCAAAGCCTCACTTTAGTATCTGCTCTCTGACAGACATGTGGGGTTCACTGAAGAGAGGGAAAGGCGGTCTGTTCTTATGGGATGTTTTTAGTTTCTCATGACTGGTTACTTCCTGTCATGCAGCTGAGAGCGGAGGCAGGCAGTCGTAGTGTTTGCAGAGAAGATATGATGGGATGTAAACATGAGGTCAGGACTCTGAAGCTGACTCAAAGAGCAAACACTTATTTTAAACTGGATCTAAAGCTGTTGGATTGTGTTCGTCTCTACAGGATCGAAGGAGAGGCGTTCACAGCCACGATCCAGAAGACCTGTGAGTACTGAATGTCCTCATTCATCAAGATATGAGACTCTTTAATGGAGCATGAGCTCAGAGGAGAACAACACTCTGGTTTCTCTCTTCCTCATCTTGTCTGTTTCATGTTTCATCATCATCATCATCATCATCATCATCATCATCATCATCATCATCATCATCATCATTCCTTCTCCTCTCAGGCGACAGGAAGTGAAGACACACAGAAAGGTGAGAGGTCGTTCCAAGTGAAGTTTATTTATTGAGGTTTCACTACAGAATAAATTGTTTATTTATCACGGGCGAGTTTGAGACGTACAGAGGAGCGTGGAGGCATTTAGGAAAGTATGAAAGAAGGCTGCAGCGGAGACTTCCTGTTGGCTGTGCTCAACATTAAATGAACAACAATAAATTATACTTAAAGCTTTTCTTAAGAACAAAGATGTGTCACCATAACCTGAACATACATTTTTAAATGAATACATATATGTAATTATATATCAGTTCATCTGCTGTGATCAATGTCTCACGCTCTGCTGTGATTGGCTGGTCCTGCTGTCACATGTTAACTCGTTAATAACCCATTGGACATCAACAACGACCTCAGAGGCTCCCAGTAATCTGAATACTTCGCTTTGGTCTCTGGATGTTCCGTTATTGTAGTCTGTGTTCGTTGAGCTGGAGTTGAGCTTCACTAACTCTGTTTCATAACTCCAGGCTCCAGTGTTCTTCTCACCTGAACACACACCTGGGTCTGCATACAGCTGGTCCTCTCACACGACCAAACACTACTTTAACAATATCTTTATGTAACCATCCTTCTTTCATTTCATGCCATGTTTGCACACGTCTGCACAGCCCTCCACTTTAAAGCAGGGCCGTTTCTTCCTATGGGCGGACTATGCGGATGCCCACTAGGGCCCCCGAGCCCACTAGGGGCCCCCCAAGCTGAAGGTTCAGGTTCAGCCTCTATATGTTTGGGGAGAATTCTAATGAGCCGTCTTTATTTGTAGACAGCCCCCTCCTGTGTTCGGTGAAGCATGATATGCTTAAGAATCAAGTGTAGGATATAAACACAACTAAACTGCAACGATAGCAAAGCTGAGGCTTGTGTTTGTGGGGATCAATAACGTCCAGATCATCGCTGGGCTGTCAGCCAATGAGTGGCGTCTGAGGGAGATGAAACATGTACATTATACATTGTTGAGAAAATGCTGCATCTCTTGCATGTATTGACGTAGAGGAGCCTTATTGTTTGGCTTTTTAATATACTTTTTGGTAAGTTTCAATTGCTTGGTTTTCGTGAAATTAGCCTGTTTTCCTCTTAAAGTGTAAAAGATTGATGCGTCTCCACAGATCCTCTTGAAGGCTTCGGGATCCCCCCATTGTAGTTACAAAGCTGTAAAAACTAAGGGCCCCCAAACACTTGCATGGGGCCCCCAAACAGCATCTTGCATGGGGCCCCCAAAAAGCTAGAAACGGCCCTGCTTTAAAATACAACTCTCTGTAGTTTTACATATATTGTCATATTTTCATTCTGCAAGTGTAGCTTTTAAGGTTCTTTCTGTATTTACATTTACATTTCGTGTAAATACTTGTTATTCTTTTTTAAATTGTTTCTTCAAAAATACTTATTTTTGTTATTATTCTTGACCTTCTATTGCAACTTATTTTCTCATGTTGTTTATGTTCGCACCTCCAGACACTGAATCTACTTCCTTGTGTGTGTTAACGTACCTGTTAATAAGGTGGTTCTGATGAGGGACTGCATTCAGAAGAACCTCTGCTATACAGTAAACTAACCTAGGATGGGGTCAGCCCAACATAAACATTCAAACGTTCAGATAACAGGTTCAACCCAGCAGGGATTCTGAACCAGAGGCCTTCAAATACTCAGGTGGAGTACAAGTACATCAAACTGGTACTTTAGTACAGTACATGAGTATGTATACTTGGTTCCTTCACACCACTGTCTGTATATACAGTACAGAGAGGTGAGAGCAGATCAGATAGTATTGATCCAGTGAGAACAAATACTCTCCTCCATCAGTTGAAGAAGCCCGTCTACAATCGACTGCTGGTTTCATAACCAAAGTATTTCCCTGTTTCTCTTCCAGGTCCCAGAGGGCTACCTGTTGACCCGTGTCCATCTCAAAATGGTCCACAGGCATCCCATAATCCTGCGTTTGGGGGGGAGACGTTCTCCCTGTAATCAAAGCACTGGTTCTCTTGGAGACGCTCTCAAAGTCTTTGAGGACAAAGTCAGAAAAAGCCAAGAAGAAGAAATTATTTGAGCTCTTCTTTGTGTTCATCACCCCAGGTTCATTAAGCCCCACGGACCCGCCGACGGGGCTGAAACCACAAAATCTGCAGCAAAAGTGTCTGAGGGCTTTTAAGATGTAATAAACTATGAATGTTTTGTATCCATGTGACCGGAAGAAACTCAGCAAACTGATCTTTTTTTTTAAACCCACAAAGCTAGTGCTGAGCCTCTAAATTAGCCACGAGCGAAAAAATGCTAACGCATTACTGTATAGGAACTCACTCATAAGACCCTTATTCCTTATCGTAGCTGCACGTCCAACATATCGACTAGCATCGTGAGAAGACACAGAATCGATCGGTGCCTACATTATCACTCCATGATAAGAACTCGCGACTTTATAAACAAAAACAGACATCAAAACACTTGGCGCTAGGTAGCTAAAACGGCAAAATGGCTTACCTTTGTCGTTGTCTGATCAAAAGTGGTCTTCAATGGCATTAAAACGATAAAGACGCTGCTGAAGGCTAATCCATAGGTTAATCCAAGGTGTCTGTGTCCCTTTGAAATGATTTCTGATAATCCATAAGCAATAAACCCACTTTTCCGTTTCCAGATGTCAGAGTGAGAGATTGGTTCACTCTAATGCAAACCTGCATGCGCAAAGCCCCCATTTTATTTTTGGTAACGTTGGTGAGTATGTGGAAAGTCCCCTTCGATTCTATTGGCTCTAACGGTTAAAAAGAGATGTCAATCACCAAAATCGACCAATGGGTTCCAGAGAAACTGCAAAAACGCCCATTTCCACCCAAATCACCTCAGAGGTGGAGTCTTTTTGCTAAACCTCTCTAAAAAGGTCAAAGGTCACTTGTTTTGCATCAATCTTGATACAGGGGACTTATTATATGTTGTACTTTGGATTCCTAGAGCTTTTAGTCAACTAACCCAACATCCAAGGGTGGTTTTCACTATAAGTAAAAAAGAATATTTGGACGGACACTATAATTTACAGTTTTTTACCATGTTCAATATGAATTTTCTTTAAGATAAAAAACTTCTCTATTGATTTTGACTTTTCTACATCCAACTCACAGGTTTATCATTACTCTGAGAACAAAGATTATTAATTTAACCCTTTTAGAAGTGTAGTTATGGTCATTTGTTCTGGAAATGTCATTTTCGAGCCTGAAACCTGAAAAACAGGCTTTGGGCCTAACAGGTTGGTCTCCTATCCTGCAAAATGCACTTGTTGATGTCTTTTATACATCAACACGTGTCCCCGGTGCGTCAGGAAACTCACAAAGCGTCAGAAAATAAACCCCTCTCTCTTTTCCTCCGTACCCACATCTCTAAAAACGGGGCTACAACGGAGCTGATCCAAATTTGCGTCCGATATGACGTCATATCTGAAATGCGGATCCACGGCCCTGTCAGAAACGTTGCTATCGGAAACAATGCGTGACGTGTTTTGGAAGTAATATGGTCGGTGTTTACATTAGCATCGCTAACATTCAGAGCTAACCTGTACTAGAGAGAGTATGTGTGTGGAGAAGCAGGAAGTAGAAAGGAACTCACCTTGTGATAAACCTGAGAGAGAGAAAGCCTTTGAGCTCCAGACTGTTTCAGAAATAGTCCTTGATGTGGTTTGGAACATGATGGCGTTTAATCACCGCAGCGTTTAGCTTTATCTCCGGAGAATTCTGAGCAGGCGAAAGCTTCCCCTCCTTTTTTTATAAAGCTAAGGACCCAGAATCAGTGTTTCTCTAACAGCTGGACCAGAGGGATATGAGGGATTCTAAAATGCATGATCTGTTTGGTATTTTCAGCAACACACTTTGGGCTGGGAATCTCCAGACTCCCCACGATACGATACTTAAGCCACGATTCGATAGTATTGCGATTCTACGATATGCTAAGTATTGCGATACGATATATTGCAAATCACATGGGTCGTATCCATGTCCGTCTTCCCTTCCTGGTTAAAACATGTATTTGCAAAATGAATAGTTTATGTAAACAACCCAATGTGTGTTATTAGAACCTGAAAAGGAGATGGCTTTGTTTTTGTTGCTTTCATTGCGATTGTATTCATGTCTTCACGTAACTTCCTGTTTTACATACGAACATCTTTCGAAGGGATATGCTACAGTGTATATTATAGCATAATAGGAGACCTTTAATATCCAATCAAATGTTCCCGTTGATTTGTATCATGCCTGGTGTCATTGAAACTGTGCTAAAGCTTTGTGTGCATGTAGTCTCTATGACGTGTGATCAGATATTGTTGAAACCTATAAGATGTGTTCTCTTCAGAACTGCTACAGGATGTGGATTTTGTAAATTGTGGCATTTAATAAAAAAGTATCTTTGATATTTGTTGTTATGCTTCTTAGTCAACGTTAAGCTGTCTTTGGCTCCTTCTGCTGGAACACATGTCCATGTACCCTCTGGGACTAATCAAGGTTTTCTGACTCTGATTCTGTGATGTCTTTCAAATGAAATGCATGAGCAGCTGAGCAGAGTGGGTTCAGTTTATTGACGGGGGTCTGTGTCCATGTATAAAGAACCCATACAAATGTAAAAAATATGTAATCAAAATAATAATCTTTGTTATGGATATATACGGAGTTATGGATAAAACAATACAATTAAATTAATAATAATAAATAATCCATAAAAATGTAATATAACTAAATAAAAAATACATACAGTAAATTCTGACACTTTGTTTCTGAGCTCCGTTTATGCAACACCACCTTCTTGATCAGCAGATTGAAGCTAACATCAAACTCATAAAATAAATGAACTAATGAATGAAATCCTGTCTGAAAAAACTCTGATATGCAAATCATGATGATCACGCCACCTAACACACATTCAAACTAAAGGAACCGGCCTGTTTGGAAAATGTAAGAAGTAGAAAGTACAGGTATTTGGGTTCAACATGTAAGAAGTAGAAAGTACAGGTATTTGTGTTCAACATGTAAGAAGTAGAAAGTACAGGTATTTGTGTTCAACATGTAAGAAGTAGAAAGTACAGGTATTTGAGTTCAACATGTGAGAAGTAGAAAGTACAGGTATTTGAGTTCAACATGTAAGAAGTAGAAAGTACAGGTATTTGAGTTCAACATGTGAGAAGTAGAAAGTACAGGTATTTGAGTTCAACATGTGAGAAGTAGAAAGTACAGGTATTTGAGTTCAACATGTGAGAAGTAGAAAGTACAGGTATTTGTGTTCAACATGTAAGAAGTAGAAAGTACAGGTATTTGAGTTCAACATGTAAGAAGTAGAAAGTACAGGTATTTGTGTTCAACATGTGAGAAGTAGAAAGTACAGGTATTTGTGTTCAACATGTGAGAAGTAGAAAGTACAGGTATTTGGGTTCAACATGTAAGAAGTAGAAAGTACAGGTATTTGTGTTCAACATGTAAGAAGTAGAAAGTACAGGTATTTGAGTTCAACATGTGAGAAGTAGAAAGTAAAAAGCCGTCAGAAAAATAAGTGGTGGAGTAAAGTACCGATACCAGCAACATGTGCTTTCTGTAAGTGCAGTAACGAAGTAGTTGTACTTCCCACCTCTGAATATACCACATTTAAAAGCCAGTTATTATATATATTTAATCAAGAGGCTGAGATATACCTCATTATCTCCGTGCAATATTACTTTATGTAATTAAAGGAGATGTATTCAAGGCGAGGTGCAGATACTGTAATAACAGAAGTGTCTGCAAAGGAATACATGCAATATGCACCAAATAAATAATATCTTTAAATTATGATATGTTGCAATGTTTATCTTAATGTTTATCCAACAAAAGATTGATCAATTAGCAGATTAAGAGAACAATAATTAACATCTCTACACATTTTTATTTTATGTATTTTAATATTTTAGTTTTTTTTTATGTGATTTTAGATTCGTCTGCAGTGGTTACTTTGACATGCAATTCTTAAGAGACATTTTCCATGCAGTACTTTTACTTGAAAGTACATCTATCACACTATTTGTATTTTGATATGCAAAGTAACATTATAATCCTGCTAGTAATCCCCCTTTCTTCCTTTTTAAATAAAACCGTAATCAGATTATTTTATGGAACTTTAAAAAAATACAGTTACCTTTTTTGTTGCATCCCCATTACGTAATCCCATCACATGTTGTTATCCATTCCTCCTCAAACCTGCCTAAAAAGCATGCAATAAGCAATTGGATCCATTAATCATCACATTATTTAGGGTTTTTTCACAGTAAACCCTCTCTCTACCCCAGAGAGAGGGGAATGCTGTGTGAATGTATAATTGGTGTTGTCCTCCTCAGTATTCTGCAGTGAGTCTCTGCACACTGACTGTCATCATCATGGAGGCTCTGCAGCAGTGAGCAGCACAACACCGGACAGCTCCATCTTCTTTTAGCCTATACTCCTCTCACATCGGTAAGAGGACATTATTGTGTGTTATCGCATGGATTTTAGTGTTTTTATTGCATGCACTGAAGCATTTTGCAGCCACCGTGTTTCGCTATGGATGATTCTGTGTTTGTGCACCGGGTTGCTAACCAGCCCGCAGACCACGGAGCGTTTATAAAATGTGTTATTGATGCACTAAAGGGGGAAATGAACCATATCTCCCTGTCTATATGTGTGTGTTTGTGTGTGTGTCGTTGCACGGATTGCAGGTTAATATTAGCGCTGCTCACCGGGTGCAGGGAGGAGGAAAAGCCGCAGATTATTTGCGCGTTAATCCTCCACACAGACGGAGAAACCACCGACACATCCTCTGCTTTCTGTCTGCAGGTGATCTCTCTGCGGAAACACCACCGAAAACACCAAGATGAAGCATTTCCTGAGGTAAAGACACTCTTTAATGTGCATTTTATTCGTCAAAACGTGAAGGAATTCATTCAAAATCTCCGTTTTCTTAGCCTGTTTTCCTTCGTTCATTTCGATCCACTGCAATGTCTTGTTTACACTAAATACTGCAGGATGTGTATTCCCAGTTCTCCCAGTGAAGGCGGATCGATTATTTTATTGTGGCCAGTATAAGTGGCTGTATGGAGGAGGAGGCCTCTTAATTATGGAGCACATGTACACCAAGTCTCTATTAATAGATATGTTGCTTTCTGTGTGTGGAAATCATTTCTGCTTAAATGCTTAGTCAAAATATTGATATCTTGGGATAATAAGTCTATATTTTGAGATATGTCCACATTTTGGGATGCTAGTTCTACATTTTAAGTTGTAAGGCCTTTTTTGAGATGCTAAAGTCTGTATTTTGGAGATGCTAAGTCGTTATTCTGAGATGCAAAATCGTTATTTGAGATGCTAAGTCTGTATTTTGGAGATGCTAAGTCATTATTCTGAGATGCTAAATCGTTATTTGAGATGCTAAGTCTGTATTTTGGGATACATGTCGTTATTTTGGGATGCTAAGTCATTATTCTGAGATGCTAAATCGTTATTTGAGATGCTAGGTCGTTATTTTGGGATACATGTCGTTATTTTGGGATGCTAAGTCATTATTCTGAGATGCTAAATCGTTATTTGAGATGCTAGGTTGTTATTTTGGGATACATGTCGTTATTTTGGGATACATGTCGTTATTTTGGGATACATGTCGTTATTTTGGGATGCTAATTGTCATTTTTTAGAGATGCTAGGTTGTTATTTTTAGATATAAGTCAACATTTTGGGATGCTAGGTCTATATTTAACATTGTTAAGGCCTTACTTTGAGATGCTTAGTCTATATTTGGAGATATAGGTCATTATTTGAAATGCTAGGTTGTTATTTTGAGAAAAAGTTATGTTGGGATGCTTAGACTATATTTTGAGATATGTGTCGTTATTTTCAGATGCCAACTAATTATTCTGAGATGCTTAGTCCTTTCTCTGACATGTTAAGTCGTTATTTTGAGACATATGACGTTATTTTGGGATGCGTAGTCTATGTTATGAGACGCTGTCGGTATTTTTAGATGCTAAGATATTTTTAAGTAATCATTTCCTGATGCTAACTCATTATTCAGAGAATCTTAGTCGTCTTTATTTGAGTTGCTAAGTTACAAATAGGCCCTAATTCTGTGTTTCGGGATCATGTAATCAGGAACTACAACATAAGTGTGTTCTTCCCTCTTTCCTAACGTTCAGAGAAAATCCAGAGGAGGATAGAAATCATTTAGTCTCCACGTGTTTATAACGAGCATTTCCCAAGACCCACATTTCCATTTTGGTCCTCAGTGTCATCTGTAAAAATAGCACACTTTGATCTGCTGCTGGTAGACGAGAAGTAACACACCATTTTATGTGTGTACTCTTATTGAGCCCATTTTACATGTTTGCTCTGAATAGAATGCGATTTTTATTATGAATGCCCCTAAATACTGAGCTAATAATCCGAATAAAAAACTATTTTTTTGCAATAAATAAGGAAACTGTATCAGGAGCGTCACTTTTTTTTGAACGCTTGAAGTGATAGTTAATATAGAAAAAAGTATTGAAAATGTTCATAACAATATCATTAACTGTTATATTTTATTACCAAAACTGTATGTATGTAAATGTAAGACCAAAAACAGCTTGACATTTTTCCCCCATTTATTGTTATTTTAGGGTGTGATCATTTAGAGTACCAAGTCTTTACATTTTTTCACTAACGGTTGAAGTGGCAGTTAATATAGGTCTATAAAACATAAAAAGTAGTAACAAAACTCAAAACAATATCATTTATTGTTTTATATTATTTCCAAAACTCCCAAATATTCAATTTACGTAAGACCAACATTTTTTAATCCAAATGTGTTTTTTTCCATTTAATATCAGCAGTAAATACTAAAATCAAGACTGCAAATAGTCCCTTTGATCAGAGTATCCTCCATAGCAACAGTCTGCTCTCCTTAGCAATGGTTTGCTCTCCTTAGCAATGGCCTGCTTTCCTTAGCGACAATCTGCTCTCCTTAACAACGGACTGTTAGTGAAAAATAACAGACCTCTCGAATGTCCAAATCGACCAATCAGAATCGAGTATTCAACTGACTATATTTGTAGCACTAACAGATTACCCTAAAGTCCGTATCTCACCCTCTTTTGTCTTAATGTACATTATTTTAATTCATAGTCTGTTCTTGTACATATCATATTATATTTACATGTATAGAGACTTCTTGCACTCTTTTTTATTTTGGTATTTTATTATATATGATACATTGTTGGAGGAGCCCAGGTCAGAAGCCATTGTTACACTGTAGCTTTGTGCATATGACAATAAAACCTTTGATTCTTGAATCTTTGAAATCTGCAGGGTGGTGACGCAGTTCTTCGTCTTCCTGTACTGTAAGTGTTTGTGGCGAGGACTGAAGTTCGTCGCCAGGAAGCTAACGGGTCGCTGTGAGCTGCAGAGGATCTGTTACAACAACAAGCATGGAGCCCGCAGGACCCTGAAGATAGGTAACTCACACTGCCTGCTAATAAACTCATGTTTATGAAGCCAACAGTAATCAGAGGCGGGAAGCAACTAAGTACATTTACTCAAGTACTGTACTTACTGTATTTTACTTAATTATTTACATGTTATGCTAGTGTACTTTTACTCCACTGCAGTTCAGAGGTAAATGGTGTACTTATACTCCACCACATGTATTTAATACCTTTAGGTACTTCACAGATCTGGAAGAATGATGTGAAATCTAATCAGGTGTTGAATCAGACTTTAGTTCCACCTGGAGTGAAATCCACCAGCTACCCTGCAGTCTACAAAGTACTTCAGACTAGCTGCACCTCCACCAGCTACCCTGCAGTCTACAAAGTACTTCAGACTAGCTGCACCTCCACCAGCTACCCTGCAGTCTACAAAGTACTTCAGACTAGCTGCTCCTCCACCAGCTACCCTGCAGTCTACAAAGTACTTCAGACTAGCTGCACCTCCACCAGCTACCCTGCAGTCTACAAAGTACTTCAGACTAGCTGCACCTTCACCAGCTACCCTGCAGTCTACAAAGTACTTCAGACTAGCTGCACCTTCACCAGCTACCCTGCAGTCTACAAAGTACTTCAGACTAGCTGCACCTTCACCAGCTACCCTGCAGTCTACAAAGTACTTCAGACTAGCTGCACCTTCACCAGCTACCCTGCAGTACAAGATCTGAGTACTTCTACTTTTACTCAAGTACAAGTTCTGAGTACTTCTACTTTTACTGAAGAACAAGATCTGAGTACTTCTACTTTTACTCAAGTACAATATCTGAGTACTTCTACTTTTACTATAGTACAAGATCTGAGTACTTCTACTTTTACTCAAGTACAAGTTCTGAGTACTTCTACTTTTACTGAAGAACAAGATCTGAGTACTTCTACTTTTACTCTAGTACAAGTTCTGAGTACTTCTACTTTTACTGAAGAACAAGATCTGAGTACTTCTACTTTTACTCTAGTACAAGATCTGAGTACTTCTACTTTTACTCAAGTACAAGATCTGAGTACTTCTACTTTTACTCAAGCACAAGTTCTGAGTACTTTTACTCAAGTACAAGATCTGAGTACTTCTGCTTTTACTCAAGCACAAGATCTGAGTACTTCTACTTTGCTCAAGTACAAGATCTGAGTACTTCTACTTTGCTCAAGTACAAACATAATCGAAGTCCTGATAATCATTTCCTAGTTTGGGTGAGTTTTTGGAGTTCTTGTAATAGTATTAATAGTAACAATAATTGATGTCACTTTCTGTTGTTTTCTTTTCCAGAATCTTCTCTGCGGTGTTCCAAGAATGCGGTTCGTCCCTCTTAATCCTCAGTCTGAGTATCGGTGTCATTTCATTTTGTAACTTTGATCAAATAAAATCTTCCTCTTCTGTTTCCCTCCCTCCTCTTCCTCTGCAGCTGCTTCAGTCTGCGCTCAGCGTTCATCCTGATAAGGTGGAGAAGACCATCGAGGACATCATGGCGCTGAAGAAGATCAACCCTGACACCAACCCACAGTGAGACTTTAGAGCAGAATAAACAACACTTTCCCAAAGTGCTACAAAGAGTATTTTCTCTCTTTGAGATGAACGTCCCTGATATTGTTTATTGTTAAAAATACAAACAACAAATAGCAAGTCATATGCAGAGCAGAGAAGAGCAGCTTATTTTGAATCTACTCCTAAATAATGTTAAAATTCACAAACAAAATAATATGAATTCAACAGTGAGCAAAAACAACAATTAAATGTAAAAAGACCGAAAATAAGAGTGTGTTTATGTATACGAGTGAACATATAGACAATAATACAGTTATTTTATTGAATATACAATGTTTTCACTAGAAACATAGTTTTTATCATTTAAAAAAGTTTGTTTCCAGGCCAGTACCACTGATGCCATGGTTTAGTGTTGCTTCCTCAGCGACCATTAGAGCTCGGACTGAGCTGTAAGTCTCTCAGAATAACAGACAGTGTGTGGACGTTGATAGCTTCCTCTCTCGCGATCACCATCTCTCCCCAGGCTGGGTGTGCTAAGTCATTATTTTGAGATGCTAAGTCCTTTCTTTGAGATGCTAAGTCCTTATTTTGAGATGCTAAGTCCTTATTTGAGATGCTTGTTTGTTATTTTCAGATGCTAAGTCCTTTCTTTGAGATGCTAAGTCATTTATTTGAGATGCTAAGTCCTTTCTTTGAGATGCTAAGTCATTTCTTTGAGATGCTAAGTCCTTTCTTTGAGATGCTAAGTCATTTCTTTGAGATGCTAAGTCCTTATTTGAGATACTTGTTTGTTATTTTGAGATGCTAAGTCATTTCTTTGAGATGCTAAGTCATTTCTTTGAGATGCTAAGTCATTTCTTTGAGATGCTAAGTCATTATTTGAGATACTTGTTTGTTATTTTGAGATGCTAAGTCATTTCTTTGAGATGCTAAGTCATTATTTTGAGATGCTAAGTCCTTTCTTTGAGATGCTAAGTCCTTTCTTTGAGATGCTAAGTCCTTATTTGAGATACTTGTTTGTTATTTTGAGATGCTAAGTCATTTCTTTGAATTGCTAAGTCATTTCTTTGAGATGCTAAGTCATTTCTTTGAGATGCTAAGTCATTATTTGAGATACTTGTTTGTTATTTTGAGATGCTAAGTCATTTCTTTGAGATGCTAAGTCATTATTTTGAGATGCTAAGTCATTATTTTGAGATGCTAAGTCCTTTCTTTGAGATGCTAAGTCCTTTCTTTGAGATGCTAAGTCCTTTCTTTGAGATGCTAAGTCCTTTCTTTGAGATGCTAAGTCCTTTCTTTGAGATGCTAAGTCCTTTCTTTGAGATGCTAAGTCCTTTCTTTGAGATGCTAAGTCCTTTCTTTGAGATGCTAAGTCATTTCTTTGAGATGCTAAGTCCTTTCTTTGAGATGCTAAGTCATTTCTTTGAGATGCTAAGTCCTTTCTTTGAGGTGCTAAGTCCTTTATTTGAGATGCTAAGTCCTTTCTTTGAGATGCTAAGTCATTTCTTTGAGATGCCAAGTCCTTTCTTTTAGGGATGCACGATATTGGTTTTTTGAAACCGATACCGATACCGATAACTTCCTGCTTCTCAAGACCGATACCGATACCGATAACCGATAATAAAAATTAAAATTACGCCACTAATTATTTTAACGCGATTAACGCATGTGTATTTTTTTTTCCTCGGCCGCCCCGTAGCTTCAGAGCGCATCGAGTTTAAAATACCATCTACAAGCTGATGCTGACAGCCCCGCTCCTGCCGCCCGCTTGTGGCAGACCACACTTCCACGCTCACCGGCAGGCACCGACTGGCCATCTGGAGGACCGGGAGGGTGTGTGTACGTGTGGTCCGAGCGAGCAAGAGAGAGACCTTACTGCATTGTTGTTGTTAGCATCTGCTGCTAGCTAGCTGCGCTAACGGATATAAGGAGCTGTTTAAATGAAAACAGAGGAGCGCTCTATCCACACAACTGCGCCGAGCACTTGACTTGATGCAGGAAGCAGACAGCGGGACATTGTAGGAGAAGTCAGCACACTCAGCAACATGATTGCAGCGTCCAGGCAGCTCCGGTTCGAGCATATGCCTTGAGTTGCACATAGCTCCAACGCGCGCAGACACACACACACACACACACACACACACACACACACTGTATTGTATTATTGTCTTCGTACGCTTTTAACACACCATCGTAGCGATGGCGATGTTTCAGGTGACTGATCAGGTTCGAAGTATTAGGGAGTGCTGGATTTGTGAAGAACTCCCCTCTTCCTAAACCACTAACACCACAGTACTGGCAAAACGGGAGGAGCCGAGTGAAAAACAAGCGCCCCTCATCCCAATCCACCCACACCGCAGTATTTTTTTCTTTTTTTACCCAAAAAATATATTGTATATTATCGGGGCTATTAATACTGTTATCGGTTTATCGGGATGACGTCATAATTCCTAATATCGGGCCGATAATTATCGGGCCGATAATTATCGGGCCGATAATTATCGTGCATCCCTACTTTCTTTGAGATGCTAAGTCCTTTCTTTGAGATGCTAAGTCCTTTCTTTGAGATGCTAAGTCATTTCTTTGAGATGCTAAGTCCTTTCTTTGAGATGCTAAGTCATTTCTTTGAGATGCTAAGTTCTTTCTTTGAGATGCTAAGTCCTTTCTTTGAGATGCTAAGTCCTTTCTTTGAGATGCTAAGTCATTTCTTTGAGATGCGAAGTCCTTTCTTTGAGATGCTAAGTCCTTTCTTTGAGATGCTAAGTCCTTTCTTTGAGATGCTAAGTCATTGTTTTGAGATGCTAAGTCCTTTCTTTGAGATGCTCAGTCCTTTCTTTGAGATGCTAAGTCCTTTCTTTGAGATGCTAAGTCATTTCTTTGAGATGCTAAGTCCTTTCTTTGAGATGCTAAGTCCTTTCTTTGAGATGCTAAGTCATTTCTTTGAGATGCTAAGTCCTTTATTTGAGATGCTAAGTCATTTCTTTGAGATGCTAAGTCATTTCTTTGAGATGCTAAGTCCTTTCTTTGAGATGCTAAGTCATTTCTTTGAGATGCTAAGTCCTTTCTTTGAGATGCTAAGTCCTTTCTTTGAGATGCTAAGTCCTTTCTTTGAGATGCTAAGTCATTGTTTTGAGATGCTAAGTCCTTTCTTTGAGATGCTAAGTCCTTTCTTTGAGATGCTAAGTCATTTCTTTGAGATGCTAATTCCTTTCTTTGAGATGCTAAGTCCTTTCTTTGAGATGCTAAGTCATTTCTTTGAGATGCTAAGTCATTTCTTTGAGATGCTAAGTCCTTTCTTTGAGATGCTAAGTCCTTTCTTTGAGATGCTAAGTCCTTTCTTTGAGATGCTAAGTCATTGTTTTGAGATGCTAAGTCCTTTCTTTGAGATGCTAAGTCCTTTCTTTGAGATGCTAAGTCATTTCTTTGAGGTGCTAAGTCCTTTCTTTGAGATGCTAAGTCCTTTCTTTGAGATGCTAAGTCATTTCTTTGAGATGCTAAGTCCTTTCTTTGAGATGCTAAGTCCTTTCTTTGAGATGCTAAGTCATTTCTTTGAGGTGCTAAGTCCTTTATTTGAGATGCTAAGTCATTTCTTTGAGATGCTAAGTCATTTCTTTGAGATGCTAAGTCCTTTCTTTGAGATGCTAAGTCCTTTCTTTGAGATGCTAAGTCATTTCTTTGAGATGCTAAGTCCTTTCTTTGAGATGCTATGTCCTTATTTGAGATGCTAAGTCCTTTCTTTGAGATGCTAAGTCCTTTCTTTGAGATGCTAAGTCATTTCTTTGATATGCTAAGTCCTTTCTTTGAGATGCTAAGTCCTTTCTTTGAGATGCTAAGTCCTTTCTTTGAGATGCTAAGTCCTTTCTTTGAGATGCTAAGTCATTTCTTTGAGATGCTAAGTCCTTTCTTTGAGATGCTAAGTCATTGTTTTGAGATGCTAAGTCCTTTCTTTGAAATGCTAAGTCCTTTCTTTGAGATGCTAAGTCCTTTCTTTGAGATGCTAAGTCATTGTTTTGAGATGCTAAGTCCTTTCTTTGAGATGCTAAGTCCTTTCTTTGAGATGCTAAGTCCTTTCTTTGAGATGCTAAGTCCTTTATTTGAGATGCTTGTTTGTTATTTTGAGATGCTAAGTCATTTCTTTGAGATGCTAAGTCATTTCTTTGAGATGCTAAGTCCTTATTTGAGATGCTAAGTCATTTCTTTGAGATGCTAAGTCCTTTCTTTGAGATGCTAAGTCCTTTCTTTGAGATGCTAAGTCCTTTCTTTGAGATGCTAAGTCATTTCTTTGAGATGCTAAGTCCTTTCTTTGAGATGCTAAGTCCTTTCTTTGAGATGCTAAGTCATTTCTTTGAGATGCTAAGTCCTTTCTTTGAGATGCTAAGTCCTTTCTTTGAGATGCAAAGTCATTTCTTTGAGATGCTAAGTCCTTTCTTTGAGATGCTAAGTCATTTCTTTGAGATGCTAAGTCCTTTCTTTGAGGTGCTAAGTCCTTTATTTGAGATGCTAAGTCCTTTCTTTGAGATGCTAAGTCATTTCTTTGAGATGCTAAGTCCTTTCTTTGAGATGCTAAGTCCTTTCTTTGAGATGCTAAGTCCTTTCTTTGAGATGCTAAGTCCTTTCTTTGAGATGCTATGTCCTTATTTGAGATGCTAAGTCCTTTCTTTGAGATGCTAAGTCATTTCTTTGATATGCTAAGTCCTTTCTTTGAGATGCTAAGTCCTTTCTTTGAGATGCTAAGTCCTTTCTTTGAGATGCTAAGTCATTTCTTTGAGATGCTAAGTCCTTTCTTTGAGATGCTAAGTCATTGTTTTGAGATGCTAAGTCCTTTCTTTGAAATGCTAAGTCCTTTCTTTGAGATGCTAAGTCCTTTCTTTGAGATGCTAAGTCATTGTTTTGGGATGCAAAGTCCTTTCTTTGAGATGCTAAGTCCTTTCTTTGAGATGCTAAGTCCTTTCTTTGAGATGCTAAGTCCTTTATTTGAGATGCTTGTTTGTTATTTTGAGATGCTAAGTCATTTCTTTGAGATGCTAAGTAATTTCTTTGAGATGCTAAGTAATTTCTTTGAGATGCTAAGTCCTTATTTGAGATGCTAAGTCATTTATTTGAGATGCTAAGTCCTTTCTTTGAGATGCTAAGTCCTTTCTTTGAGATGCTAAGTCCTTATTTGAGATTCTAAGTCATTTCTTTGAGATGCTAAGTCCTTTCTTTGAGATGCTAAGTCCTTTCTTGGAGATGCTAAGTCCTTTCTTTGAGATGCTAAGTCCTTTCTTTGAGATGCTAAGTCATTTCTTTGAGATGCTAAGTCCTTTCTTTGAGATGCTAAGTCCTTTCTTTGAGATGCTATGTCCTTATTTGAGATGCTAAGTCCTTTCTTTGAGATGCTAAGTCATTTCTTTGAGATGCTAAGTCCTTTCTTTGAGATGCTAAGTCATTGTTTTGAGATGCTAAGTCCTTTCTTTGAGATGCTAAGTCCTTTCTTTGAGATGCTAAGTCCTTTCTTTGAGATGCTAAGTCATTGTTTTGAGATGCTAAGTCCTTTCTTTGAGATGTTAAGTCCTTTCTTTGAGATGCTAAGTCATTTCTTTGAGATGCTAAGTCCTTTCTTTGAGATGCTAAGTCATTATTTGAGATGCTAAGTCATTTCTTTGATATGCTAAGTCCTTTCTTTGAGATGCTAAGTCATTATTTGAGATGCTAAGTCATTTCTTTGAGATGCTAAGTCCTTTCTTTGAGATGCTAAGTCCTTTCTTTGAGATGCTAAGTCCTTTCTTTGAGATGCTAAGTCATTTCTTTGAGATGCTAAGTCATTATTTGAGATGCTAAGTCATTTCTTTGAGATGCTAAGTCCTTTCTTTGAGATGCTAAGTCCTTTCTTTGAGATGCTAAGTCCTTTCTTTGAGATGCTAAGTCCTTATTTGAGATGCTTGTTTGTTATTTTGAGATGCTAAGTCATTTCTTTGAGATGCTAAGTCCTTTCTTTGAGATGCTAAGTCCTTATTTGAGATGCTAAGTCATTTCTTTGAGATGCTAAGTCCTTTCTTTGAGATGCTAAGTCCTTTCTTTGAGATGCTAAGTCCTTTCTTTGAGATGCTAAGTCCTTATTTGAGATGCTTGTTTGTTATTTTGAGATGCTAAGTCCTTTCTTTGAGATGCTAAGTCCTTTCTTTGAGATGCTAAGTCCTTATTTGAGATGCTAAGTCATTTCTTTGAGATGCTAAGTCCTTTCTTTGAGATGCTAAGTCCTTCTTTGAGATGCTAAGTCCTTTCTTTGAGATGCTAAGTCCTTTCTTTGAGATGCTAAGTCCTTATTTGAGATGCTTGTTTGTTATTTTGAGATGCTAAGTCATTTCTTTGAGATGCTAAGTCCTTTCTTTGAGATGCTAAGTCATTTCTTTGAGATGCTAAGTCCTTTCTTTGAGATGCTTGTTTGTTATTTTGAGATGCTAAGTCCTTTCTTTGAGATGCTAAGTCATTTCTTTGAGATGCTAAGTCCTTATTTGAGATGCTTGTTTGTTATTTTGAGATGCTAAGTCATTTCTTTGAGATGCTAAGTCCTTTCTTTGAGATGCTAAGTCATTTCTTTGAGATGCTAAGTCCTTTCTTTGATATGCTAAGTCCTTTCTTTGAGATGCTAAGTCATTTCTTTGAGATGCTAAGTCATTATTTTGAGATGCTAAGTCATTTCTTTGAGATGCTAAGTCCTTTCTTTGAGATGCTAAGTCCTTATTTGAGATGCTAAGTCATTTCTTTGAGATGCTAAGTCCTTATTTGAGATGCTTGTTTGTTATTTTGAGATGCTAAGTCCTTTCTTTGAGATGCTAAGTCCTTTCTTTGAGATGCTAAGTCCTTATTTGAGATGCTAAGTCCTTATTTGAGATGCTAAGTCCTTATTTGAGATGCTAAGTCCTTTCTTTGAGATGCTAAGTCCTTTCGTTGAGATGCTAAGTCCTTTCTTTGAGATGCTAAGTCCTTATTTGAGATGCTAAGTCCTTATTTGAGATGCCTGTTTGTTATTTTGAGATGCTAAGTCATTTCTTTGAGATGCTAAGTCATTTATTTGAGATGCTAAGTCCTTATTTGAGATGCTTGTTTGTTATTTTGAGATGCTAAGTAATTTCTTTGAGATGCTAAGTCCTTTCTTTGAGATGCTAAGTCCTTTCTTTGAGATGCTAAGTCCTTTCTTTGAGATGCTAAGTCCTTTCTTTGAGATGCTAAGTCATTTCTTTGAGATGCTAAGTCCTTATTTGAGATGCTAAGTCATTTCTTTGAGATGCTAAGTCCTTTCTTTGAGATGCTAAGTCCTTTCTTTGAGATGCTAAGTCCTTTCTTTGAGATGCTAAGTCCTTATTTGAGATGCTTGTTTGTTATTTTGAGATGCTAAGTCATTTCCTTGAGTTGCTAAGTCATTTCTTTGAGATGCTAAGTCCTTTCTTTGAGATGCTAAGTCATTTCTTTGAGATGCTAAGTCCTTATTTGAGATGCTAAGTCATTTCTTTGAGATGCTAAGTCCTTTCTTTGAGATGCTAAGTCCTTTCTTTGAGATGCTAAGTCCTTCTTTGAGATGCTAAGTCCTTTCTTTGAGATGCTAAGTCCTTATTTGAGATGCTTGTTTGTTATTTTGAGATGCTAAGTCATTTCTTTGAGATGCTAAGTCCTTTCTTTGAGATGCTTGTTTGTTATTTTGAGATGCTAAGTCCTTTCTTTGAGATGCTAAGTCATTTCTTTGAGATGCTAAGTCCTTATTTGAGATGCTTGTTTGTTATTTTGAGATGCTAAGTCATTTCTTTGAGATGCTAAGTCCTTTCTTTGAGATGCTAAGTCATTTCTTTGAGATGCTAAGTCATTATTTTGAGATGCTAAGTCATTTCTTTGAGATGCTAAGTCCTTATTTGAGATGCTTGTTTGTTATTTTGAGATGCTAAGTCCTTTCTTTGAGATGCTAAGTCCTTTCTTTGAGATGCTAAGTCCTTTCTTTGAGGTGCTAAGTCATTTCTTTGAGATGCTAAGTCCTTTCTTTGAGATGCTAAGTCCTTTCTTTGAGATGCTAAGCCCTTTCTTTGAGATGCTAAGTCATTGTTTTGAGATGCTAAGTCCTTATTTAAGATGCTAAGTCCTTATTTGAGATGCTAAGTCATTTCTTTGAGATGCTAAGTCCTTTCTTTGAGATGCTAAGTCATTTCTTTGAGATGCTAAGTCCTTGTTTGAGATGCTAAGTCCTTATTTGAGATGCTAAGTCATTTTTGAGATGCTAAGTCATTTTTTTGAGATGCTAAGTCCTTATTTGAGATGCTAAGTAATTTTTGAGATGCTAAGTCATTTCTTTGAGATGCTAAGTCATTTCTTTGAGATGCTAAGTCATTGTTTTGAGATGCTAAGTCATTTTTGAGATGCTAAGTCATTTCTTTGAGATGCTAAGTCATTATTTGAGATGCTTGTTTGTTATTTTGAGATGCTAAGTCCTTTCTTTGAGATGCTAAGTCATTTCTTTAAGATGCTAAGTCATTGTTTTGAGATTCTAAGTCCTTATTTGAGATGCTAAGTCCTTTCTTTGAGATGCTAAGTCATTTTTGAGATGCTAAGTCCTTTCTTTAAGATGCTAAGTCATTTCTTTGAGATGCTAAGTCCTTTCTTTGAGATGCTAAGTCATTTCTTTGAGATGCTAAGTCCTTTCTTTGAGATGCTAAGTCCTTATTTGAGATGCTAAGTCCTTATTTGAGATGCTAAGTCATTATTTTGAGATGCTAAGTCATTTCTTTGAGATGCTAAGTCCTTTCTTTGAGATGCTAAGTCCTTTTTTTGAGATGCTAAGTCCTTTCTTTGAGATGCTAAGTCCTTATTTGAGATGCTTGTTTGTTATTTTGAGATGCTAAGTCATTTCTTTGAGATGCTAAGTCCTTTCTTTGAGATGCTAAGTCCTTTCTTTGAGATGCTAAGTCCTTTCTTTGAGATGCTAAGTCATTGTTTTGAGTTGCTAAGTCCTTATTTGAGATGCTTGTTTGTTATTTTGAGATGCTAAGTCATTTCTTTGAGATGCTAAGTCCTTATTTTGAGATGCTAAGTCCTTATTTGAGATGCTAAGTCCTTATTTGAGATGCTAAGTCATTTCTTTGAGATGCTAAGTCCTTATTTTGAGATGCTAAGTCCTTATTTGAGATGCTAAGTCCTTATTTGAGATGCTAAGTCCTTATTTGAGATGCTTGTTTGTTATTTTTAGATGCTAAGTCATTTCTTTGAGATGCTAAGTCCTTTCTTTGAGATGCTAAGTCCTTTCTTTGAGATGCTATGTCCTTATTTGAGATGCTAAGTCCTTTCTTTGAGATGCTAAGTCATTTCTTTGAGATGCTAAGTCCTTTCTTTGAGATGCTAAGTCCTTTCTTTGAGATGCTAAGTCATTTCTTTGAGATGCTAAGTCCTTTCTTTGAGATGCTAAGTCATTGTTTTGAGATGCTAAGTCCTTTCTTTGAGATGTTAAGTCCTTTCTTTGAGATGCTAAGTCATTATTTTGAGATGCTAAGTCATTTCTTTGAGATGCTAAGTCCTTATTTGAGATGCTTGTTTGTTATTTTGAGATGCTAAGTCCTTTCTTTGAGATGCTAAGTCCTTTCTTTGAGATGCTAAGTCATTTCTTTGAGATGCTAAGTCATTTCTTTGAGATGCTAAGTCCTTTCTTTGAGATGCTAAGTCCTTTCTTTGAGATGCTAAGCCATTATTTTGAGATGCTAAGTCATTTCTTTGAGATGCTAAGTCCTTTCTTTGAGATGCTAAGTCCTTATTTGAGATGCTAAGTCATTTCTTTGAGATGCTAAGTCCTTATTTGAGATGCTTGTTTGTTATTTTGAGATGCTAAGTCCTTTCTTTGAGATGCTAAGTCCTTTCTTTGAGATGCTAAGTCCTTATTTGAGATGCTAAGTCCTTATTTGAGATGCTAAGTCCTTATTTGAGATGCTAAGTCCTTTCTTTGAGATGCTAAGTCCTTTCGTTGAGATGCTAAGTCCTTTCTTTGAGATGCTAAGTCCTTATTTGAGATGCTAAGTCCTTATTTGAGATGCCTGTTTGTTATTTTGAGATGCTAAGTCATTTCTTTGAGATGCTAAGTCATTTATTTGAGATGCTAAGTCCTTATTTGAGATGCTTGTTTGTTATTTTGAGATGCTAAGTAATTTCTTTGAGATGCTAAGTCCTTTCTTTGAGATGCTAAGTCCTTTCTTTGAGATGCTAAGTCCTTTCTTTGAGATGCTAAGTCCTTTCTTTGAGATGCTAAGTCATTTCTTTGAGATGCTAAGTCATTATTTGAGATGCTAAGTCATTTCTTTGAGATGCAAAGTCCTTTCTTTGAGATGCTAAGTCCTTTCTTTGAGATGCTAAGTCCTTTCTTTGAGATGCTAAGTCCTTTCTTTGAGATGCTAAGTCCTTATTTGAGATGCTTGTTTGTTATTTTGAGATGCTAAGTCATTTCTTTGAGTTGCTAAGTCATTTCTTTGAGATGCTAAGTCCTTTCTTTGAGATGCTAAGTCCTTCTTTGAGATGCTAAGTCCTTTCTTTGAGATGCTAAGTCCTTATTTGAGATGCTTGTTTGTTATTTTTAGATGCTAAGTCCTTTCTTTGAGATGCTTGTTTGTTATTTTGAGATGCTAAGTCCTTTCTTTGAGATGCTAAGTCATTTCTTTGAGATGCTAAGTCCTTATTTGAGATGCTTGTTTGTTATTTTGAGATGCTAAGTCATTTCTTTGAGATGCTAAGTCCTTTCTTTGAGATGCTAAGTCATTTCTTTGAGATGCTAAGTCATTATTTTGAGATGCTAAGTCATTTCTTTGAGATGCTAAGTCCTTATTTGAGATGCTTGTTTGTTATTTTGAGATGCTAAGTCCTTTCTTTGAGATGCTAAGTCCTTTCTTTGAGATGCTAAGTCATTTCTTTGAGATGCTAAGTCATTTCTTTGAGATGCTAAGTCCTTTCTTTGAGATGCTAAGTCCTTTCTTTGAGATGCTAAGCCCTTTCTTTGAGATGCTAAGTCATTGTTTTGAGATGCTAAGTCCTTATTTGAGATGCTAAGTCCTTATTTGAGATGCTAAGTCATTTCTTTGAGATGCTAAGTCCTTTCTTTGAGATGCTAAGTCATTTCTTTGAGATGCTAAGTCCTTATTTGAGATGCTAAGTCCTTATTTGAGATGCTAAGTCATTTTTGAGATGCTAAGTCATTTTTTTGAGATGCTAAGTCCTTATTTGAGATGCTAAGTAATTTTTGAGATGCTAAGTCATTTCTTTGAGATGCTAAGTCATTTCTTTGAGATGCTAAGTCATTGTTTTGAGATGCTAAGTCATTTTTGAGATGCTAAGTCATTTCTTTGAGATGCTAAGTCATTATTTGAGATGCTTGTTTGTTATTTTGAGATGCTAAGTCCTTTCTTTGAGATGCTAAGTCATTTCTTTAAGATGCTAAGTCATTGTTTTGAGATTCTAAGTCCTTATTTGAGATGCTAAGTCCTTTCTTTGAGATGCTAAGTCATTTTTGAGATGCTAAGTCCTTTCTTTAAGATGCTAAGTCATTTCTTTGAGATGCTAAGTCCTTTCTTTGAGATGCTAAGTCTTTCTTTGAGATGCTAAGTCCTTTCTTTGAGATGCTAAGTCCTTATTTGAGATGCTAAGTCCTTATTTGAGATGCTAAGTCATTATTTTGGAGATGCTAAGTCATTTCTTTGAGATGCTAAGTCCTTTCTTTGAGATGCTAAGTCCTTTTTTTGAGATGCTAAGTCCTTTCTTTGAGATGCTAAGTCCTTATTTGAGATGCTTGTTTGTTATTTTGAGATGCTAAGTCATTTCTTTGAGATGCTAAGTCCTTTCTTTGAGATGCTAAGTCCTTTCTTTGAGATGCTAAGTCCTTTCTTTGAGATGCTAAGTCATTGTTTTGAGATGCTAAGTCCTTATTTGAGATGCTTGTTTGTTATTTTGAGATGCTAAGTCATTTCTTTGAGATGCTAAGTCCTTATTTTGAGATGCTAAGTCCTTATTTGAGATGCTAAGTCCTTATTTGAGATGCTAAGTCATTTCTTTGAGATGCTAAGTCCTTATTTTGAGATGCTAAGTCCTTATTTGAGATGCTAAGTCCTTATTTGAGATGCTAAGTCCTTATTTGAGATGCTTGTTTGTTATTTTTAGATGCTAAGTCATTTCTTTGAGATGCTAAGTCCTTATTTTGAGATGCTAAGTCCTTATTTGAGATGCTAAGTCTTTCTTTGAGATCATTGTTTTGTCATTGTTTTGAGATATAAGTCGTTCATTAATTTGGGATGTTATGTCATTCAGAAGCTAAATCATTATTTTCTTAAGCTAACTCATTATTCTGAGATGCTTAGTCATTTCTTTGAGATGCTAAATGCTGAAGTGAAATAATGAAGCATAGTTAGATGATTACTGGAAAAGCAGCATTTCATTAAGTAACACATCCATGAGAGCTCGGACTGAGCTGAAGGTCTCTCAGAACGACAGACAGTGTGTGGACGCTGATCGCTCTGGTTGCCCTCCTATCTCCCCAGGCTGGGCATCTCTCTTCAGGCCAGCCTGCTGCAGATCGTGGGCTACAGGAAGCTGGTGGGAGAGGTGGAGAAACTACGCAGAGAACAATACGACTGTGAGAACCAAGAGCACGAGGACATGCTCATGAAGGTATATCTATCCCCAGAGAGAGAGAGAGAGAGAGAGAGAGAGAGAGAGAGAGAGAGAGGAGAGAGAGAGAGAGAGAGAGAGAGAGAGAGAGAGAGAGAGAGAGAGAGAGAGAGAGAGAGAGAGAGAGAGAGAGAGAGAGAGAGAGATGGATTTTTGTATAAGAAAGGAGAAACTCCAACTACTGTATGTAGCAGATACATGTATTGTAGTAATAGATTAGAATAGATTACTGTAACATGAGGTTATTGTGTGTGTGTGTGTGTGTGTGTGTGTGTGTGTGTGTGTGTGTGTGTGTGTGTGTGTGTCCTCCAACAATGCAACATATATAATAAAATTAAAAATAGTCCAAGGAGTATATATATATTCTATATACTATATTAAAATATTATAGATTATGATATGTAGAAGAACAGAATATGAAATTAAATAATGTACATTAAGACAAAATTAAATACGGTTTGTTGCGGTGATAACTATTTATATAAATAAGTAGATTGCAAGATGACAACAGGAATGTTTTTGGAGGCATTTATTAGAGCTCAGGTGTTTAACAGTCTTCTGGCCTGTGGGATGAAACTGTCTCTGAGTCTGGTGGTCTTAGTCCGGATGCTGCGGTACCGCCTGCCAGACGGCAGCAGACAGGACAGTTTGATGGGGGGTCTTTATCATCCTGTTGTGTTGCAGCTGTGGAAGGAGCTGCGCCCCGACTCTCCTCTCACAGGAAGGATCTCTAAGCAGTGGTGTGAGATCGGGTTTCAGGGCAGCGACCCCAAGACTGACTTCAGAGGGATGGGACTGCTGGGGCTGAGCAACCTGCTGTGAGACACACTCTCTGATATATAACACCTATTAGGGTTACACTTTAAAGGTCTCCTATAATGCAAAATGCACTTTTTGATGTATTTTATACATAAATATGTGTCCCTGGTCCAGAGGTGGGAAGTAGTGGAGTACAAATATTTTGTTACTGTACTTAAGTAAATCTTTCTGGCATCAGTACTTTCCTACACTACTTATTTTTCTGACGACTTTTTACTTTGACTTCTCACATGTTGAACTCAAATACCTGTACTTTCTACTTCTTACATGTTGAACTCAAATACCTGTACTTTCTACTTCTCACATGTTGAACTCAAATACCTGTACTTTCTACTTCTTACATGTTGAACTCAAATACCTGTACTTTCTACTTCTTACATGTTGAACTCAAATACCTGTACTCTCTACTTCTCACATGTTGAACTCAAATACCTGTACTTTCTACTTCTCACACGTTGAACTCAAATACCTGTACTTTCTACTTCTCACATGTTGAACTCAAATACCTGTACTTTCTACTTCTCACATGTTGAACTCAAATACCTGTACTTTCTACTTCTTACATGTTGAACCCAAATACCTGTACTTTCTATTTCTCACATGTTGAACTCAAATACCTGTACTTTCTACTTCTTACATGTTGAACACAAACACCTGTACTTTCTACTTCTTACATGTTGAACTCAAATACCTGTACTTTCTACTTCTCACATGTTGAACTCAAATACCTGTACTTTCTACTTCTTACATGTTGAACTCAAATACCTGTACTTTCTACTTCTCACATGTTGAACTCAAATACCTGTACTTTCTACTTCTCACATGTTGAACACAAATACCTGTACTTTCTACTTCTTACATGTTGAACTCAAATACCTGTACTTTCTACTTCTCACATGTTGAACTCAAATACCTGTACTTTCTACTTCTTACATGTTGAACACAAATACCTGTACTTTCTACTTCTTACATGTTGAACTCAAATACCTGTACTTTCTACTTCTTACATGTTGAACTCAAATACCTGTACTTTCTACTTCTCACATGTTGAACTCAAATACCTGTACTTTCTACTTCTCACATGTTGAACTCAAATACCTGAACTTTCTACTTCTCACATGTTGAACTCAAATACCTGTACTTTCTACTTCTCACATGTTGAACTCAAATACCTGTACTTTCTACTTCTCACATGTTGAACTCAAATACCTGTACTTTCTACTTCTCACATGTTGAACTCAAATACCTGTACTTTCTACTTCTTACATGTTGAACACAAATACCTGTACTTTCTACTTCTCACATGTTGAACTCAAATACCTGTACTTTCTACTTCTTACATGTTGAACTCAAATACCTGTACTTTCTACTTCTTACATGTTGAACACAAACACCTGTACTTTCTACTTCTTACATGTTGAACTCAAATACCTGTACTTTCTACTTCTCACATGTTGAACTCAAATACCTGTACTTTCTACTTCTCACATGTTGAACTCAAATACCTGTACTTTCTACTTCTTACATGTTGAACACAAATACCTGTACTTTCTACTTCTCACATGTTGAACTCAAATACCTGTACTTTCTACTTCTTACATGTTGAACTCAAATACCTGTACTTTCTACTTCTTACATGTTGAACACAAACACCTGTACTTTCTACTTCTTACATGTTGAACTCAAATACCTGTACTTTCTACTTCTCACATGTTGAACTCAAATACCTGTACTTTCTACTTCTTACATGTGGAACTCAAATACCTGTACTTTCTACTTCTTACATGTTGAACACACATACCTGTACTTTCTACTTCTTACATGTTGAACACAAATACCTGTACTTTCTACTTCTCTCATGTTGAACACAAATACCTGTACTTTCTACTTCTCACATGTTGAACTCAAATACCTGAACTTTCTACTTCTCACATGTTGAACTCAAATACCTGTACTTTCTACTTCTCACATGTTGAACTCAAATACCTGTACTTTCTACTTCTCACATGTTGAACACAAATACCTGTACTTTCTACTTCTCACATGTTGAACTCAAATACCTGTACTTTCTACTTCTCACATGTTGAACACAAATACCTGTACTTTCTACTTCTTACATGTTGAACTCAAATACCTGTACTTTCTACTTCTTACATGTTGAACACAAATACCTGTACTTTCTACTTCTCACATGTTGAACTCAAATACCTGTACTTTCTACTTCTTACATGTTGAACCCAAATACCTGTACTTTCTACTTCTTACATGTTGAACCCAAATACCTGTACTTTCTATTTCTTACATGTTGAACTCAAATACCTGTACTTTCTACTTCTTACATGTTGAACACAAATACCTGTACTTTCTACTTCTTACATGTTGAACTCAAATACCTGTACTTTCTACTTCTTACATGTTGAACACAAATACCTGTACTTTCTACTTCTCACATGTTGAACTCAAATACCTGTACTTTCTACTTCTTACATGTTGAACCCAAATACCTGTACTTTCTACTTCTTACATGTTGAACCCAAATACCTGTACTTTCTACTTCTTACATGTTGAACTCAAATACCTGTACTTTCTACTTCTCTCATTTTCCAAACAGCTGGTTCTTGGACCTATAATATGTGCCTAAAAATAGTATAATAGGAGACCTTTAACACACTATGGCCTACATGTGCACACACTTTCTTAAACACTCTGTGTGAATCTTTGCAGGTATTTCGCAGAACACGACAAAACCACGGCTCTGCAGATGCTCCACGACTCTCTGCAGCCGAAGCACAAGTAAGGCTAGTTTCTTACTCAATGTATACAAACATACGCTGAGATACGAGGTGGAAAGTCTCTCTGTTTAAAGAGATCAGAGGCTGAAGGAGAGTAGATATCCTTTAATGAGGCTGGTCAAATATACATGTGTCTGGGATTTGGTTCATAGAAACAACGTAAAGCTAAAGCTAACTATATATTATATTGTATATTATAGCTACTATAATTATATCACTCTTTTGCATATCTAACAACACTCTATCCTCTCCAATGAATAGACGTATTGGAAGCTACATCAACATATATTGAAGAAACACACTCCTCAATGTCAGTTTCGTTACTTTAATGACAAGGATGACGACACCCTGAAACAGAGCAATGCAGCAAGATAAGCTGACAAAGTACTACATACATGCATGTCATGACCGATACACATATATTCAACGACATAGAGTATAGACACACCAAACAATAGTGGAAACAATCTTACATGAATGAGTGGATGAACGTCTCAACTCGAGGCGGAGTGAATGAACAATGTTTGAACTAAAATGGGCGCTCGGCACTACCGGGTCAGAGCACGGCATATCCGGACAGCGACAGCAGTGACGCTGCCCTCTAGTGGCCAGTGATAAACTCTTCATCCCCCCCAGACCGGAAAACTATGGGCCGGAATAGATTAACGGTCTAAATCCAGCTGCCGGACTCGAGCTCGTAACGTGCAGGCGGCCTCCTCACGCGGCCTTGCAGAGTAGGCTGGGGCAGCGTCAACGGCGACTGCGGCACCGGGAGCGGTGCGCCCAGGAAGGCACCCGTAGGAACGGTGAGGTCAGAGGACGCCTCACCAGCAGGCGCCGGTGGAGAAGCGCCCATAGCCGAGTCGCGTGGTCCAACAGCCGGCCGCTGAGCAATCCCCTGGGGCGTCGCCCAGCCCGGGTGGATATGTGGGGGCTGATGGCCCAGGGCAGCGGGCGGCGGCAACAGCGCAGCCGACTGCTCACGGGCGCAGGGTGTGGCCGGCGTGTAGGCACGGAGGAACCGCCGGTTGCGCAGTGTCAGACGTCCCGAACCGTCAACCTTGACCCGATACTGGTCGTGGCCCGGCGATTCCACCACGATCCCTGACCTGTCCCATTTGTGGGGGCTCGGGCCTTGCTGGTTCTGGAGGAATACCCTTTCGCCGAATGCCAATGGGCGGCGCGGTCTTGAGTGAGTCTCCAGAGACTCGGTGGTACGGGACATACGGGTCCGAAGGGCGTCCTCCTTCGCCGCCCGTGCCTCGCGCCATAGCAGGCGGATATGCAGGTTCGAGAACTTCTCGAGGCGGTTCACGAAGGAGAGCGAGCCACAAAGGGGGCGGCCGAAGATGATCTGCGCTGGCGAGAGGTTGCAGTCGGGGTCAGGCGTGTTTCACAACTGCAGCATAGCACGCAGGAAGCGGTCCTGATCAAGGCTGCCCGACGGGCCGGTGTTGGACATCAGGAGGCGCTTAGCAGTCTTAACCGCAACTTCCGCCCTCCCATTCGACTGCGGAAAGCTAACGGAAGACACACGGTGTTTGACGTGCCATAAGCGGACGAAGTCCTCAGTGTGGCTCGCCTTGAATTCCGGACCACCGTCGTCGAGAGCTCCTCCGATACGCCGAAGGTGGTGAAGAACGAACGGAGGTGTTGGACCAGGCCATCTGAGCCCGCCAGGGCAGTACCCGCCGTAGAGCTCAGGACATCTACCCAGCCCGAGAGCCGGTCCCCGACAACTAGGTAGTGGCGGCCCCCATTGTCGAAGAAGTCAGCAAACACCGCTTCGAATGGCGTGGACGGGGTCGAGGACGGCCGGGGGGGTGCAGTCTGCACACCCGTCCCTGGTGGCCTGAATGTCCCCGGACATCCCGGGCCAGTAAACTATGGCTCGGGCATGCTGCCCCAACGCTGAGCTCCCCTGGTGAGCGGAATGGAGATGCCGAAGGACTCTCCCACGGAGGGATGGGGGGACCACGACGCGGTCCCGATAGAGCAGGACGCCGTCCTGTGCGTAGACGGACTCACAGACCGATGACAGACTCGCCAGGGCAGGGTCATTTATGTCAATCCCACCCTCCTGCTCGATGAGTTGGAGGAGGTGGCCGAGGCATCCGTCAGCCGCTGTCTCCTGTGCGAGGAGGGGCCAAGAAACGGCTCCGAGCTCCCGTGCGTCGTCGCAGATGGAGGCCATGAGTGCTGACTCCACGGCGTCAGGCCCGCTCGGCAGCCCCAATGAGAGGCCGTTCGCTGAGCCCGAGGGGGAAGGATGCCTCGACGTGGCATCAGCGGCATAGTTGCTCTTGCCAGGCAGATGCACAATGTCAAAGCGCCATGGGAGGGTGCGCTGCTTGAGTCTATACAGACGCGAGTTTGTGATCTCATCCAGCGTACGGTCGCCAAAGATCTTCACCAACGGCTTATGGTCGGTGACCACGACAAGGTTGTCAGACCCCTGTGTGAAGTACCGCGTCTGTTCCAGACCCCAGGCCACAGCTAGGTCCTCTCCCTCGACGGCCGCATAGCGCTGCTCCGCAGGGGACAGGAAACGCGATCCCGCGAGGGTGATCCTCCATCCACCTGGACAGCAGTCTGGTATGCCCGAGGCACAGTGACAATGTTGCTGGAGCAGGAAGTAGCCAATGCCACGCATGGACCAGTCAGGGCGGAGGCAGGTACGCTTCTGCATGTCGTAGATCTCCACGCCCTCGCGGATGGCATCCATTATGGCTTGCTTGGATGCTTGGAAGGCCTCCTCCAGAACGGGGGACCATAGAAACACACAGCGTGGGCTGAGGAACGGCTTAAATGGAGCCATCGTGTCACGCAACTGGGCGTAGTTAGCCACCTGGTTGACAAGGCCGAACCAACTCCTGATGTCCGTCGTGGAGCCTGGGTTGGGGAAGTCCCGGATGACGTGCAAGTATTTCGGGAGCGGTTCGATGGTAGATTCAGACACCCTGAAGCCAGCAAAATCGACGCACCTCTCCGCGAACTGAAGCGTGTCCGGGTTCAACACGATGCCCGACCGGCCGACACGTGTCAGGAAGTCGATGGTCCTCCACCAGTGTTGCTCCAGGTCGGTGTCATAGTGGTTGGTGTCATCCACACAACGTTCCTTGCGTTCATAGTCCGAGAGGACAGCGTCAAACCGACGGTTGTAGCCATCCCCTGATGACAGGAAACCCTGTGGTGCCCTGGTGTAGCGCCGACGGCCGAAGGGTGTGATGAAGGGTGTGATGAAGGGTGTGATGAAGGGTGTGATGAAGGTAGTGAGGTGGCGATCCGACTCACGGAGGGGGACACTGTGGTAGCCGTTCCAGGCGTCCTTGACGGTCTTCCAGGTGCCTTTCGGGACGCGGCGTGCAAGGTGGAACGGGGACTCAGTGGCGAAGGTCTCACGTTGGCAGAACTTATTGAGGGGGGAGAGGTCCACGGTCTCCCCTGACGTCGGCCAGGGCGGGCCCCAGCTTGCACCGACGAGACCTGGGAGACCGGCTCCGATCTCATGGCGGCCTGTTGACTGTCGGATGACGGCTGACGCCTCTGTCGTCGGCGGGCCCTGTAGCAGCCGATGCACACCTGGTGGGGCTTAGGATTCCACCCGCGAGGCCCCTCCGTGAAGACGTCAAAGATGCTCTTATATTCCGGGCACGAGGCCCGTTTAGCCCCGTCCGCAGGGCTCGGGCGGGGCTCGTCTGTGGAGTCGTCTTCAGGCACCGGAATGACGACATGGCTGATAGGGAGGACAACGGGAGAGCGTTACGGGCCATCTCTCTGTTCTTGACGAGTGCAATTACGTCGTTAACTGGCTTAACCAGGACGTCAGGTGTCCCCAGCGTCTCGCGGCGTATGTCCGAGTCATAAATGCCATTGAGCAGAACATCACGGATAATGTGGTCGGTATAGTCCACGTCCTTACCACACTCGCATACCGCATTATATGTGCATGTCTCTGCTTTACCCCGCACTCTGGCAGCGAATGCGCGGAATGTCTCATCGCGTTCCTGGCGTAACTGAAGTAGCTCGGTGCGCAGGACGCATGTAGCGACTGGGATGACAGCTAGGGAACGCATGATGGTGATTAGGTCTGGCAAGGGTCCGGAACCGGCATCGGGGACGGCTTTCAACAGGCTGTCTCCAAGTACAGGTCCAGCGCACTGAAACAGCTGGAAGGGGGCCTGGGCATCCCCTATGCCTGAGCCGGCGCGGAATACGTTCCATTCCTCTATCGACACGCCCAAATCAACTTTGGGCCGATCGAGTCTCGGGCCGCGAGGGGCTGGGGCTGGGCTGGGGCCTGGGCTGGGCGCCTGGGCGGCGTGGCCATGACAGGCGCTGCGTGCTGGTGGCTAAATCCATGAATCGTCAATATAGCAATGACGAGTGCTTCAGACAAGTCTTCGGATTCGAACTCGCAGCCGGGGACAGGGCATCCAACAACGACCATGGTGTCGTCAGGAAGACACACACTCCTCAATGTCAGTTTCGGTACTTTAATGACAAGGATGACGACACCCTGAAACAGAGCAATGCAGCAAGATAAGCTGACAAAGTACTACATACATGCATGTCATGACCGATACACATATATTCAACGACATAGAGTATAGACACACCAAACAATAGTGGAAACAATCTTACATGAATGAGTGGATGAACGTCTCAACTCGAGGCGGAGTGAATGAACAATGCTTGAACTAAAATGGCCGCTCGGCACTACCGGGTCAGAGCACGGCATATCCGGACAGCGACAGCAGTGACGCTGCCCTCTAGTGGCCGGCAATAAACTCTTCATATATTAATGCTCATAGGTGTATTAAAATACAAACATTAACAGGAAAGTAAACTGTAGCATAAATTACATGCAGCAGCAAGAGTGACTGACTAGCTAACAAGGCTAACTATCGTACATTAACTTTCTACTTTACAACAAATCTAGCGTTTGTTATCTATTTACCAAGTTAGCTATCAGATGGTGGCTATCTAGCTAGCGATTGCCAAATCTACATTTACATTGGAATGATAGCTCCACCCCCTACAGCTCCACCCCCACAGCTCCATCTCTACAGCTCCACCCCCACAGCTCCATCTCTACAGCTCCACCCCCACAGCTCCACCCCCACAGCTCCATCTCTACAGCTCCACCCCCACAGCTCCACCCCCACAGCTCCACCCCCACAGCTCCATCTCTACAGCTCCACCCCCACAGCTCCATCTCTACAGCTCCACCCCCACAGCTCCACCCCCACAGCTCCATCTCTACAGCTCCACCCCCACAGCTCCACCCCTACAGCTCCACCCCCACAGCTCCACCCCCACAGCTCCATCTCTACAGCTCCACCCCCACAGCTCCACCTCTACAGCTCCACCCCTACGGCTCCACCCCCACAGCTCTATCCCACAGCTCCACCTCTACAGCTCCACCCCTACAGCTCTATCCCACAGCTCCACCCCCACAGCTCCACCCCCACAGCTCCATCTCTACAGCTCCACCCCCACAGCTCCAGCTCCACCCCTACAGCTCCATCTCTACAGCTCCACCCCCACAGCTCCATCTCTACAGCTCCATCTCTACAGCTCCACCCCCACAGCTCCACCCCCACAGCTCCACCCCCACAGCTCCACCCCTACAGCTCCACCCCCACAGCTCCACCCCCACAGCTCCACCCCCACAGCTCCACCCCCACAGCTCCACCCCCACAGCTCCACCCCTACGGCTCCACCCCCACAGCTCTATCCCACAGCTCCACCTCTACAGCTCCACCCCTACAGCTCTATCCCACAGCTCCACCCCCACAGCTCCATCTCTACAGCTCCACCCCCACAGCTCCACCTCTACAGCTCCAGCTCCACCTCTACAGCTCCATTTCTACAGCTCCACCCCCACAGCTCCATCTCTACAGCTCCACCCCCACAGCTCCATCTCTACAGCTCCACCCCCACAGCTCCACCTCTACAGCTCCAGCTCCACCTCTACAGCTCCACCCCTACGGCTCCACCCCCACAGCTCTATCCCACAGCTCCACCTCTACAGCTCCACCCCTACAGCTCTATCCCACAGCTCCACCCCCACAGCTCCATCTCTACAGCTCCACCCCCACAGCTCCACCTCTACAGCTCCAGCTCCACCCCTACAGCTCCATCTCTACAGCTCCACCCCCACAGCTCCATCTCTACAGCTCCATCTCTACAGCTCCACCCCCACAGCTCCACCCCTACAGCTCCACCCCCTACAGCTCCACCCCTACAGCTCCACCCCCCACAGCTCCACCCCTACAGCTCCACCCCTACAGCTCCACCCCTACAGCTCCACCCCCACAGCTCCACCCCCACAGCTCCACCCCTACAGCTCCACCCCCACAGCTCCACCTCTACAGCTCCACCCCTACAGCTCCACCCCTACAGCTCCACCCCCACAGCTCCACCCCTACAGCTCCACCCCTACAGCTCCACCCCCACAGCTCCACCCCCACAGCTCCACCCCCACAGCTCCACCCCTACAGCTCCACCCCCACAGCTCCACCCCTACAGCTCCACCCCTACAGCTCCACCCCCACAGCTCCACCCCCACAGCTCCACCCCCACAGCTCCACCCCCACAGCTCCATGTCTTTCACTGCTTTATCTCCGCTGCTGCTTGTATTGTTTCTCATCTCAGAGACGCCTCATTTCACAAAGATTTCTTCTTCTTTTCCTCCACCTCTCACGCACTGTGGTCGGACCACACACAGAAAGCAAAGGTACTTTATTTCACTTTCTCTCTCTTTCCTCTGCGTTCATTGCTTCCTCATGCGCTTCAAGCACCGTTTACTTTGTTTATTGATCACATGTCTTAATTTGTGCTCCGTCATCTCATTCATAAAGCACACAGAGAGTCTGGGAACTGTTTTTATTTAACACAATTTTCCGATTGGGTAATATTATATTATATTAAACGCCACATTCGAGTTAATAAGAGAGAAATGGCAGGCGACAATATAGAGTGTGTGTTATTACAATTATTAAAATAAGTGAACAATTCAGTCAAGAGTCAGTTTTTAATTCATTAAAACCGTTTTTACATTTTTCATTTTACTTTTGACGAATTTTTTGTAATTTGTTATTCCCTTTTTAAACGTTGGACTAATTTAACTTTTTTAAACTTTTCACAAATGTTACGCTTTTTCTATTTTCTTTTTCCTTTAAAACGTTTGATTGATTTCACTTTTTAGATTTTACTTTTGACAATTTCTTTATTCTTTTTACAAAAAAACATTTTTTTAACTTTTGACTTTGTACTTTATAGATTTAACCTTCAAAAGGCTTCAGTAAAATGCATTCCAGACTACATTAATCCAAACACCTCACAGAACATTTAAAGAAATGAAGTAACTTGTACTTCTATACGTCTGTACCACCTGTTCCCGCAGTAAACATTATAAAAGGCAACTTCCCGGTGAGTTTGAGCAGTTTCAATGCGCGTTGTTCCACAGACCGAACATGACTCAGTGTTTCCTTCACAGTGAGACAAACAGCCCTGAGTGGGAACAGAAGAACATCGACAAAGCTATCGGGTAAGTGTAACACAATGCTAACACAATGCTCATATCAATAAGATGTTGTTTACTGAAGTGTATTCTGTAAGACAATGTGACCTCAGAAGAGAAGAAGATATTTGGTTTTTATTTGTAGGAAAACCTGCCTTTCATGAAGCATATTCGGGCACCAACACATGAGCTACTACAGTTTAAGAAAGCAGGGATACAATCTGAGCTGACAGGAAATGCTCCGTTTTTAATACACACAGTTAAGCTCACACACTATTTGTGACTGCACTACCTGCTGAATTAAAAACTGAACAGATTAAGCAAAGAAAGTGGAAACCATGAAACAGCAGAAGTCTAGATTCACTCTGAACGGAACAGCGAACAGAGACCCACCAACAAAGAACGGCCACTCTCACCGCCTGAAAGCATCCCTCACTCACAAAGTTACATTTGTGAGTGAGGAAGTAAGTCGGACCCATTTCCGGTGAGGGTTGGCCTCCGCCAGGGCTGCGCTTTGTCACCAATCCTGTTTGTAATATACATGGATCGGATTTCGAGGCGTAGTCGTGGGGGGGGGTTAGGGTTAGGGTATCTGATCCACTCAGAATTCTTATAAAGTCAGAATTTTGTTCAAACGTTTAAAAAAAGTAGTCGGAAATGGATAAAATATAGACATTTGGAAATATGTCAGGAATTTGAAGAAGGGAGAATTTAAAAAAAAAGGATGTTGTAAAAAGTCAGGAATTAGAAAATAGTGATGGACATTTTGTTTTAGATTGAACTTTGTGAGAATTTTGAAAAAATAGTCGGAACATTTAAAAAAAGGCAATTTTGATAAAGACCGGATTTTTACTGAGATTTGAGAAAACAGTGACATTTTTCAGAAAAAGTTAGACGTTTAAAAAAACATTGTAATCCACCATTTTGTTGTTGTTGTTGTTGTTGTTGTTGTTGTTGTTGTTGCAGTTACTCCTTCGCCATCGTGGGCATCAACATCACGGACCTGGCGTTCTCTCTGCTGATCAGCGGAGCTTTGAAGACGCATCTTTATAACGTAGCTCCAGAAACACCAAGTCTGAGAGACCTGCAGCAGACCTTCTGTGAGGACACACACACACACACACACACACACACACACACACACACACACTCTCAAACACACACAAATATTAGCACACACACACTTTGCACTCACGTAACAGAGATCTTTTACACTGTGGTACAATTATTTTGACTTGAGTTAAAGGTCTTCACAGACGCACACTCACACTCACACACACACACACACACACACAAAACACAAAACACACACTTTCACCCAACGTCCCATCCCTCTCACTCACACACACCTACACTTTACTCCCCGTGTGTCAGAGTATTTCCCCCCTGTATTTTTTTTCTACTTCCTTAAAACATCTTAAGCCCCTCCCTCCCCTGCTCCCTGCTCTAACAACGGATCTACTTTCTCTGGTGGAAGGTTACCTGATGCAGGAGTTCCAGCGGTTCTGGGTGGACGAGGATCCGTCCGACATCATGGAGTTCAACCGCGTCCGGAGCAAGTTCCACCGCCGGATCCTCCGCCAGCTGAAGGACCTCGACACCGCTCTGTGTCCCCACTTCACCGCCTCCGACCTGCACCTGGTCAACCTCTAAACACACACACACACACACACACACACACACACACACACACACACACACACACATCTGGGGAGACTCTTCCTTTGTCTGCTCAGCTAACGTCATGACGCGTCACTGCCAAACACACACACACACACACACACACACACACACACACACACTGCCTCTCCTCCACCAGCATCAGAGATATGACCGTAGCGATTGTAGCTGTGCATGAGGAGGCTGCACCACACTCATCATTTTGCTTTAATCTTTTATAAATATATAAGTTGATTGTACACCTCACTTATGTGCTTTTATTCTCATAACAAACCAAATGTACACTTAAAAAAAAGTAGATTTTAGTCGTAGTGCTCTTATCACTTCAGAATATTTTGGCAATCAGCTGTCGGGCTTTCAGAAACGTGCTATTGATATTTCATTTTAAAGAAGATAATAGAAGTATTGCTGGCGCTCATTCAATCAGATCATCTGTGTGCGTGCGTGTGTGTGTGTGTGTGTACGTGCGTGCGTGCGAGTGTCTGTGTGCGAGTGTGTGTGTGTGTGTGTGTCTGTGTGCGAGTGTGTGTGTGTGCGAGTGTGTGTGTGTGTGTGTGTGTGTGTGTGTGCGTGCGTGTGAGTGTCTGTGTGCGAGTGTGTGTGCGAGTGAGTGTGCGAGTGAGTGTGTGTGTGCGTGCGTGTGTCTGTGCGTGCGAGTGTCTGTGTGTGTGCACGAGTGTGTGTGTGTGTGCGTGCGAGTGTGTGTGTGCGAGTGTGTGTGTGTGTGCGAGTGTCTGTGTGCGAATGTGTGTGTCTGTGTCTGTGTGCGAGTGTGTGTGTGTGTGCGAGTGTCTGTGTGCGAGTGTGTGTGTCTGTGTGCGAGTGTGTGTCTGTGTCTGTGTGCGTGTGTGTGTGTGCGAGTGTCTGTGTGCGAGTGTGTGTGTCTGTGTGCGAGTGCGAGTGTGTGTGTGTGTGTTAGCTGTAGATTGTACTTTTTTACGTCACATTACAGACTTCTCCGTGCCAAAATATCGAATGTGGAGAAATGTAATTCACAGCAGTAGTTTCTTGTGAGCTCAAATGTACATTTTGTAAACCTGCAAAAATAATGTTCAGAAATAATAATTACGTTTATGGAGTTCCCCGTTATGAAACTTAAAATGTGTCATACTTTTTTAATTTAATTTATTCTAACTATTTTATTTTGAGCATTCTTATATTTTCTTATAGTTTTTTTCATATTTTTCTCATTTTATTCTTATTTTTGTAATAATTTTATTCTTATCTATATATTTTTTATTTTATTTGTTATTGTATTTAAATGTCCTCTTTAAGTTTAAACTGCTGATCAAACCCTTTGAATGTTCCTCTCCATTCTTCTTTGCATTCGGTGAATGTGACACATGTTGTTTCCGCCGAAGCACCATTTACATTAACGTCAGCGTCAGTTCTTAATGCGTTACTTTGCATCGAGCGTGCCTCACTGACGTTTGATTTATTAACTCAGAGCTGAGAGCCAATCACAGCCTCTGCAGGATTTGGGGGAAATTAATATAAAGCCTTCTCCATCATTATCTATCGTCCTTACCATGAAGACATTACCAAAATAATGTCCTTATGAATGCAACACGTCGGCAACAGCACGATAAATAACATATCAAATGCACAGTTGCTCCGTTAATAATTAAGTGGGTGATTTTAATTAAAAACTGCCGATATCTGACAGTGAAAAAGACAAAAAAGCAGAATTTAAAGGCGTTAAGCCACCCGGAAACATATTGGAGCTATAAAACAGACAGATTGTAAATACTAACACGACATACAATTTTCAATTTACACACGGCATCTATTGCACGTCTGTCCGTCCTGGGAGAGGGATCCCTCCTCTGTTGCTCTCCCTGAGGTTTCTCCCATTTTTCCCTTTAAACTGGGTTTTCTTCGGAAGTTTTTCCTTGTACGATGTGAGGGTCTAAAGACAGAGGGTCTGAGGACAGAGGGTCTAAGGACAGAGGGTCTAAGGACAGAGGGTCTAAGGACAGAGGGTCTAAGGACAGAGGGTCTAAGGACAGAGGGTGTCGTATTGTCATACTGATATTCTGTACACACTGTGAAGACCACTGAGACGAATGTAACATTTGTGATATTGGGCTATAAATAAACATTGATTGATTGATTGATTGACATACATCACAGAATCACCAACAAATACAATTATGTTCATTTTAAATACATTTTTTGGTGGAAACAAATATAAAATCATCATAAAAGACATTAGACTGTAGGAAAGAGGGAAACCGGCGCCACAATGTTTTAATGTCAAATTCCACCGAGAAAAACAGAGGATAAATGTCCATTTGTGGTTTGAGGAGAAATGAATAAATATAATAAAGTCTTCTCCATCAGTATCTATCTGTCCAAGTAATGTTCTCACGTCTGCAACAGCACGAGAAATAACATATCCAATGCACAGTTGCTCTGTTCATAATTAAGTGGGTGATTTTAATTCAAGAAAGCGTAAAAATGAGAGTTAAAAGTGCTGAATGTGGAGGCGTTGAACCGCCGGCAACACAGGGGGAAAGACGACTGTCCAGCAAACATATTTATTAGCTATAAAAGTGTCTTTATTTGACCCCAAAACACAGATTGTCTAAATACTAACACGACATACATCACAGCATCACCAAGAAATACAATTATATTCATTTTAAAACATTTAAAATCATCATAAATGATACTTGGAAAATTCGATAGGCTTTAAGAAAGAGGGAAACCTGCGCCAAAAAAAATGTAATATCCAAATAAACCTAATTTGGTGCAGATTAAATGTTATTTAAATTAAAAACAGCAGATATCTGACAGTACAAAGTGCTGAATATAGAGGCGCCAGGCAACACAGGAGAAAATATCTATCCTGCAAACATATCTATGAGCTGTCTTTATTTCCCCCGAAAGACACACGACCCTCAAAATACAATTATATTCATTTTAAAATACATTTTCTGGGGGAAGAAATACAATCATCATAAATGATCCAAACAAATGAGAGGAAAGAGGGAAACCTGCACAATGTTTTAATGTCAAATTCCACTGAGAGGGCTCAGCTCGTCTCTCAGCTCTGAGGCGTGTCCAGTTCCTGTCCTTGAACACATGTTTTGCTCTGGGAAATGTACCTTGTGTTTTCCTGCCGTGATCGTGTTTGAATAGAGTCAAATGACTTTGACGAGGTTATTTTTGAATTGCTTTGCACTATCGTAGAGAATATGAAGCGGTTTCCTTTGTTAGCCGTGAGCCTGCTTTAAACTGCATGATGCTCTCTCTCGTCACAGCTGTATTATAGAGTATTCATATTATATATATTGTTAATGTGTGCTTCATTTGTCTGTGCTGTACTTTTTGAGATCACAATAAAGACGTCGGGGAAAAATACTACGGGTGATGTTTTATTTTTCTAACGTTATAAAAAGAAATGTGTAAAAAGTTAAAGTGTTCCCTTTCCTTTCAAAGTTTAAAAAAATATTTATGTTGGTTTGTCAATGTGGAGAGCATTTTAGATGTATATACAAATGGATAGATTATTACATGATATATATTTTCATGTGTGGATAACCTGAATTCAATCAGGAGAGACGGTTTTGATAGAATACGTATTTATTGCCAGGAATACACAAGTGAATGTAATGGAGTTTTGGTGATTAGGCCCCGTTGTGCGGGAGTATCATTCGGGAGGGGAGAACCGATCCGATGAAACCCCCCGGGGTCGAGACCCTGGTGGTGGTGAATGGATAGTTGGGGTCGGTCTGAAGGGGAGGGGCTTAGCTTGACCCTGGTGGTGGTGAATGGATGGTTGGGGTCGGTCTGAAGGGGAGGGGCTTAGCTTGACCCTGGTGGTGGTGAATGGATGGTTGGGGTCGGTCTGAAGGGGAGGGGCTTAGCTTGACCCTGGTGGTGGTGAATGGATAGTTGGGGTCGGTCTGAAGGGGAGGGGCTTAGCTTGACCCTGGTGGTGGTGAATGGATAGTTGGGGTCGGTCTGAAGGGGAGGGGCTTAGCTTGACCCTGGTGGTGGTGAATGGATGGTTGGGGTCGGTCTGAAGGGGAGGGGCTTAGCTTGACCCTGGTGGTGGTGAATGGATAGTTGGGGTCGGTCTGAAGGGGAGGGGCTTAGCTTGACCCTGGTGGTGGTGAATGGATAGTTGGGGTCGGTCTGAAGGGGAGGGGCTTAGCTTGACCCTGGTGGTGGTGAATGGATGGTTGGGGTCGGTCTGAAGGGGAGGGGCTTAGCTTGACCCTGGTGGTGGTGAATGGATGGTTGGGTTCGGTTGGGGAGGGGAGGGGCTTAGCTTGACCCTGGTGGTGGTGAATGGATAGTTGGGGTCGGTCTGAAGGGGAGGGGCTTAGCTTGACCCTGGTGGTGGTGAATGGATGGTTGGGTTCGGTCTGAAGGGGAGGGGCTTAACTTGACCCTGGTGGTCGTGAATGGATGGTTGGGGTCGGTCTGAAGGGGAGGGGCTTAGCTTGACCCTGGTGGTGATGAATGGATGGTTGGGTTCGGTCTGAAGGGGAGGGGCTTAGCTTGACCCTGGTGGTCGTGAATGGATGGTTGGGGTTGGTCTGAAGGGGAGGGGCTTAGCTTGACCCTGGTGGTGGTGAATGGATGGTTGGGTTCGGTAGGGGAGGAGCTTGACCCTGGTGGTGGTGAATGGATGGTTGGGGTCGGTCTGAAGGGGAGGGGCTTAGCTTGACCCTGGTGGTGATGAATGGATAGTTGGGTTCGATCTGAAGGGGAGGGGCTTAGCTTGACCCTGGTGGTGGTGAATGGATGGTTGGGGTCGGTCTGAAGGGGAGGGGCTTAGCTTGACCCTGGTGGTGATGAATGGATAGTTGGGTTCGGTCTGAAGGGGAGGGGCTTAGCTTGACCCTGGTGGTGATGAATGGATGGTTGGGTTCGGTCTGAAGGGGAGGGGCTTAGCTTGACCCTGGTGGTGGTGAATGGATGGTTGGGGTCGGTCTGAAGGGGAGGGGCTTAGCTTGACCCTGGTGGTGGTGAATGGATGGTTGGGTTCGGTCTGAAGGGGAGGGGCTTAGCTTGACCCTGGTGGTGATGAATGGATAGTTGGGTTCGGTCTGAAGGGGAGGGGCTTAGCTTGACCCTGGTGGTGATGAATGGATGGTTGGGTTTGGTCTGAAGGGGAGGGGCTTAGCTTGACCCTGGTGGTGATGAATGGATAGTTGGGTTCGGTCTGAAGGGGAGGGGCTTAGCTTGACCCTGGTGGTGATGAATGGATGGTTGGGGTCGGTCTGAAGGGGAGGGGCTTAGCTTGACCCTGGACTCAGAGGCACAGGAGGTGAAAAGGGGGGGAGGAGGGTTGCGTAGTGTCACCTGAAATGGCAGCTGTCAGAGGGGAGAGCAGATTTTAAAAGGTTTAGCGGAGCGCTATGATAGGCTTGTGAGAATAGAGCGAAGTGATTGGTTAAGCTGGGGAGTGACGCCCCCGATCACTTATTGAGAGGAGAGAGAGTAGTAACTTTTGCTGAGCTTCATAAGTACCTGTTTGCCAAGTTTATTTTACATTTATATTTTGTAATACTATATTATATGTTGTTATATTATATTATAATACAATATACATGTGTATCAAAGGTTTTATTATACGTCTGGATAAATGAATAGTAAAGTACTGCATTATCCTATTATATATCCTTTTAAATTATATTATATATGTTTAAATACATTTGTATAGAATTTTCATATGTACAATCCTTACATTGATTAATTGACTTAATGTAGTGGGTTAGAAAGTTTATTTAATTATAAAGTCGTATACAATGGGTACACGCTATTAAAGTATAAGCACCTCAAATGTGTACTGAAGTGCAGTATTTGAGTAAATTAACTCCAACACTGCTGTAGGGTATTTTGCATTGATAATTACATCACAATAATATATGCACGGATCTTAATACACCTTCATTTACCTGCTGTATTTAATGAACCAGCAGAGGGCAGTAAGCTCACATCTTATGAGACACTGGATATCAACTAAGGCAGGGAACAACAACGAGATGTATATAAAGACAGTATATTAAGGTTGTAAATATGGTTTTTGACATGAGAAATGTTCCCATAGAAAGATAGTAGTGTTTCATCGCTGCATGCGGTCTGTAAGATGTGTGTGTGTGTGTGTGTGTGTGTTTCTCACCGGCTCAGAGGACGGGGTTAATGTGTTCTCTGATCCCCGCTGAGACAGATGACGCATTGCAGCAGTAAAACAATCCAGTCCATAATGACAGGAAGTTCAGGAATAAACCACTGGGTTTGAACGGGAACTCCACCTGAACAGATAACCTCTGGTGCCTTTCAGTTTACATTCTGGAGCTGCTTTATACAAACTAATGAATGGGAAATGTATTTTCTTTTTGGATGCAGAGTTATCAAATAAAATACAAGAAAAACTCCCAACTTTCTGAAGTCACTCACATTTTGAATAAAGGAAAAGTCCGAGCACGCATTCGATCCGATTCCATTTGATTGCAATGCGATATGATATAGGATATGATTAGAACGATACGATCCAATCTGACTGAGATGCGATTTGAGACGATATGATAAGATACGATACAGTTCGATGCAAAACCATTCGATACTTTGCAATACGGCATGATATGAATGATTTGATACGATGCGATGCAGCATCCTTTGATGCGATAAGATAGATGAGATACACTAAGGTTAGATTCAACACGATACGAAACAGAACGATAATATATTATATGATTCAGATTAGATGGTGATTCAATATGATAACATTAGATACCAATTGATGCAGACAATATGAAACGATAGGGCACGATACAATTGAACACAAAACGATACCCTATGATACGATACGGTTCGAAACCATTCGATCCTTTTGATTTGATTCGATACAATTCGAAACGATACAGTAAGAAAAGGTGCGATTCAAGACAATACAATTTAAAAGAATACGATAGAATACGATACAATTATACGTTGTCGTCTGAAACTTTTCTTGCATCACAGCAGCTTCCAATGCAACATCAAAAAGGACAAATGTTGAGCGAAGAAACAGACTTTTAACGAAACATATCACTGGAGAATTAAAACAACGTTACGTCGTATCTGCGAAAGAGAAGCAGAATCAGCCGTCTGCCCTTCAACACTTTTCTCCTTCGACATATAATCAACTCGTCCAGCCTTGTCGATAAAGCTTTAGACTCTTGCATCCGAACGTCTCGTAGAAGTGCACCAACACAAACGCACTCGTCGGACTGATCGGATGTGTGTTCCCTAACATCAGAGAGTGTGTGTAGTGATTACAGGAGTGTGTATGCATACCGTCAGAGCGCCGAGCTAATGAGAGTCCAAACTGCAGGAAGACACACATCCACTTCCTGTCTGTGGTCGGCACTCCTGCCTGCACACACTACCTCTACCGATTCAAAGACAGACGGGTTTGCATGGGAGATCTAGCAACGTAACATGATTTAGTGGGTTGGTGTATTCTTCCTATTAGAGAGGTTACTTCTGCAATCATCCAAAAGGTACAAACCCCTTTTTCTGAAGGGATGCCACCGGGTCGACTTACAAAAGACATGATTGCTGCACTTCTCTACGAGCAACAAAAACACTTATAGATTCAAAGGTTTTATTGTCATATGCACCGTAGCTACAGTATGGCAATCAACGTGTGAAGTCCAAGGCTCCTCCAACAATGAAACTTAATATATAAGACATAAAACAATTTAAATAAAGTCCAAGAAACTTTAAATTCTGCCTCCCAAGTGGACAACATATTGACATGTAATCACAAAGCTTGATATAAAAACTGCGTCCACTGTGGGGACTCAAGATGGATCTCACTATGGCCAAAGTTTATAGATTTGTTTTAATCTTCACCGTCTACTCCTGTATATTTTCTAATGTTGAATGCTGTTTGAGATGTTTAAATTCGGGTATTGTTTAGTTCGACTCTTTAATTGAATTTCTACTTATGTGCCTTGTTTTGTTTTGTTGTTGAAATGCAAAAAAAAATCCGAATTTGGCATCAATAAAGTACCTGTTATCTTAGGGAGCATCACTGTCCCTGCAGTATCTCACAATGTCCATGTGGTGGCGCTAGTGGGCAACAAAACCACTCCCTTCACCTTCAGATGACTGCTGGACCTGCAGAAAATCCCCATAATGCAAAGGGTCAGGAATATGAGTCTGCAGTCCAACAGTTCCACACACCTGACACTGCTATTTCCTCTAATGTTAAACCGTATGCACGTACAACACCGGCGCTTCAAGTGCGAAGGGTTTTCCCAAGAACATCGATTCCCCAAGAACATCGATTCCCCAAGAACATCAATTCCCTCTGTTTTCCAAGAACATCGATTTGATGCAGAGAGCGGGGAAATGCTGCCGCAGAGTTCACGTTTGCAGCAGCTCTAATTATGTTAAATTCATTATGCCTCATTGATTAAACACCGGCTGCAGATATATAACGTTACACAGCATGGATCAAGCTGTGTGTATATCAAAGATGTATGCATCAATGTGAGAGTCCAAATGATTTCATTAGAGGTCCCGCGTCACGGCCATTTCCACTGATCATGATTCCCTCGTTGAGGTCGACTAGAATATATTCACATCGTTCAATGTTCCAAACTCACGTTGGTTTCTCACAGCTTCTCTGTGTAGTATTCACTCTCTGTCCTACACGGCTTGGTGGAGCTCCTCCCCCCCCTCCCTGTGAGCCCACTGTGCTCTGATTGGTCGGGACGTTGCGAGGCTCGTTGCTGCTCGCCACTCGGAGCGGACAGGTTTCCGGGTCGGCGATACAGCGTGAACAAGCGAAACTCATCCTGAGCGCACACACACTCACAGCCGAAGTAGAAACAATAAGTGTGGCTTGATACTGAGAAAGAAAAAGGTTGATCACGCTGTGAGAACGGGTCTGAGGAGAGCATTTCTCCGCCATCCCAACTTAGCAGCCCGAAAAACGTGTACCCATTTAAACAGTCGTGGTAGATACCTTGTTTGTTTTAAACATCATAAATACACAAACAACAAAGAATACTGACAGGTTGTGTACCCGAATCTCCCGCTGGTCCAAACAGAGTAGGAACAGCATCGTTCTTCAGTGCCCTACGCTGAGCATATCCGGCATGCATCGCTGAAAGGTTTGGGAAGCTTTGTTTCGTGAAAGGCTGGCAGGGGGCGTGGCCTCTGGGATGTTCACACGTCACAGTGCCCAGGAAGTAAACAATGGAAATTGAGAAATCGCCAACGAGGCGTTTTGGGGCAGCTATAGGCGCATTCACACCGCAGTACTTTTCCCACTAAGGTTCATGAGAACTCCCTAGTTCTCATGAACTAAGTTCAGATCGCGTTCACACCGGAATAAGTCCCTGGGGGAGGATTAGGCAAATGAAGCCGCTGACGTCACTTCTTCTTCTTCTTCTGCTCTGGGTTTACTGGCAGGCCGCAAACCACTTCACGGCGTATACTGCCGCCCGGAGCCCCCGGCCGGAAGTCCCCGGAGTTGGGGAAGGCTTCAGTAGAAGCTGCTGGGACTCCCAGCAGCTTCTACTGAAGCCTTCCGAGTAAATCGCCAGAACGCCGACACCTCCTCATCTCCACGCTCCCATGTTTTCTTTTGTGTTGCCATAAGTTAGTCTCTCTGCGTTTCTGCGCTGGGCTAATGCTAATGCTAATGATGCTAATGCGAGGATAATA
>CM070486.1:3092216-3097216 GCA_036324585.1 Champsocephalus esox | reverse complement strand
GTTCGGGCTGGGTTTCGCTGTGTCTTGCTGTCTCGCAGACGGCCACTGGGCTCACAGGGAGGGGGGGGGGCAGGAGCTGCCGTGTAGGACAGAGAGTGAAGACACAGACTATACACAGATGCCTTGTCTTTTATGCTGCTGCAACAAAATCCCAAATTGGGATCAATAAAGTTATCATCTCATCTCATCTTATCTTTAGAGGTAACCGATCAGATCTTGTTCTACATGTCGCTGCAGGATTCTGTCCTTTCAGCTGAGACAGATTAATATTTAACTTTATTAAATATCACAACTTTGATTTGAAACTTCTATATTTCTTAACAAATAACTCAGAATCAACGTTTATGGCCAGGTACGTGTTGTCCCTCCCGTCTCATCCTCTCATGGTTCCCCTGAGTCTCTCCTCACCTCCTCCCCAGCTGTCTAGTCTTGTGTCCTCTGTCAGTTTATCGTTATTAATTCCTTGATTTCGGCTCTTAGTCTCTGTCTCCGTGTTCTGGATTTCCCTCCTCTGCCGTCCTGTCCCGTCTTCAACGTCTTTCTAGTTTTCTTTATTTGCTCCTTTCCTTGTTGTGTAACCTTGCCTCCTCCTGTAGTTGTTGTACTGATCTTGGGTTCCTGCCTGACAAGGGATGTCTTTGTTGTCTGATGGTGCAAACCTCAACAATCTAAGAAAATAAGTTGGAAGAGAAGGTAAAAGATATAACGATAATAAAAAGACAGGATTTTAAATAAACGATTGAGCATTAAAAAAGTATGAAGACAAGTATTTACACCGGATTTAAATGTAGATTATAAGCATTTATTTATTTATAACATACAACAACAACAACAATAACAACAACAGAGACACGTAGCATTCATTCATACATACAATAATAATGATTTAATTCATGGTATGGTAAATATGTATGTGAGTGTGATGAATTATGTATTTTGCACAAGCATGGGTTATTGCTCAGGGGAGGAAGAATACGTGGTGTTAGTGCACGAGTTCAGTGCCATGAAGAAATGGTCTGTGAGTCTTTTTGTCTTAGCTTTGATTGTAATAGTGCTTTTCGAAGTGCTCGACGACGCCTTACAGAACATCAGAACTCTAATCCACGCCTGTCGCCTCCCAGCAGGTTAATAGACAGAAGAACCGTAAACACTAAAACACTAAGGACTCTGAAAATGAAAAACTACAGTGTGTTTTATTATATTTTAAAGTGTAAAGGTGATTTCTTTCCACCCCACTCTCTCATTCTGTCACCATATTATATTTCCTCACTTATTAAACTTGCTGGTGCATTGGTAAAGCCCCCCCCCCGGTGGGATTAGGCTGAGCACTAATTCCTTCTCCTGAAGCTTTGAAGTCGACTGCCAGGGAAACGCCCGCTCCTTCTTCCTCCAATTTTTCTCCATTTGCATAATCCCACCGCTGCACACAGGCTCATCAGGAGCGGAGACGAGCACACTGGCTCATCAGAGCGGAGACGAGCACACTGGCCTTATATTATATTATAATAATCTGTTCCTATGACTCCATTCATCAGAACATCCATCGGGGATCAATGCATCAGAATGAACACTTCCTCACCACTCTCTGATCATTTTGATAACCGCATCATCGTTAGAGAGGGTAGAAGTACACACATCCTTTCCTCAAGTAGAAGTACAGATACTCGTGTTTAGAAATACTCTGGTGAAAGTCGAAGTACCGACTAAACTTCTTTACTCAAGTCAAAGTAAAGAGGCTTTGAAGTGTACTTCAGTAGAAAGTACCCATAGCTAGCAGCTGCTTTAAAGAGTACCTGACCTCCCTTTATATCAATAGAACAATAATGTCATTGTTAGCTAATGAATGTTTCCATGGTGACCAACGGCAACATGACAACGTTTCCATTGGTCCCTCTTCTTTAGAGAAGACCAGGAAGTGATGGATACACGGATCGTGTTCCAACCAATAGGCACGCAGCGACTCTACAGAATAATGATCAAGCACCAACACACATTCAGACTAAAGGAACCAGCTGTTTGGAGAATGAGAGAAGTAGAAAGTACAGGTATTTGAGTTCAACATGTAAGAAGTAGAAAGTACAGCTTTTTGGGTTCAACATGTAAGAAGTAGAAAGTACAGGTATTTGGGTTCAACATGTAAGAAGTAGAAAGTACAGGTATTTGGGTTCAACATGTAAGAAGTAGAAAGTACAGGTATTTGAGTTCAACATGAGAGAAGTAGAAAGTACAGGTATTTGGGTTCAACATGTAAGAAGTAGAAAGTACAGGTATTTGAGTTCAAAATGTAAGAAGTAGAAAGTACAGGTATTTGGGTTCAACATGTAAGAAGTAGAAAGTACAGGTATTTGGGTTCAACATGTAAGAAGTAGAAAGTACAGGTATTTGAGTTCAACATGTGAGAAGTAGAAAGTACAGGTATTTGAGTTTAACATGTGAGAAGTAGAAAGTACAGGTATTTGAGTTCAACATGTAAGGAGTAGAAAGTACAGGTATTTGTGTTCAACATGTAAGAAGTAGAAAGTACAGGTATTTTGGTTCAACATGTGAGAAGTAGAAAGTACAGGTATTTGGGTTCAACATGTAAGAAGTAGAAAGTACAGGTATTTGAGTTCAACATGTAAGAAGTAGAAAGTACAGGTATTTGAGTTCAACATGTAAGAAGTAGAAAGTACATGTATTTGAGTTCAACATGAGAGAAGTAGAAAGTACAGCTTTTTGGGTTCAACATGTAAGAAGTAGAAAGTACAGGTATTTGGGTTCAACATGTAAGAAGTAGAAAGTACAGGTATTTGAGTTCAACATGAGAGAAGTAGAAAGTACAGGTATTTGGGTTCAACATGTAAGAAGTAGAAAGTACAGGTATTTGAGTTCAAAATGTAAGAAGTAGAAAGTACAGGTATTTGGGTTCAACATGTAAGAAGTAGAAAGTACAGGTATTTGGGTTCAACATGTAAGAAGTAGAAAGTACAGGTATTTGAGTTCAACATGTAAGAAGTAGAAAGTACAGGTATTTGAGTTCAACATGTGAGAAGTAGAAAGTACAGGTATTTGAGTTCAACATGTAAGGAGTAGAAAGTACAGGTATTTGTGTTCAACATGTAAGAAGTAGAAAGTACAGGTATTTTGGTTCAACATGTGAGAAGTAGAAAGTACAGGTATTTGGGTTCAACATGTAAGAAGTAGAAAGTACAGGTATTTGAGTTCAACATGTAAGAAGTAGAAAGTACAGGTATTTGAGTTCAACATGTAAGAAGTAGAAAGTACAGGTATTTGGGTTCAACATGTAAGAAGTAGAAAGTACAGGTATTTTAGTTCAACATGTAAGAAGTAGAAAGTACAGGTATTTGAGTTCAACATGAGAGAAGTAGAAAGTACAAGTATTTAGGTTCAACATGAGAGAAGTAGAAAGTACAGGTATTTGAGTTCAACATGAGAGAAGTGGAAAGTACAGGTATTTGGGTTCAACATGTATGAAGTAGAAAGTACAGGTATTTGAGTTCAACATGAGAGAAGTAGAAAGTACAGGTATTTGAGTTCAACATGTAAGAAGTAGAAAGTACAGGTATTTGAGTTCAACATGTGAGAAGTAGAAAGTACAGGTATTTGTGTTCAACATGTAAGAAGTAGAAAGTACAGGTATTTGAGTTCAACATGTAAGAAGTAGAAAGTACAGGTATTTGAGTTCAACATGAGAGAAGTAGAAAGTACAAGTATTTAGGTTCAACATGAGAGAAGTAGAAAGTACAGGTATTTGAGTTCAACATGAGAGAAGTGGAAAGTACAGGTATTTGGGTTCAACATGTATGAAGTAGAAAGTACAGGTATTTGAGTTCAACATGAGAGAAGTAGAAAGTACAGGTATTTGAGTTCAACATGTAAGAAGTAGAAAGTACAGGTATTTGAGTTCAACATGTGAGAAGTAGAAAGTACAGGTATTTGTGTTCAACATGTAAGAAGTAGAAACGTACAGGTATTTGAGTTCAACATGTAAGAAGTAGAAAGTACAGGTATTTGAGTTCAACATGTAAGAAGTAGAAAGTACAGGTATTTGAGTTCAACATGAGAGAAGTAGAAAGTACAGGTATTTAGGTTCAACATGAGAGAAGTAGAAAGTACAGGTATTTGAGTTCAACATGAGAGAAGTAGAAAGTACAGGTATTTGGGTTCAACATGTAAGAAGTAGAAAGTACAGGTATTTGAGTTCAACATGTAAGAAGTAGAAAGTACAGGTATTTGAGTTCAACATGTAAGAAGTAGAAAGTACAGGTATTTGAGTTCAACATGAGAGAAGTAGAAAGTACAGGTATTTGGATTCAACATGTAAGAAGTAGAAAGTACAGGTATTTGAGTTCAACATGAGAGAAGTAGAAAGTACAGGTATTTGGGTTCAACATGTAAGAAGTAGAAAGTACAGGTATTTGAGTTCAACATGTAAGAAGTAGAAAGTACAGGTATTTGAGTTCAACATGTAAGAAGTAGAAAGTACAGGTATTTGAGTTCAACATGAGAGAAGTAGAAAGTACAGGTATTTGGATTCAACATGTAAGAAGTAGAAAGTACAGGTATTTGAGTTCAACATGTAAGAAGTAGAAAGTACAGGTATTTGAGTTCAACATGAGAGAAGTAGAAAGTACAAGTATGTAGGTTCAACATGAGAGAAGTAGAAAGTACAGGTATTTGAGTTCAACATGAGAGAAGTGGAAAGTACAGGTATTTGGGTTCAACATGTATGAAGTAGAAAGTACAGGTATTTGAGTTCAACGTGAGAGAAGTAGAAAGTACAGGTATTTGAGTTCAACATGTATGAAGTAGAAAGTACAGGTATTTGAGTTCAACATGTAAGAAGTAGAAAGTACAGGTATTTGAGTTCAACATGTAAGAAGTAGAAAGTACAGGTATTTGAGTTCAACATGTGAGAAGTAGAAAGTACAGGTATTTGTGTTCAACATGTAAGAAGTAGAAAGTACAGGTATTTGTGTTCAACATGTACGAAGTAGAAA
>CM070486.1:3004716-3087216 GCA_036324585.1 Champsocephalus esox | reverse complement strand
CTGATGACTTAGGCATGAGTACACCCTCTTCTGCCGCCATGTTCCCTCTTACCCACAATGCCATGGCAATGCCTTCTGACCTGACTGTGGTCATGACTCACCAACCACATCTCAAATATGAAACACTCTACATTTCGCTATCCAGATAATACTCTACATTTTACAATTGTCTTATTAAACTCAAATTTACAAAGTCATAAATTGATAAGAAAGGCACACAAATTAACATCCAAACACAAACGTTTCTCAGACCGTTACAGTATTGCCTCTAGACATGTTTACATGCTTTGATACGGAAACAGGGAGGAAGGAACACAGGGGATTGTAGGCTTTGGAGACCATTGACATGCACTAAAACCTACAGGAAAGGGAAAACCACAAAAATCACAATAGGGCCGGTTTAACATTTTAGTTTTTATCATGATGTTTATTTTGAAAGATAATTCGCCATTTATTTGATACATGTTTTTTTCCCTTCTATACACAGGTGACATGTTTAGCTGCTATCTAAATACAGTACATCTTAATCCTCCTTATGGTGCATATCAACAGTTGTGAATACAAATAAAACCAGATGTTATAAATAAATATGTATTTTCTGTAAGATACATTACAAAAACAGTAGGATGGTTGAGATATTTCACTGCTGGACGTTGTATACAATACATATCAATTACTCTGCTGGACGTGCCTTCACACCAGCATAAATCCACCTGAATGATGAGGCAGTGGAAATGATTAATGACACCGCTGCTCGCATTTTGGGTATTCAAGAGGCTCATGAAGCAAGAGGCATTTTGTCTCCAACATACCTGCAGATATTCCTTAGGAGTTGGTCCTTATCTTTGAGTGGAAAAGTCTTGTCTTTCGGGAATCGGTCGAGTAACATTCAGGCCCCTCGAGGCTAACTTCCTTATTTTCTATCAAGCCACTAGATCCCTTAAAGGTCTCCTATTATGCTATTTTTAGGCTTCAGTATATTATGGGTCTCGGATATACAAAGAACATGTCTTTGATGTGTTTTGCTCAAAAAAGCTTAAAGGGGCCCCATGCATAGCACGCCGTCATAAGCTTCGTATATCAGTTTCATAATCTCCGCTCCGCCAGGGGCAGTGTTAGCAATGCCTGCTAATGTCAACACAGACCATATTACACTTAGCAATGTTTCTGATAGGGCCGTTGGTCCGCATGTCTGATATTACCTCGCTTATCTGGATCAGCTCCGTAACCGTTGTTCCCCCGTTTTTAGAGATGTGTGATAATGATATCGCACATGTTATAAAGCAGCAAGTGTTTTGTAATGATGGTAATGATATTTATACAGAACAAAACCTCGTTCCTGAGAGCTGCACGAAAAGCCAGCTATCAGAAGAGCTACAACCAGGTACAGGAGTCTTTAGCGCTGAGGCGTCACATAGAAAATACTGTAATGTCAGCACACAGCAAGCACTGCTTTCATCAAAGCAGGAGGAAAGCAACGGCTGAGCCAGCAGATTTAACAAAGCCTGGCAGGTGAAGCTTACATTGATGTAAAACCCGTCAATACAGGTGTTCGCTTCAGAGTCCAACGGGAGGAACAGAGGTCGCAAGTTTTAGTCATCGTCAGGGAAACATCTGAAGGCTGTCCGCCATTTTGACGGATTAGAAAGTGAGGGCCGATCTGTCCGTCACTTCCTGTAATCAATCAATATTGAACAACTACGGAGTGAAGGCCTTGGAGCAAATCAACTTCTTGTCGGACTACCATTTCTTCCAAACGAAGCGAGTACTTGCAAGATCTGGATATAATTTAGTTTATCTGTTTATAGTGTCGTGGACAGTCCCCAGTGATCAACTGTCACTAAACAGTAAATGGGGCAGCTTTAGCCAACGTTGCTAATGTCCAGCTGTTGTCCACGGCCAGATGATATTAGACACCTTTTTAAAACCACACTACATCAAAAGCAGTAGTTCTAAAGAACGGATGAAAGACAAGTAGATAGAGGCATAAGGATACAAGAGAACATTACAATGGACCTTTATTTATCCCCGTGGGGAAATTCAGGAGGTTACGCAGCAACAGAGTTCACACAAGATTAATACAATACAATTAAAATCGAACGTATGGAGCAGAGGCGGATTGAGGATTGTATGAGATCCGGGGCGTGGGGGCTGGGTGCTAGACGAGTGGAGCATGCTCATGAACTGTGAACTCGCCGGAGCCTCGCAGCGGGGCTACTGCGGAGCGCATAAAGCAGACTCTTCAACGAAGGATCACTTCTTCTTCAGGGCAGGGAAGGCTACGTAGTACGCAGGCTACTGTCCCGCAGCTGCTGCCTCTCTGTTGGACTCCGGTACTGCACATTACGAGACGTTTAAAAAAAAATGCAATGCTTTAAGTGAAACATTCGGGGCTTTTCAGAAAACATCCGGGGCTTGAGCCCAAGTAGCCACCCCCTAGCGCCTCCACTGGTATGGAGAGTCTTGGTTACTGATATCAAAGCTGAACCCAAAACAACAGATTTACAAGGTTTTTTTATTAACGCCAACACTATGATTTAGGATTGTTACACTGGGTTAACATTTGACATTGCATAACTTGACTTCAAGTTCAGAAGCAAAGGCTAGTTAGCAAAGTTAGCTCAGCTGTAATAGAAACGTTCACACATTGCCGGCTCGAGTTAACACCAAAGCTGAACACAGAACAACAGATTAGCAAGGATTGTCTTAATGTCAACACTCTAATAATCTGTTGTTTTGCTTTCAGCTTTGGTGTTAGCTCTTTAAAATAGCCTACACCGTGTAGACTTTTCTATTGCAGCCAAGCTAACTTTGCTAACTAACCTTTGATCGTGAACTTGTAAACAAGCAAATGTTACTTAGCAGAGTTAGCTTGGCTTTTATAGGACGAGTTCACACTATTGGCGTTAAGAGACGTAACACCAAAGCTGAACGCAAAACAACATAATTACAGGTGAATGGAGTTAAGATAAATAATATTAGCATGTTAGCATAGCCTACTGACGTTAGCAAGTAGATAGTAACAGGACAAGTTCACAAGCTAATGTTAGTTAGCAAAGTTAGCTTGGCTTTTATAGGACGAGTTCACACTATTGGCTTTGAGAGACGTAACACCAAAGCTGAACGCAAAACAACATAATTACAGGTGAATGGAGTTAAGATAAATAATATTAGCATGTTAGCATAGCCTACTGACGTTAGCAAGTAGATAGCAACAGGACAAGTTCACAAGCTAATGTTAGTTAGCAAAGTTAGCTTGGCCAGTATTTGACAAGTTTCCACAGTAGCATATAGGCCTTTTAAAAGACTTAAAAACCAAACTTAACTCAACACTAATTATTTACAAGGATTTGATTAATGCTAACACTACAACTTAGCATTAACAGAGTATAGGGTATTTAAATACACAACTCTAAAACCAGGGTTGTCAACTCTCACGCATCTGGCGTGTGACACGCGATTTCACTCTCAATCTCACGCTGCCCAAACTATTCTCACGCCAAAAACAAGATGAACCGGAGATCGTTTTTGGTTGGTTATTTAAAATGTTGAGTTGACAGCTGCTCAAGCTGTCGATCCGCTCCCTCCCCGCCCCCCCAACGTTAACAGACAGCAGAGCAGTGGGAGCCGGTTCAACACGCTCTCACTCCACAATCCCCGACCCGTAGTGCGCATGCGCAGATCTGAGATCCAGTAGAAATGATAACAAGTAAAAGTCTGCTGCTTATTGTTCTACTCGGCCAACATAGAGTCAAAGAGTATATGAGAGTGAGAGTGTGTTAATTCATATGTTTGGCAGTTTGGAGTAAGTCTGTAGATTTGTGTGTTTGTGTGTATTTCATGTATAGGCCTCTCACGATAATTCATTTTGTTGGATACATTTCCCCGGAAATTATTGCGATAAACGATAATACTGTCGACCATTTTAGACCACTGACATAATGATAATATACAATAATAATTCAAGTACATCCTTTCAAACTGCTAGTCACATCCTCATGTAAATGGCAATTTATCGAGGTCAGAAAAGTTATGGAGTTCATTTTTGTTTATCGTACGATAAGTCAATTAAGAGCTGATCGCGACAGGCACACAATAAAACAGTGGAAACAAACATGTGTTTGACTTTCATTTGTGAATGAAACGTTGTGCCCTTTATAGTCTGTGTCCAATATTGTGTATTTGTATATGTTGTATATCCTATATCCTATATTTATGCTAAGGTCCCGCTGCTGACACGATAGCAGTCATTTAGTGCGCATATGTGTAATTAAACCCATGATATCAAAATCTCACTCCAGCCAGGAACCCAACCCTGCTCAAGCTGAGCACAGAATAATTACAAAATGTTTTTCATGCTTAAAAGCGTATCTACGGTGGGGAAAGTGGTTAGCATTACATCTGAGCAATGACGTTATAATGTTAGCATGCTTACTGTACGTTAGCATAGCTCAAAGCATCATTTTTTCCGAGCTGCAGAACTCCGTTTCATTTTTAAGATGTTAATGTTAAGGATGAAATATGATCATTGTTTTTGGAATAATGACTTTATTAAATCCTCTGCAACAATATAATAAAGACAGTAGCTATAAGGCCTGGATCAGAGGTACTTCACAATAATTAGACGAGGGGCTGAGGGAACACGAGGTCTAAAGCCAACTACCATCAAACATTTAAAATCTAAATCTTTTCAGACCCCGCAGAGACAACTCGGCGACACTTTACTACTCTGGAAAATGTAATTGATGTACGAGACTTTAATTTGGACCTCGACAAAAGGGCTTTAAATAAAACGGGGAGCAGCTGGCTGGTCGGGACACATTAGCAGTGTGTGTGTGTGTGTGTGTGTGTGTGTGTGTGTGTGACAATAGGTAGGAAGGCTTTCAAATGGCTACTTATTAGAGATTTCTCAGTGAAATACCTGTGATTTCTTACAGAGAAGATGAACAGAAGTGTCTTGGAGTTTTGCATACTTCTTTAAGCTCAATGTGCCAAATCAAACACTTGGAGATAAGCGTCTTACTTCTATGTCAAAGAGAAGCTCTGAAATCGTAACCTAACAATGTTTTTACCGCACACTTTACACAAAACACCGCTGTCTGTTGTGCTTTGTATTCCTATGCTTTACGGAGCGTCCACAGAGTCAGATCTCTCAGGTCTTCAGGGACTGGTCAGCTTCCTGTCCCCAGAGTCAGATCTCTCAGGTCTTCAGGGACTGGTCAGCTTCCTGTCCCCAGAGTCAGATCTCTCAGGTCTTCAGGGACTGGTCAGCTTCCTGTCCCCAGAGTCAGATCTCTCAGGTCTTCAGGGACTGGTCAGCTTCCTGTCCCCAGAGACAGATCTCTCAGGTCTTCAGGGACTGGTCAGCTTCCTGTCCCCAGAGACAGATCTCTCAGGTCTTCAGGGACTGGTCAGCTGTCTGTCCCCAGAGTCAGAGCTAAACATGGAGAAGCAGCGTTCAGTTATTACGCTCCAAACATCTAAACATCTAAATAAACCTGCCTTGCCTAGCAACATCAATTGTGTTTCCCAAAATGCCCAACCGATTCTATCGAACACGTTTTGAGCTGAATCTGCTCCTGGTTTTAAAATATAAGACGCGTTGGGAGTTGGAATCCTGCATGCTGCTGCGAGACAGAGGGTACATCTCTCAGCAAAAGTCCCCTCAACAGAAACAGCAGTAATTTAATTTAGCATCCCCCCAAAGCTTTCCTTAGAGCTTGATTGGTTGGATCGGTTATAATGCAATGGACTTGGTCAAATTAAAAGTCGAGTAAAATACAATTAACATCCCGAGTGGTTTTGTAGAAACATCGCCTCCTGGTCCATTGTCCACTTCAACCCGCCGTGCACTTCATGCATCTTTTAATTTGCTGCAATGTTGTGTTCATGTTGTCTTCGATGTTATTGAACACATGGGTTAAATGTGTCTCTCTCTCTCTCTCTCTCTCTCTCTCTCTCTCTCTCTCTCTCTCTCTCTCTCTCTCTCTCTGTGTCTCTCTCTCTCTCTCTCTCTCTCTCTCTCTCTCTCTGTCTCTCTCTCTCTCTCTCTCTCTCTCTCTCTCTGTCTCTCTCTGTCTCTCTCTCTCTCTCTCTGTCTCTGTCTCTCTCTCTCTCTCTCTCTCTCTCTCTCTCTCTCTCTGTCTCTCTCTCTCTCTCTCTCTCTCTCTCTCTCTCGCTCTCCCTCTCTCCCTCTCTCCCTCTCTCTCTGTCTCTCTCTCCCTCTCTCCCTCTCTCTCTCTCTCTCTCTGTCTCTGTCTCTCTCTCTCTCCCTCTCTCCCTCTCTCCCTCTCTCCCTCTCTCTCTCCCTCTCCCTCTCTCTCTCTCTCTCTCTCTCCCTCTCTCCCTCTCTCTCTGTCTCTCTCTCCCTCTCTCTCTCTCTCTCTCTCTCTCTCTCTCTCTCTCTCTCTCTCTCTCTCTCTCTCTCTCTCTCTCTCTCTCTCTCTCGGCCTGTCCTGTCTCTCTCTTACCAAAGCTGAGCCTCGACTGATGTAGTCTTTTCATTATATCGGAGTCAGTATAAAAAGAAAACAATACAATGTTATATCTTCAATGTTTTACTCAAATTGAAATGAAAGAAAAGCATTACAACGTTTGTCAAAAGGTAATCCTTCTGACATTGGATGAATGTTATTAACTTTAGCTCTCTAGCTAGTTTATTCACGCAATTTAAACCAAAGTATCCTATAGCTGCAATATCAGTTAGTGTGCATGTTGTCGGACGTCCACTGACTAACGTAGAGCGTTCACAGGATCTGCTGGTCATAGATGTCCTGATGAACAGAAGCACATGCAGCCGCTGGACTCAGATCTCTAGATACCTCATCACTCCTCCTCTGCTCCGGTACGAGTCCGGGCTGCGGTGGTTTGTTGATATGTCGTCTTCTTCTGTTTGCTTAAATCGAGGCTATGTAGTTATGCAGCGCCCCCATCGTCAGTAAATGGAAGTACTACAAAGAACTCCGTTTAGTGCAATTATTTCACAAGTTTTGTCATATACACAGCTCGAAAAATATTACCGAGGTCCGGACCTCGGTAATATACGGCCATGCTCCCATCATATCCCTTTATCCTTACATCCATTCATCCCTTCTTCCATCCCTCCCTTAGTAACATTACTCCCTCCCTTCCTTCATCCCTACATCCAACCACACATTCCTTCCTCCCTCCCCCTCATCCCTTGATTCCTACATCCATCCATCCCTGATCCCTTCATTCTAACATCCAACTAGCCCTTCATGCCTCCCTCCCTCCATATTCCCTCATCCTAGTACTAGACTCCTGGTACTAGACTCCTGGTGCTAGACTCCTGGTGCTAGACTCCAGGTGCTAGACTCCTGGTGCTAGACTCCAGGTGCTAGACTCCTGGTGCTAGACTCCTGGTACCAGACTCCTGGTGCTAGACTCCTGGTACCAGACTCCTGGTACCAGACTCCTGGTGCTAGACTCATAGTGCTAGACTCCTGGTACCAGACTCCTAGTACTAGACTCCTGGTACTAGACTCCAGGTACCAGACTCCTGGTGCTAGACTCCAGGTACCAGACTCCTGGTGCTAGACTTCTGGTGCTAGACTCCTGGTGCCAGACTCCTGGTGCTAGACTCCTGGTGCCAGACTCCTGGTGCTAGACTCCTGGTGCCAGACTCCTGGTGCCAGACTCCTGGTACCAGACTCCTGGTGCCAGACTCCTGGTGCTAGACTCCTGGTGCTGGACTCTTGGTGCTAGACTCCTGGTACTACACTCCTGGTGCTAGACTCCTGGTACCAGACTCCTGGTGCTAGACTCATAGTGCTAGACTCCTGGTACCAGACTCCTGGTACCAGACTCCTAGTACTAGACTCCTGGTACTAGACTCCTGGTGCTAGACTCCTGGTACCAGACTCCTGGTGCTAGACTCCTGGTGCTAGACTCCAGGTACCAGACTCCTGGTGCTAGACTCCTGGTGCTAGACTCCTGGTACCAGACTCCTGGTGCTAGACTCCTGGTGCTAGACTCCTGGTACCAGACTCCTGGTACCAGACTCCTGGTACCAGACTCCTGGTGCTAGACTCATAGTGCTAGACTCCTGGTACCAGACTCCTGGTACCAGACTCCTAGTACTAGACTCCTGGTACTAGACTCCTGGTGCTAGACTCCTGGTACCAGACTCCTGGTGCCAGACTCCTGGTGCTAGACTCCTGGTGCCAGACTCCTGGTGCTAGACTCCTGGTGCTAGACTCCTGGTGCTAGACTCCTGGTGCTAGACTCTTGGTGCTAGACTCCTGGTACTACACTCCTGGTGCTAGACTCCTGGTGCCAGACTCCTGGTGCTAGACTCCTGGTGCTAGACTCCTGGTGCCAGACTCCTGGTGCCAGACTCCTGGTGCTAGACTCCTGGTGCTAGACTCCTGGTGCTGGACTCTTGGTGCTAGACTCCTGGTACTACACTCCTGGTGCTAGACTCCTGGTACCAGACTCCTGGTGCTAGACTCATAGTGCTAGACTCCTGGTACCAGACTCCTGGTACCAGACTCCTAGTACTAGACTCCTGGTACTAGACTCCTGGTGCTAGACTCCTGGTACCAGACTCCTGGTGCTAGACTCCTGGTGCTAGACTCCAGGTACCAGACTCCTGGTGCTAGACTCCAGGTACCAGACTCCTGGTGCTAGACTCCTGGTGCTAGACTCCTGGTACCAGACTCCTGGTGCTAGACTCCTGGTGCTAGACTCCTGGTACCAGACTCCTGGTACCAGACTCCTGGTGCTAGACTCATAGTGCTAGACTCCTGGTACCAGACTCCTGGTACCAGACTCCTAGTACTAGACTCCTGGTACTAGACTCCTGGTGCTAGACTCCTGGTACCAGACTCCTGGTGCCAGACTCCTGGTACCAGACTCCTGGTGCCAGACTCCTGGTGCCAGACTCCTGGTGCCAGACTCCTGGTGCTAGACTCCTGGTGCTAGACTCCTGGTGCTAGACTCCAGGTACCAGACTCCTGGTGCTAGACTCCTGGTGCCAGACTCCTGGTGCCAGACTTCTAGTGCCAGACTCCTGGTACCAGACTCCTGGTACTAGACTCCTGGTGCTAGACTCCTGGTGCCAGACTCCTGGTACCAGACTCCTGGTACTAGACTCCTGGTGCCAGACTCCTGGTACCAGACTCCTGGTGCTAGACTCCTGGTGCCAGACTCCTGGTGCTAGACTCCTGGTGCTAGACTCCAGGTACCAGACTCCTGGTGCTAGACTCCTGGTGCCAGACTCCTGGTGCCAGACTTCTAGTGCCAGACTCCTGGTACCAGACTCCTGGTACTAGACTCCTGGTGCTAGACTCCTGGTGCCAGACTCCTGGTACCAGACTCCTGGTACTAGACTCCTGGTGCCAGACTCCTGGTACCAGACTCCTGGTACTAGACTCCTGGTGCTAGACTCCTGGTACCAGACTCCTAGTGCTAGGATGAAAGCAGAGAACACATGTCACTGTGTGTGGTGTGTGCTCTGCATGTGTGACCATTAAAGAGGGTTTCACCCCTCCCAATATTCATTATATTATATTCCTTCATCGTAACTTCCATTCATCCCTTCATCGCTTCCTTAGTATCATCCCTCCCTCCCTTCATCCCTAAATTCCTCCTTCCCTCTCTTAATCCCTTAATTCTTAAATCCACTTAAAACCTCCCTTCCCACCTATTTTCCCCTCATCACTTCATCGTAACATCCTTTCACCCTCACATCCCTTTTTCCCTCCATTCCTTCATCGTCCCTTCATCCCTTCTTCCTTCCTTCCTCCATTCATCCCCCCTCTCTTTTTGTTGTGCACGTTTGGACGCCTCGTTTCTCTCCGGTGAAGAACAGATTCCATCGTGGACAGAAAGCTATTTTTCTCTCTTAAACCCAGAGGACAAATGTTCTGCCATGTGTTGCCCTTTCCCCAGAACGGTACATTCTGTCGGGCTGAACAGCTGGAGAGGGAGTAAAAGTGTCAGCTGCTCTGAAAGTTGGAGTTAAATTATGTACTTTTCATTTTCTCCTTTACACACAGGTTTCTTTGTGCAGAACTGTTTGCATCATGCAGTCACGGCCACACAGGTGAGGTGTTACACAACACAAAGGGCTTTATTGGCCTGACTACATTTTAGACATGGCCAAAGCATTCTGCACAAGGCGTGATAACAGAACAAAAAGAAACACTAAACATACACTTCAATAAAACATGACAGCACAAAACATACTGAGGTTTGCTTTGTGCCGGCTTTCTGGTGAGAAACACTTTCACAATCTGTGTCCTTCCTTGGGATTAGTTTCTTTTTTATGGTAAAACGAGCAGCTGCTGCTGTTTTATCTGCAGTGTCTGTACCCAGACCCAGACCTGGACATCATTGCTTCCTGAAGGAACAAAACAGACATATTTTTGAGTGGGCGTAATTTCATCTGAATGTAAATTAGACCAAAGTACAAAATTCCACTTTCAATAACGACGTGTCTTTGAAGGGCTTCATGGACTCTCTCTGTCAACATCTTTTATCTTAATATAACCTTCGCTGTTGCATCGTTTCAAGGCTTCTTCTGGGAGCATGCACCATTTAAAATGATCATAAGTCATCATATAAAGGGTTAGTCGTGTTGGATAAGTCCCAAAACATATTGTCGTTTTTCTCACACTGATAATCTGAACAATCTGCGTTGTTGTATTTGCTGTAAAGTGTCTCGACTGTAGGCTATTTTTATTTTATGTACAGCACTTTGGCTCGATCAAAAATCGTTTATAAATGTGCTATATAAATAAAACCTGATGTGATTTGATTTGATTTGATATTTTATGTTTATTTTTATTTACAAACCGTTAAAAATGCAATAATAAAACCAGATAAAGATATGAAAGTCTGATGCTGAATATAATGTGAGGTAGAAATCAATTTTGTGTACATTCTCCGTGACGTCACTTCAATCAGGAGAGCCTTGTTCCGATGTGATACAGGTGAATGCAATGTGTTAGTTAATCATCAAACAGCAGACTTGAAGGCCTTTTCCTCTGAATCGTGTCTCGGTAACAGTTATCATTTAATGTGAAATATTTGCTGAGTATTCGGAGACAAACAAACACAAAAAGGAAATCATCGGGAAGCTGGAAATATCTTCTTTTCCATCGGTGTTCGGGTTCCATGTGACGTCACCTTTACGGCTCGTCTACACGACAGGCATCGAAAAATGCTTTCAACGCTTCGCCCCTTCACTTGAATGGGGTGATTAGTTGATTTTGAATATTCGCCGAACTGCATTGTGGGGAGCGGAGCGTGGCTTTGCAAGCATCGCGAGCATCAAAAGTTGAGCAATGTTCAACTTTTGAGGCTCGATGCTTGCATCAGCCAATAAAATCATGCGTATGCAAATCTGACAGTACAAGCGCTAGCCAATCAAACCGCGTGTATGCTGGGAGAGAGTACGCAGGTCATTTCCTCATATTCAAACAAAGGGAGCGGTAGTGGATCACCCGGTGCTGAATGATCAGTCTCTGTTCATCTACCGGGATACAGACCGGAGAAGCGAGGCATGGAGGGAGGAGGCAGAGACAGTGGGGTGGAACTGGTAGGTTTTCGCCTGTTTGGGGAGTTTATATCCAGTGTACTTCGTTTTAACATTGCTATTGCTTTGTATGCCGGGGGCGGGAGATTCCTGATTGGTTGTTGGTCGCGAGAAATCGCCAAGCCTCAGACACGCCCAGCTTCAAGATGTGTTGATGCCTGTAGTGTAGACGGGGCATAAACATAAAAAACATCTTCAGTCTGCCAATACCACAATATAAATATACATAAAAAGCAGAGATGGCAACAGTACACATATCCTTTACTCAAGAAGAAGTACAGATACTCGTGTTTAAAAATACTCTGGTGAAAGTAGAAGTACTGACTAAACTTCTTTACTCAAGTAGAAGTACAGATACTCGTGTTTAAAAATACTCTGGTGAAAGTAGAAGTACTGACTAAACTTCTTTACTCAAGTCAAAGTAAAGAGGCTTTGAAGTGTCCTTCAGTAGAAAGTACCCATAACTAGCAGCTGCTTTAAAGAGTACCTGACCTCCCTTTATATCAATAGAACAATAATGTCATTGTTAGCTAAAGAATGTTTCCATGGTGACCAACGGCAACATGACAACGTTTCCATTGGTCCCTCTTCTTTAGAGAAGACCAGGAAGTGATGGATACACGGATCGTGTTCCAATCAATAGGCACGCAGTGACTCTAAAGAATAATGATCACACACCAAACACACATTCAGACTAAAGGAACCAGCTGTTTGGAGAATGAGAGAAGTAGAAAGTACAAGTATTAGAGTTCAACATGTGAGAAGTAGAAAGTACAGGTATTTGAGTTCAACATGAGAGAAGTAGAAAGTACAGGTATTTGAGTTCAACATGTGAGAAGTAGAAAGTACAGGTATTTGAGTTCAACATGAGAGAAGTAGAAAGTACAGGTATTTGAGTTCAACATGTAAGAAGTAGAAAGTACAGGTATTTGAGTTCAACATGTAAGAAGTAGAAAGTACAGGTATTTGTGTTCAACATGTAAGAAGTAGAAAGTACAGGTATTTGAGTTCAACATGAGAGAAGTAGAAAGTACAGGTATTTGAGTTCAACATGTAAGAAGTAGAATGTACAGGTATTTGAGTTCAACATGTAAGAAGTAGAAAGTACAGGTATTTGAGTTCAACATGTAAGAAGTAGAAAGTACAGGTATTTGAGTTCAACATGTAAGAAGTAGAAAGTACAGGTATTTGAGTTCAACATGTGAGAAGTAGAAAGTACAGGTATTTGAGTTCAACATGTAAGAAGTAGAAAGTACAGGTATTTGAGTTCAACATGAGAGAAGTAGAAAGTACAGGTATTTGAGTTCAACATGTGAGAAGTAGAAAGTACAGGTATTTGAGTACAAAATGTAAGAAGTAAAAGTAAAAAGTGCTGATACCAGGAAGATGTACTTAAAGGTGCGGTAGGTAATTTTGGAGAAACCAGCTCGAGTGCGCTAGAATTTGAAAATACACAACCGGAAAAAATCTGCCCCTTTCTTCCAGAGCCCCTCCTCCAACAAACACGAACGCGCACATGACCAATGAGGGCACGAGATGGGAAGGCTGACAGGCAGGTAGGTCATCCAGTTACTTTAGCCGGCTCAGATGATTGGTCGTGCTTTCTACAGCGCCACGGATTCCACTGATGACATTTTGTATGGATTTGTTGTCAAAGCACTTCAGATATTCATTGCTATCGGGACGTTAAGAGCATTCCATGGAATATAACAACAAGTGTATCTCGAGCCGGTTTCTCAAACGTACCTACCCCACATTTGATGCAGTAACAAAGTATTTGTACTCCACTACTTCCCACCTCTGATACAAAGACCCAGTGTTCGCTCTACTGGACATTCCCAGTTCTTTGTTTGTGCACCCAAAGCCTTCCTCTGCCATCACACCCTGTGGATTTGATCTCTGTGATGTTAGTCGACTCTGAACCCTGTCACCAGTTTGCCTTTGGAGTCTCCTTTTCATGCAGGGGTATTTCAAAGAGCCTCTGAAGAGATAAGCACACCCTGCCCTCCTGAGTGTGGAATACAAATGCCCTTCTTAGCATACGAGGTGAAAAGGGAAAGATAAGACAGACGGAAACGTGTCAGAGAGGGAGCATGGACGTACTGTACAACTCATGGACGAATATATAAGAGGAGGCTGCTGTGATGAATGGGATCGCAGCGATATGGGTTTAGATTATGGCCTTTTGTAAAATTGAAAATATCAGCTATTATGCGCAAAGTGGAAAGGTAAAGTGCTCTTCCATGATCATAGCTACTGGATATAAAAGTGTTTTTATGGTTAAAGTACACACAGTTTATTTAGTACACCGTGTTCCTGTCTGCAGGCACGCCCATCAAATAAATGAAATCCATGTTTTCCCCTTTGTCAATCCCTCCGGGTTTCTTAGTAGTGTTAGAATAAGCAAACTACGTTTCTATTTAGATTGTATTTTTAAATGTATATTTTATTTGATAAAGATTTGTATTCTATTACATTTTATTCCATTGGAAAAATGGGCAACTGCCAAATAACCCGCTAAGACCCAAACTCACATCCAAAAAACCACAAACAAATACCGACACGACACACAGAGCATTTCGAAAATATATATATATTTTTTTTAATAGAATCGGGTGGGATGAACCCATAGACTGTATGTATAAATGGACGTAGGGTCCGTGACGTCACCCATAGGATTCTGCAGAGTTGCCGTGAAGCCCTTAGTAGGCGGAGTCGGCAACTAACGGCTCAACAGTGACGTCAGAGTCCAACTCCCGCCTTCTCCAGCCTGCTCCAAATAAGGGCAAAGAGGCGGAGCCGAGGCGGGACCTGCTGCCACCGAGCTGGAAGTTCCAGAGCTAGCTGAAGCTACCAAGCTAAGCTAACATGCTCCCCATCTGCACGCTGCCGTCGCAATTTACGTTTCTAAGGTAAGCGGCCTTTAAACTATTCAGCAAAACTATAAATTATAATCTAAGTTATTGAGTTTTTAGCATAATACTTCAGAATCTTAAAATCCCTTCACGTTTGTATGCAATTGTGCTAAATTCAACACTGGAATCAAGCAAATATTAATGTTTGCATGACATTAGTTATTTATATTTTGATATCACTTAACTATACGTTTAATACATTTAAGTCAAGCTAAGGTACATGTGATGGTAGCTAGTTAGTGCTCTTACCTGTGAGGCCTCCTCCGAACAGCATAATAACCAGACTGTATTATTCAAACTAAGTACCAGTTCTAGATCCTTGACTTTAGACAAACAATTCAAAAGACAACATGTATTTAAAGACCAATCTTTATTTGAAGGTGCCTCTTAACCTGAGATATTAGTTATACAGTAATAGTATTGACAATCTAAAAAAACTGAGCAACTCACAGTCAACTTTATGTTTCTTATTGTCGAAAGCATTTATCATTTTCATTTCCCCCCTCTCATATTCAGTGCCTACGGATTGAGACAGCCTGGTGTCCATGGTGTACCATGTGTACAAACAATATAACTGTTTCTCTTCTGTTGAACATGTTGGATTGTGTATTGTCCGAGTCAGGGTCCTTTTTATTTTACTGTAACTTTGGAAGTTGTGTTACCAATGCTTACTGTTTATTTGATACCCATTTGGTAATGCAATTAATAAAAACAACACGGTTTGGGTTCGATCTTCAGATGACTGTGACGTTAACGTGTAAGCTCGATAATGAACTCCAGCTCAACCAACCATATTGTAATATCTAAGTAATCATCTTGAAATATGACATTAATAATTGTAATATACACACATCTTATTGTGAGGTTGATTTCACATACACTACTTCGACGTTAGCTTGTCTACATACTTGAGCATAGCCAATTTAAATTAACCTTAGATGCATACAGTTCTACCTACATAATAAAATATCTCTAAGTTACAAGGATGTAACATTATTTTATAACCTCAAACAGAAGCCGTTTGTTCAACAGTATTATCCCACTTAACGCTTAACACTTGTCTATTTCGTTTTAACCTTTCTATATACAGTCTATGATTTTAACTTGGAGGCTACAATTAGCATCGTTAGCACCGATGTAGCTACCACTCGCTTACATGCTAACCCAAGCCTTACCATTCATTACGTAGCTGATTAAAATCATTAACACATAAATAAAGCACTCGAATTTCACTTACCGCATTCATGCACCGTCTGTTTTAACCGCAGATCGAGTCACAATAGTCCGATATATAAGCATGAAGAACAAACAACCACGGCCGGCTACAAGTTGTGTTTCCTGGATGAGCTGAGCAGGCAGAGTCCCTGTAGCTTCACGGAGCAGCTAGCAGAGAGACGAGAAGCTAGCAGCGGCAGGCACTTGACAGAGCCGTCACTCAATGTGACCACGCCCTAATTTATGCAAACACTTTAAGACCTAATATAAATAAAAGGGTCGCGTTAGAAAACAATTCACTCACAGATCCATAATCATGTAGGTGGAATCTAACTATATCGATAATAAAATGTATGGAGCCAGGGGTAGAAACATGTTTTTTTCTGCTGTAAAGTTGGGCATTTTAACATGGGGGTCTATGGGAAATGCTCCTTTCTGCAGCCATCGCCTAGCGGCCAATATATGAACTGCAGTGTGTGGCACTTCCGTATTGGCGTCCCGGCTCTTCCCCACAGTTTGCCGCTTGGATGAACCCCTCTTTAATGGTCACACATGCAGAGCACACAGTGACATGTGTTCTCTGCTTCGAACCCATCCTAGTACCAGGAGTCTAGTGGGAGCAGTGGGCAGTACAGCGCCCGGAGAGCAATGGGAGTGGGGGGTTGTCCGGTGCCTTGCTCAAGGGCACCACGGCATGGGCAGGAGGTGAACTGGGACCTCTCCAAGTAGAAGTCCACACTCCATATTTAGGTCGATCCGGGGACTTGAACCGGCGACCGTACGGCTCCCTGTCCCCTACTGACTGAGCAACTGCCGAAGCGCCTCCATTGGACTCCTTTATTTACTTGACGAACATCAGCAGGAGAGGACTCTTTAAAGAGTAGAGACACTACATACTGATATACACCTGAACATCAGCAGGAGAGGACTCTTTAAAGTAGAGACACTACATACTGATATACACCTGAACATCAACAGGAGAGGACTCTTTAAAGTTGAGACACTACATACTGATATACACCTGAACATCAGCAGGAGAGGACTCTTTAAAGTAGAGACACTACATACTGATATACACCTGCACATCAGCAGGAGATGACTCTTTAAAATAGAGACACTACATACTGATATGCACCTGAACATCAGCAGGCGAGGACTCTTTAAAGTAGAGACACTACATACTGATATACACCTGAACATCAGCAGGAGAGGACTCTTTAAAGTAGAGACACTACATACTGATATACACCTGAACATCAGCAGGAGAGGACTCTTTAAAGTAGAGACACTACATACTGATATTCACCTGACATCAGCAGGAGAGGACTCTTTAAAGTAGAGACACTACATACTGATATGCACCTGAACATCAGCAGGAGAGAACTCTTTAAAGTAGAGACACTACATACTGATATACGCCTGAACATCAGCAGGAGAGAACTCTTTAAAGTAGAGACACTACATACTGATATACACCTGAACATCAGCAGGAGATAACTCTTTAAAGTAGAGACACTACATACTGATATACACCTTAACATCAGCAGGAGAGGACTCTTTAAAGTAGAGACACTACATACTGATATACACCTGAACATCAGCAGGAGATAACTCTTTAAAGTAGAGACACTACATACTGATATGCACCTGGACGAGACGATCATTCGACTCTTCAGAAGTTTAGCTCAGCGATTCTGGGAGCAGGTTTCCAAGAGTTCCTCACCAACGCATATCAAATCAGAGGCTGAATAATGAAGCCAATCTCACATAAATTAGAGAGACATCCCCCTCAGGTTCCATCACGGTGAATATTAAAGCAAACTCACAAGGTTACCGAGAGAGAAGGAAGACAGCGAGAACAAACGAAGAATGGATGAAAGAGAGATGAACAATGAAGGACACGGAGAAGGAGAGCTCCTGCCGAAAGGGGAGAGGAGTCGTTACGAATTAATATCAACAATGATCGGGAAGTCCTTTTGGAGACATGGTTAGACAACAGGGGGATTTCATTGGCCGTGTTTGCATGGCAAGTCACTGATGGATCTGAAGAGGATGTATACAAGAAATAAAAGTCATGTTTGTAGCAACTGCTGAAAGGAACACGTGATGTACCAGAAATAACTTTTACTACTTATTTGTTGGAGAAGCATTTAGTCTTTGTACTTAAAGGGGCCCTGATCTGCTGATGTTCAAGTGTATATCTGTATGTAGTGTCTCTACTTTAAAGAGTCCTCTCCTGCTGATGTTCAAGTGTATATCTGTATGTAGTGTCTCTACTTTAAAGAGTCCTCTCCTGCTGATGTTCAGGTGTATATCAGTATGTAGTGTCTCTACTTTAAAGAGTCCTCTCCTGCTGATGTTCAGGTGTATATCAGTATGTAGTGTATCTACTTTAAAGAGTCCTCTCCTGCTGATGTTCAGGTGTATATCAGTATGTAGTGTCTCTACTTTAAAGAGTCCTCTCCTGCTGATGTTCAGGTGTATATCAGTATGTAGTGTCTCTACTTTAAAGAGTCCTCTCCTGCTGATGTTCAGGTGTATATCAGTATGTAGTGTCTCTACTTTAAAGAGTCCTCTCCTGCTGATGTTCAGGTGTATATCAGTATGTAGTGTCTCTACTTTAAAGAGTCCTCTCCTACTGATGTTCAGGTGTATATCAGTATGTAGTGTATCTACTTTAAAGAGTCCTCTCCTGCTGATGTTCAGGTGTATATCAATATGTAGTGTCTCTACTTTAAAGAGTCCTCTCCTGCTGATGTTCAGGTGTATATCAGTATGTAGTGTCCCTACTTTAAAGAGTCCTCTCCTGCTGATGTTCAGGTGTATATCAGTATGTAGTGTCTCTACTTTAAAGAGTCCTCTCCTGCTGATGTTCAGGTGTATATCAGTATGTAGTGTCTCTACTTTAAAGAGTCCTCTCCAGCTGATGTTCAGGTGTATATCAGTATGTAGTGTCTCTACTTTAAAGAGTCCTCTCCTGCTGATGTTCAGGTGTATATCAGTATGTAGTGTCCCTACTTTAAAGAGTCCTCTCCTGCTGATGTTCAGGTGTATATCAGTATGTAGTGTCTCTACTTTAAAGAGTCCTCTCCTGCTGATGTTCAGGTGTATATCAGTATGTAGTGTCTCTACTTTAAAGAGTCCTCTCCTGCTGATGTTCAGGTGTATATCAGTATGTAGTGTCCCTACTTTAAAGAGTCCTCTCCTGCTGATGTTCAGGTGTATATCAGTATGTAGTGTCTCTACTTTAAAGAGTCCTCTCCAGCTGATGTTCAGGTGTATATCAGTATGTAGTGTCTCTACTTTAAAGAGTCCTCTCCTGCTGATGTTCAGGTGTATATCAGTATGTAGTGTCTCTACTTTAAAGAGTCCTCTCCTGCTGATGTTCAGGTGTATATCAGTATGTAGTGTCTCTACTTTAAAGAGTCCTCTCCTGCTGATGTTCAGGTGTATATCAGTATGTACTGTGTTTTTTTGTTTGTTTAAAGTTGCATTTATTTTCTATGAAATGTATATTTTCAAGGGTCAAACCTCAAGGATGCAACCAAAAAGCCAGAGTGAAATCCTCACATTTGATCTGATGGCAGTCTTCTCTTGTATCGACTGTGAGAGTTATTCAGGATCCTCAGAGGTGAAAGTGAACACTTGGAAGTGGACTGGCACTAAAAGGTTGAAAGATCAAGAGGATTCGAAGGGGAAGCTTAGAGCAGATTACTTATCGGAATAAGACATTCACGTTTTTTCCAATAGAAATGTCTCCTGCCCGAGTGAAGCCTCGGTCCTCCAACTGAACTGTCGCTTCAGCTCTGAGGATGTTATCTGAAGTGTGTAAATACGATTTGCTGTGTGTGTGTGTGTGTGTGTGTGTGTGTGTGTCTTTGACCGGACAACCCTGACTCTGCATTCAGAAACACACTCGGATGGATCAGAGGGTCATATCGGCTTCTCGATGTCTCTCGCATCGTTTTTTCTGCTTGATAGTTTGCATTGTTTACCTTACACGATTAAAATGGACAGAAGATTACAATTTGTTTAAGTCAACAATGTCAAATTTCCACACAATCGTAGTTATTTTTGGTTTTGCATGGCAATAACTGTCAGTCATCTCATCTCCTCCATCTCACCTACAACTAATTCCCTCATTAACCCCTCAGTATACAAACCACCACTTGTTCCCTGTCTGATTTTCTTGTGTGTTTTGCCAAGCGCTCCATCGGTCGGTTTGTAGTTACTCAGATATCTGATCTGTCGGAGTTCAGACCTCCAGTTTTCTGCCTGACTGGATTTGTTTGGCTAATTGTGGGATATCGTGGATTTGACCCTGCGTTCACCAACAAAATGAACATATTTGACCGTGATTTAATTGTAATACACGTTTCTAAATGATGCCGACGTAACAACATACTGATACCGGTTAGTAAACACCATGAATTAATGCTTTGACAAGTCTGCAGACAGACGGCAGGCACCCTTTTAAAATGCGTGTTTTCTGAATGGAGATCGGCTAAGCTAACGTTGTATATGCTCCGTCCACACTCACAACAACGGCCTACAGACATAAATAAAGCAGCGACTGTATTCTCCATGACACAGGCAGTCTGTGGTTTGTACTTGTTTAACTTCTGTCTAGTTTCTGAACAGATATGAGGAGCTGGGAGCTCTGAGTGCTAACAGCTAACGGCTGATGTTTTGGTTTTGCGGTTCTACGTCAGTGGCGGCAGGCTGAGATCCTCACCGCTGATTGGCTACCGCGAGATCGAGTCACGCGAAAATGAGGCTCGAGTTGAAAAAATTGAACTCGAGCGGTTGTCGCGGCCCCCTCCAATCGCCTCAATCGCGCCACGGAATTCGCGTCCACCGCTTCATGCTCGCCATCGGAGCGAATTCGCGTCTCTCCGCGTCTCTCCGCGTCTCTCCGCGTCTCTGCATTGACTTTATATGTAATCGCGCCGCCCCCAAACATCGCATCGCGTCCGCTGTGAACGCAGCATTAGTAAACATCTTAAATGTTCTGTCTACCTGTGTCGTGCTTTTGGGTTTTAGTCCATACCTGTGAACATGATGGAAAATTCAAGTCAAGATGAGGTCGAAGGATGTCACAAGATGTCAGAAAGATGTCGACATGTCAAATGACGAGATGTCGAAGTATATATAAATAATATGGTAACAAACCGTGAGAATTGGGTTAAAATGTGGAGAATAATGTCAAAAGATTCTAAAGTCAAAACGTTGACATAAAGTCGAAGTACCATTCCGGAAATATTGTTGAAAAGTGAATATAAAGTGAAAAAAAGTTAGAAAAATCATGTCGAAAGGTTGAGGCTGAAGCCGAAAAGAATGTGAAAACATCATTACAAGGATAAAGTATAAATGTCAAAAATCAGGATGAATTGTTCAAACTGCTAAACCTGGCATGTTCCTTCTAAGCACACACACAGAAGACACAGAAACGTGGTGTTTAAATGCTGCTCATTACTACCGTTAATTATGGGCTAATCTGCTCTGTCAGACACGTCTCAAACCTCCGAACACTCAGTATTACCGTCTGAGTGAAAGCTGAGGTTTGCATCAACGTTGTGATTAAATTGCCGGGGTTTCCTCCAGTGATCCGTGTTCGCTGCAGCAAAGCAAAACTGTTTATTTCCCCGCGAGAGCCACAGGGCTCTGAACACCAAATGAATCATTAAAACAAAATAGCGTTGCACAATTTCCAGCCCATTGTTTTCCCTAATTACCGGTTTTAATTTCATATAATGTGAAATCTCTCTCTCTCCACAATGAAGTAATCCGTCCACCCACCAGCTCATTGAAGCCTCCGACAGAAAGCTCTGGTTCCAGCCGGAGAATCGATTGGCTCCGGCTGGGGAGAAGAAAACATATCAAATCCACGAACACAAACACGGGAAACCAGTCGTGTTATTACGGCGTAGAATCAGAAACACACTCCACGAGAGGGAGAGAGGATTTCAGACCCCTGCGGCACATTCAGCTCAGAAACAGCACCTTTGAAATGGAGACCACTTGAGAAAAGAACAGACGAGTTAAAAACACGTAAATGATCCGCAACATGACCTCCGACCTCTCTGTCTTTCCATGTTCCTCTCTCTGTGCCAAATAATCAACAGTCATGGCTTTATGTAAGTCAATGAGATTGATTACTTCATGGATTTTGAAGTGGTTCAGAAGTGTTCAGATACCTGCGAGCCTTTTACACAGTGGCGAACCGTGTCTATCACAACTCGACCTTCTGTAGACCCCGGTGTTATAATGTCCGTCTTTTCACTGAATCGTCGTCTTGAAAAGGGAACTCACAATAATTCCGCAACAACTTCGTCTCCACCTGTTGCACTTGTCATTTCAACGTTAAAAACAATAAAACGGCATGAATTGCTTCGTCGCATTCATCTAGATCAGTGCTTCTCAAATTGTGGTCCGCGGACCACTGGTGGCCCGTGAGCGCCCCCTAGTGGTCCGTGAGTATATTGGTAACATTTCACATTTGAAATAAATAAATAAATTAGAGTTTTCGCACTCTCGCGGGAATATCTCCGAAATGGAGCGAGCTTACGTTTTGATTGCATGATATAGCCCAGCGCAACACCTTCGTCACACATGTCGCCACTTGTTTGTACCATTTTCAGGCGTTTCTAATCTGTTCTAGAAAGACTATGTGATTTTGGATATTTGTGGAGTTAGGTGGTCCGCGAGTGTTTTTTTATTGGTCAAGTCCTTGGTATGAACACGTTTGAGAAACATTGATCTAGATCCTCTGTCTCGAGCCGGTGAACTAGCGGGCCTTCTAGAACACCTGTAACCGAGGGGAACTCTGAAAGAACACGCCCATTGGCTACACATCAATATCTGATTGGTTGATCAACCTGTCAGTCCAAACGTACGCTCTCATTCAGTGCAACGGCCAGGGCGTTCGATCAAGGATGTAGAATACCTTGTTGAAGGATGTTCTACCCAGAGACCCAGAACGAGATCTGATTGGCTGCTTTCTTTTCTAACACAAAACCACTGAAATGCGTAGCATGGTCCGAGAAGGACGAACAAATCAACGTGACACTGTGATATTACAGATCAACAACACGGATACCATTCTCATTTATTCATTTTATTTATATAATTAAATTGATTTTGTGTTTGTTTTATCTGAGTGTTCCAGGGTGTTCTCTGAATACCTTGAAGGCCCTGACGGTTCGACACTGCTTTTACATATAAGAGATCCTAAAGAGACTAAGATTCAACAACCACCCTAAACATCTGCTTCTTGCTATCCCTAATGATGTCCAACATGAACCTTTTCCGTCATGGCAAACCTTGAACAGTTTCTTTGAACACTTTTCTAACATTGAGTGCTAAAGCTGAGAGATTCCCGCTATTCCCATCGTCCATCAGCTAGCATCTTGGTCAGTACATCAGATACCCCTATTATAATTTGGACACACAGGATGCTGGGTAAAAAGAATGGACGAATAAGGAGAGCTGGGTCCAGATGTATGGAGAAACGGGGATATATGCCGTGCCCACTTCCTCTTATCAGTGGCAACGTTAGATAGGGAAAAGGCAATGTCCGTCTCTTAGTCCGGACAGAAGTGTCAAATTAGAATTCAAAAGTCCGAATACTTCCACAGGACATATTATTTTCATTTTCAGGTTGATATTAGTATTTTGTGCCTCAACTGACGGACTTATATTATACTACACGTTTACGTTAACCATCAAATCCACAATCAAACGGAAACTATTGGCCTAAATATGTTCAAAGTGACAAAAGACACGACTTGCTGTTAATCAAACAAATGTAGCCGCTGTAACACTTAATCAGGATATTGACGTCCAGCACCAAACTGAATTTATTGTTCATACGTTTTTGTCAACAAGCACTAACATATCTTAGAAACACACGTTTTTTTTCAGAAATGTCTCCGCTTATTTCTACTAAGTTACGATTCTTTCCAAAATGCTGCCTTCAGATGCAGGTTAGGGTTCGGGCTGATAGTGTCAAATATTGCACAAACAGTTTTGGATGATGTTTTTTTTTGTCAATTAGTGTGGTGTCTAGACAGTTGTGTTAAGTTAATGTATTTAGTTCAGTCCTTTTGTCTTTCGCCTTGTCTTGTGATTTCCTGTTTTATTTTGTAATAATCTTTCCCTCTCGTTTCAGAGCATTCCTGCCCTGGTGTGTTTTTCCCACCAGTGTGATTGGCAGCCCCTCCCTTAATTGTTGCCACCTGTGTCCCCTTACCTAGTGTGTGTATATATAGTCTGCGTCTCCCTTTGTTTTGTGTCAGTTCGTCTTGTCTCGTCAAGCCTGCCAGTCGTCCCTTGATCGTGTGAAGTATATTTTTGATAGTCATGGAGATGTTTTTTGGTTTAGAGTTTTTGATCCTCCAAGTGAGCGTTTTGTGTTTTGACCTTAATTAAAAGACCTTGTTAATTCTGATCTGTTTCTGGTGTTGTGCATTTGGGTCCTGAGCCTCCTGACATTCTTAACAGTACGAACTGACCAAAGAATGGACCCAGCCGACCCAGACAGATTCAGAGCAGCTCTGCGCTCACAAGGCACGCTTTTGTCTCAGCATGACGATCAGCTGAAATCAATTGACCAGGGAGTGAGAGACTTGAGTGGTCGTCAAGAAAGCTTCCAAACATCTGTGAACAGCCAAGTAAACCACCTGGCAGATCAGCTTGTTCGTGTCCTTGCCCACCTGGAAGCTGGATCTCAAACTGTTTCCGCGGCTGCACCCCTGCCTGAGGCTGTGATCCAAGGACCTACTCCTTCTTCATGCTCTCGTCTCGCATCTCCAGAGAAATTCTCCGGGGACTCAGGTGACTGTCGTCCTTTTTTAGTCCAATGCGACCTGCATTATCAACATCAGCCTTCTGCTTTTCCAACAGACCAGTCTAGAATAGCTTTCATGATAACACACTTGACTGGTAGAGCAGCAGCAGAATGGGCTAGAGACTCTCCCCTTTGCAGATCGCTTGGACTGTTTACTGATTCCCTTAAAAAGATTTTTGATCGGACAGCACCAGGGAGAGAAGCGGCTAAAGCTCTAGTCCAACTCAAGCAAAGAAATCAAAGAGTGTCTGATTATGCCATAGAGTTTAGGACAATAGCAGCAGACAGTGGCTGGAATGATCTGGCCTTGCTGGACGCCTTTGTAAATGGACTTTCAGGCCTTGTCAAAGATCACTTAGTCCCATTAGATCTTCCAGAAGATTTAGACTCTGTGATTGCTCTGGCTATACGAATAGATAATAGGCTCTGGGATAGACAAAAAGAAAGGGAACATCCTGCAGTTCGTTCACCAAGCTCCAGGGGGCCTCCTCGTGGCATCCGGATGGGGGAGGATTCGTTTCCAGGGGTCTGGATCAAGCCTCCTTTGACAACGCCATCCACCACATCAGAGGAACCCATGCAACTTGGCCGAGCAAGACTTTCACTGGAGGAGCGAGAACGGCACCTCCGCCGGGGCCTGTGTTTGTACTGCGGGCATCGTGGACACCTGATGGCCGCTTGCTCACTAAAAGACGGGGCTCCCCAGGCAAGAGGAGGGCGCTGGTGAGCCGACTAACTTCTGACTACTCTCCTCGTACGCTGACTCCTATCCAAGTAAAATTAGGTAAGAAAACCTTAACACAGAAGGTTCTCATTGATTCAGGAGCAGGCGAAAGTTTTATGGACTGGAATTTTGCCAAAAGCTTGAACATTGTCACCATGCCCTGAGCTCAACCTTTAAATGCCAGCGCCCTTGATGGAAGATTATTGTTTCAAGTCACTCACCACACAGAACCCGTCCAGGTTATCATAAATCACAACCACACAGAATTCATGACATTTCATTTATTCGACTCCGCACAACACCCTATGATTTTTGGCTTCCCATGGTTGAAAAGACATAACCCTCACATTGACTGGCGTTCTGGTAGGGTGAAGGGTTGGGGAAGAGAATGTAATCATACATGTTTGGTTTCACCAGGAGAAGTTGAAGGGCTGTCTGTAGGAAGGGTTACTTCAGGTAGTGAGGTGGAGACGAAGGAAGTAACTCATGACCATGCCTCTGACTTACCAGACCTGCCCAATGTTCCCTCCCGTTACCACAACCTGAGGGAGGTTTTCAGTAAGACTCGGGCCTCTACGTTGCCTCCTCATCAACCTTATGACTGTGCAATTGACTTACTACCAGGTGCCCCCATTCCCAAGGGACGTCTATACTCAATTTCTGGTCCTGAAAGACAATCTATGACGGATTACATTGACTCATCTCTGAAGGCGGGCCTCATCCGTCCATCGTCATCTCCTGCTGGCGCCGGATTTTTCTTCGTGGGTAAAAAAGACGGATCCCTCCGACCCTGCATAGACTACTCTCCCCTGAATGATATAACGGTAAAACAACAGGTACCCTCTCCCCCTCATTTCCACTGCTTTTGAACTGTTAAAATGAGCTAAGATCTTCACTAAACTTGACTTGAGGAATGCCTATCACTTGGTCAGGATAAGGGAGGGGGACGAATGGATTCAATACCCCCAGTGGCCACTATGAATACTTAGTAATGCCATTTGGGCTAACTAATGCTCCTGCTGTATTTCAGGCTCTTGTGAATGATGTGCTCAGACAATATTTGAATCATTTTGTGTTTGTCTACCTGGATGATATATTGATATTCTCTCCTGATGAAGAGTCCCATGTTCAGCATGTCCGCCAGGTCCTCCAAGGCCTTCTGGAAAACCAACTATTCGTGAAGGCGGAGAAATGTGAATTTCACAAGACTACTGTCTCATTCCTGGGCTTCATCATTGCTCCGGACCAGGTCAAGATGGATCCAAGCAAGGTCAGTGCTGTCGCAAATTGGCCCACACCCACCAACAGGAAGAAGGTACAGCAATTTCTCGGTTTTGCTAACTTCTACAGACGTTTCATAAGACATTTTAGCTCCATAGCTGCACCTCTCCACTCACTCACCTCAACCCATGTTCAGTTTTTGTGGACTCTACAGGCCGACAAAGCTTTCCAGGAATTGAAAAGACGGTTTACCTCTGCTCCTGTTCTCATCACTCCTGATTCACTACGGCAGTTTGTGGTGGAGGTGGATGCTTCCAATGATGGAGTTGGGGCTGTGTTGTCACAACGTTCAGCCAAGGACAGTAAACTTCACCCATGTGCTTTTCTGTCACGTAAGTTAACACCTGCTGAACGCAACTTTGATGTAGGCAACAGAGAATTTTTGGCAGTCAAAACAGCGCTTGAGGAATGGAGACACTTTCTGGAGGGGTCAGAGCAACCATTCATAGTCTGGACGGATCATAACAATCTTGAGTACATCCGAAAAGCTAAGAGACTGAACTCACGTCAGGCAAGATGGGCTTTGTTCTTCACTCGTTTTAACTTTTCCTTGTCATTTAGACCCGGTTCACAAAATGTCAAGCCAGATGCACTCTCTCGTGTTTTTGATCCTGAACCCTCGGCAAAGGAACCAAAGCTCATCCTTCCACTAAACTGTGTGGTTGGAGCGGTAACTTGGCCAATAGAAACAGAGGTGAAACGAGCTAACGGTGAGAGCCCGACACCTAGGGGTTGCCCCCCAAATAGGTTGTTTGTTCCTCAAACTGTGCGTCCTAAGGTCATTCAATGGGCTCACACCTCGCTGCTCACCTGCCATCCTGGGGTAAAAAAAAACCATGTACGTCATCAAGCAACGGTTCTGGTGGACATCTATGGAGAAGGATGTCAAGGAGTATGTGGCCGCCTGCACCATCTGCGCCAGGAATAAGACCTCTTCCAGGCCCCAGATGGGTCTGCTCAGGCCGCTGCCTATCCCCAGTTGGCCCTGGTCCGACATCTCAGTGGATTTTGTCACCGGACTGCCAGAATCCAAAGGTAACACCACCGTCCTCACGGTGGTGGATAGATTCTCTAAAATGACACATTTTATTGCTTTGCCTAAACTGCCATCGGCCAAAGAAACGGCTGAAGTGTTGTTGCACAATGTTTGTCGTCTCCACGGTTTTCCCAGGGACATCGTGTCAGACCGGGGTCCTCAGTTTGTCTCCCGTTTCTGGAGGGAGTTTTGCAGCCTCATCGGGGCCTCTGTCAGCCTCTCTTCCGGCTACCATCCCCAATCAAATGGACAAACGGAGAGACTGAATCAAGAACTGGAAACCTGCCTCCGGTGCCTGGTGTCCCAAAACCCAGCTTCTTGGAGTAAACACCTCACGTGGGTAGAATACGCCCACAACTCATTGCCTACCTCTGCCACCGGATTGACCCCGTTCCAGTGCGTCTACGGTTACCAACCTCCCATGTTCTCAGAGACAGAGAAAGAAGTCATGGTTCCCTCGGCACACGCACTGGTCAGGCGCCGTCATGGCATTTGGGCTTCAGCACGTCGGGTCCTCCTTAGGACTTCGGCCCGCATGAAAAAAGCGGCTGATCGGCATCGCCGTCCTGCACCTGTGTACAGACCGGGTCAGAAAGTGTGGCTATCCACCAGAGACTTGCCCCTGAACGTAGTCTCTAGGAAGCTGGCACCAAGATTTGTAGGCCCATTCACTGTGGAAAAGTGTATTAACCCTGTGTCTGTTCGTTTGCGCCTACCTAGATCACTCAGAGTCCATCCAACATTCCATGTAAGCAAACTCAAGCCGGTCAAGGAAAGCAAAATGGTTCCCGCTTCCAAGCCCCCCCCTCCTCCCAGGCTCATTGATGGAGGTCTGGTCTACACTGTCAAGCGTCTGCTGAAGGTCAGAAAACGAGGAAGGGGTCAGCAGTTTTTAGTGGACTGGGAGGGTTATGGACCGGAAGAGCGGGAATGGATCCCGTCTAGCTTCATCGTGGACCAGAACCTGATGAAGGATTTTTACAAAAGCCATCCTGAACTCCCTGGGCCGTCCGGAGCCGTCCGTAAAGGAGGGGGTACTGTGGTGTCTAGACAGTTGTGTTAACCTAATGTATTTAGTTCAGTCCTTTTGTCTTTCGCCTTGTCTTGTGATTTCTTGTTTTATTTTGTAATAACCTTTCCCTCTCGTTTCAGAGCATTCCTGCCCTGGTGTGTTTTTCCCACCAGTGTGATTGTCAGCCCCTCCCTTAATTGTTGCCACCTGTGTCCCCTTACCTAGTGTGTGTATATATAGTCTGCGTCTCCCTTTGTCTTGTGTCAGTTCGTCTTGTCTCGTCAAGCCTGCCAGTCATCACTTGATCGTGTGAAGTATATTTTTGATAGTCATGTAGATGTTTTTTGGTTTAGAGTTTTTGATCCTCCAAGTGAGCGTTTTGTGTTTTGACCTTAATTAAAAGACCTTGTTAATTCTGATCTGTTTCTGGTGTTGTGCATTTGGGTCCTGAGCCTCCTGACATTCTTAACAATTAGCTGTGTCCTGTACTCTTATCATGGGCAACGTAAGATCACTGGCTAATAATGGACGAGCTAATGGCGTCAGAAGGGATAAGAAAATGGCTGAACCAACGTTTCTATTAGCAATGTTTCCTACGTTTCTTTTGATGGCTTTCGGACAGTTTGGGTCGAGAAGGATTGCCCTAACGGTACGTCCACACAGCAGCTTTTCAAAGATCTTGAAAATCTTGGAGCTGGGCGTGTCTGACAGCTTGGGGATTTTTTGCGAGCACCAACAACCAATCACATGAATCTCCCGCCCCCGACATACAAAGCAAAAAACCCCGGGGATTTTATGCGAGCAATATATATAATATAAACTCCCCAATCAGGCGAAAACCTACCAGTTTCCCCCACTGCCTCTGCCACCTCCCTCCATGCTGGTTCCTCCGGTTTGGATCCCGTTAATAGTTCTGGTCGTGAAGAACCGGTGATTTGCTCCCGTAACTTCTCGTTTGGAATATGAGGAAATTAACTGCGGTCTGGCTCTCCCTGCTTACACGCGGTTTGATTGGCTAGTGCTTCTACTGTCAGATTTGCATAAACGTGTTTGATTGGCTGGCGCTTCCAGCTCAGCTTCAAAAGTTGAACATTGCTCAACTTTGGAATCCTGGAGATCCTGGAAATCTTCGCTTCGCTCCCCCACAATGCAGTTCGGCGAAAAGCGAGGCAAAGTGACGTCATCCCCATTCAAAGTCAACGGGCAGAGAAGCGGTGGAAGTTGCTTCTGAAGCTGCTGTGTGGACGTACCGTAAGAGCTTCATCATGAGCCTGAGTCTTCATGTCTTTACTCAATATGTATTCACATGTTGGTGGATTGGCACCATTTAATAGATGTATTTAAGTAATAGCAGCTACTGATTGCAATGTACTGATAACTATTACTTTAATACTAAAAAAATACTTAAAACGTGATGATTGTCGAGCAAGTTCTGGGTTTGAAGGCGAGTCTGTTTCCTATGATCTCCAGGCAGGTTAACGACCATTTGTTATTCCATCAGATTTGATTGAATGATTTCCTCGCAATCTGTCACACTGAATCTAAAGATATGAGCACCATGTCTTTGTATTCAGATTCGAGGAATGAATCAGAGAAGTAGTACAATTTTGGCGCAAATTGCAGCAATTATATAATTCAAGGGGCTTAATTGTCTCCATGAGCTGTTTGTCTCTGCTGCTGCTCAGACTGCTGAGAGGCTTTGATAAGTGAACAAAACAGAGTAACGGCGTGCATCTGTTCCTGCAGGATCGTTACCTCGTCTTTCTGGCAGTTTGATGCTTTGATGTAATCATTTCTAACATGAAACACCGCTGGTAATACTGTCGGAGTGAATTGTCATATTTCGGTAACACTATGAGGACATTATGTTTCTCTGAACGTAACAACTCTTGACTTCCTTTTCTAAATGCTAGGATTTACTATATTTTTTAATATTTGTTAATGTTATTATAGTTTTGTGTTAGCAGTTTAATAAATTAAAACACTCAGCATCCATCTCCATCTCGCTCCGACTGATTTAGAATCTCAATACAAGTGTATGTATGCACCACGACATCAAGTTCAATTCCTCGTACGCGTCTGATTGAGATTCTAAATCAGTCGGAGCGAGATGGGGATGGATGCTGAGTGTACGCAGTGTTTAATTTATTGATCTGAGTCAGCTTGACGTTTGTGACTCCAGATTAATGGCTTCTCTTTAAGTTGGTGTTCTCAGAGTCTCTAACAGGAACACAGAGAGCTGCGACCTCAACAAATCAACTGCAAGTGACAAGACTGATTCCATTTTTTCATTTTGGTGCGGGAGCATATTTCAGGCTGAATTTTGGGAAAGGGTACTTTAATGAATTAGCGTGAAATATAACTGACGGTGGAATCTGGAGTTGTTGTCTTTGCTCGGGGGACACGCGGCAGTTTGAAGCTCAGATAAAAAAAATCCCGGCCAAGTTTGTGCAAATTGAGTAAAGGCACACAGGATAAATGGCTTCTGCAACTGGCCGTCTGCCAAGAAAGTCATCGCCCACAGTCCTCTACTCCAATGCCTTTAAATATAGAAGACCATATGTCCAGGGCAAATGGAAAGAGAGCAGGCTGGTGCCAGCAACAGAAGCAAGACGTGCTACACACAGGCCGGAGATATGGCTCTGACAGCGAATGATCTGCCTGCTGTGCATTGCATTTTATTTAATTACATACTGTAATAAATGAAATGCTTTGACTGTCAGTATTTATGATTGCTTTTCCAAATGCTGTCAACAAAGATACAGTGTCTTCAGAGTGAAACAGAAAGCAGTCTGAAGGCTTGTTGGCGGCTCTGTGTCGCCGCGATAACACATTTTGCAGAGCAGTTTGCAGGTTAAAAGCACATCGTATACAATATACGTCTTTTTAGTGGAAGCTTACTGGGTGTTTACTTTCTAATATCGTTGCCAGGCAACAACAGAATTCCCTGTCAATGGATTCTGCATTCCATCTTACAACACAAGCTAATATGTTAGCTTAAGAAATTACGCCTACAACACAAGCTAATATGTTAGCTTAAGAAATTACGCCTACAACACAAGCTAATATGTTAGCTTAAGAAATTACGCCTACAACACAAGCTAATATGTTAGCGTGTGCTGTTCTGCCTCTCTGGCCACTGGATAATATGTTTGCTAAAATATATTCCATGTTTAACAACACAAGCTAATATGTTAGCTAAAAGATATCACGCCTGTTACGCCACACATGCTAATATGTTAGCTTGAAGCTATTCCGCCTCTAATGTGACAGGCTCGTATGTTAGCTAAAAGCCAATCAGTTGCTGAAAATGTTACTTTAAAATCCTTTTAGGACAAATATTGTATTTAATTGGAAAAATCAAAACAGTAAAGCCATAAAATCTAAAATAATAAACACAAACAATGGTAGAAAACAAACAAAAAGCTGTGGTAAATCTTTGTTACTATGTGTGGTTTCATTTGTTTTTATACAAAATATACAATCTTCATCACGATGTATTCCAGTGTTGTACTTCGAATTCGGTTGCTGGAACGACCATTTTGTCGACCATTGGTTGACAGAATCTTTACCAAAATAACAGCATATTTTCAGACATCCGCAAACATGGACGAAAGTTGTAACACGTCAACAATAGGTATGTTAAAATACAACATTTAAAACAATCTACTGTTCATTGCTGAGTTGCTTTCCTGCTGCACACTGTGTGTTTTATTATGAGTGCACATACATTCTCTATATGAACACTATCTCAGTACTGATTATACTGTCTTTGTGTTTTCATTTTGCAGACGCACCATCAGGAAAAAGATACTTGCTCTGTTTGATGCCGGCACAATGGTTGTCCCTGCCTTTGCACTCTGGTTTTGAGGCGACTCCACAACGTGACTGTATCGCAGTTTACAAAAGGAATAGCCTGCTCAAAAGCTTCACGTATCGAGGCTACATTTGTCCAACTTCTCCTGGAACGCTGCCAAACCAAGCGTTTCAGACACCACCAAAACAGGAGGGTTTTGGGAAGAAGTATAACAGACTGAAAGAGAAAATCAGATCAGAGACCGAAGCTACGACCAGATTCATCCAAGAAGACGGAGCGAGCGTAAAAGCGAGCATCAAACAGGCAGAGATGGCAAAAAGTACTCACATCCTTTCCTCAAGTAGAAGTACAGATACTCGTGTTTAAAAATACTCTGGTGAAAGTAGAAGTACTGACTAAACTTCTTTACTCAAGTCAAAGTAAAGAGGCTTTGAAGTGTACTTCAGTAGAAAGTACCCATAGCTAGCAGCTGCTTTAAAGAGTACCTGACCTCCCTTTATATCAATAGAACAATAATGTCATTGTTAGCTAATGAATGTTTCCATGGTGACCAACGGCAACATGACAACGTTTCCATTGGTCCCTCTTCTTTAGAGAAGACCAGGAAGTGATGGATACACGGATCGTGTTCCAATCAATAGGCACGCAGTGACTCTAAAGAATAATGATCACGCACCAACACACATTCAGACTAAAGGAACCAGCTGTTTGGGAAATGAGAGAAGTAGAAAGTACAGGTATTTGAGTTCAACGTGTAAGAAGTAGAAAGTACAGGTATTTGAGTTCAACATGTAAGAAGTAGAAAGTACAGGTATTTGAGTTCAACATGAGAGAAGTAGAAAGTACAGGTATTTGAGTTCAACATGTGAGAAGTAGAAAGTACAGGTATTTGAGTTCAACATGAGAGAAGTAGAAAGTACAGGTATTTGAGTTCAACATGAGAGAAGTAGAAAGTACAGGTATTTGAGTTCAACATGTAAGAAGTAGAAAGTACAGGTATTTGAGTTCAACATGAGAGAAGTAGAAAGTACAGGTATTTGAGTTCAACATGTAAGAAGTAGAAAGTACAGGTATTTGAGTTCAACATGTGAGAAGTAGAAAGTACAGGTATTTGAGTTCAACATGTAAAGAAGTAGAAAGTACAGGTATTTGAGTTCAACATGTGAGAAGTAGAAAGTACAGGTATTTGAGTTCAACATGTGAGAAGTAGAAAGTACAGGTATTTGTGTTCAACATGTAAGAAGTAGAAAGTACAGGTATTTGAGTTTCAACGTGTAAGAAGTAGAAAGTACAGGTATGTGGGTTCAACATGTAAGAAGTAGAAAGTACAGGTATGTGAGTTCAACATGAGAGAAGTAGAAAGTACAGGTATTTGAGTTCAACATGTAAGAAGTAGAAAGTACAGGTATTTGAGTTCAACATGTAAGAAGTAGAAAGTTCAGGTATTTGAGTTCAACATGTGAGAAGTAGAAAGTACAGCTATTTGAGTTCAACATGAGAGAAGTAGAAAGTACAGGTATTTGAGTTCAACATGAGAAGTAGAAAGTACAGGTATTTGTGTTCAACATGTGAGAAGTAGAAAGTACAGGTATTTGAGTTCAACATGTGAGAAGTAGAAAGTACAGGTATTTGAGTTCAACATGAGAGAAGTAGAAAGTACAGGTATTTGAGTTCAACATGTAAGAAGTAGAAAGTACAGGTATTTGAGTTCAACATGAGAGAAGTAGAAAGTACAGGTATTTGAGTTCAACATGAGAGAAGTAGAAAGTACAGGTATTTGTGTTCAACATGTAAGAAGGCAAAGTAAAAAGTCGTTGAAAACGATGTAGTGGAGGAAAGTACTGATACCAGAAAAATGTAGGTACGTTTGAGAAACCGGCTCGAGATACACTTGTTGTTATATTCCATGGAATGCTCTTAACGTCCCGATAGCAGTGAACATCTGAAGTGCTTTGACAAAAAATACATAAAGAAAAGTCATCAGTGGAAGCCGTGGCGCTGTACAAAGCTCGACCAATCATCTGAGCCGGCTAAAGTAACTGGATGGCCTACCTGCCTGTCAGCCTTCCATCGGGGCACAGACTGACCTCGTGTCCTCATTGGTCATGTGCGTGTTCGTGTGTGTTGGGGGAGGGGCTCTGTGAGGAAGTGGCAGATTTGTTCCGGCTGTTTTTTCACATTTTCAAATTCTAGCGCACTCGAGCTGCTTTCTCCAACTTACCTACCCCACCTTTAAGTACAGTAACAAAGTATTTGTACTCCTCTACTTTCTGAAAACAGGAGCAGGATGTTGTCGAAACCAAGCAAACTCCACCGGGCCGATCAGTTACAGATGAGGAACTGAAACAGGAAATAGAAGACATGATTAAATCCATCCAGGAGGCCGATTTCAATCCTCTTCCAGCAGAAATCGTGGAGACTTTCCTCCCAGCTCCACCTGAGCGAGGGACCGGAGAGTTTTTGTGTAGTTATGACTTTTTGGAGAACCCGTGGGACGCAAACCCATTCAACTTCTCCCAATATGATCTAGGTCTTTCTGCAGGTGTTGGCCTCTTTCAGGAGGACGGAGAGTTTTTATCTGATGTTGACTTTGATATGTGTTACTTGGAAGGCTATGAGTCTTTATAAACTGTATTTTGTCGATAAATATTTTGAGCAGCGTTTAAGTTCTGAATGTACGCTTTTTTATTCAACAATATCCACATTTTTACATTTCTTTGGAGATATTTTACTTATTTTCCTACAAGGTTTTGGTTGTCTCATGCTGTAAAGATTAGAATAATTCACAATTGACATATTTGTAAATAATGGGATTCAAAACAGGAGGCAGACGGTGAGAGACGGACACCGTGTTGACATGTATCTGAATATTTGAATGAAGATCTTAACATTCAAATGGTAAACCACATCAAATTACTGTGGCCTTAATATACTGTATTTTTAATGCAAAATTGCAAAGTGCTAGAAATAAAACAAAGGTTCATGTTAATGAATGTTTTCAATACATTAGGGTTAGATTTATACTTTAACACTAAAAAGACATACGACTGAAAGGGTTATTTGGCACTTTCGGTATAAAGGCTTAGAAAGTGGACAGTCTCTCAGCACGAAATAGAACATGCCTACAGCTCTTTACTTTTAAAGATTGTTCTAGAGAAAATAGTTAAACATCGCACAAAACGTCAAATAACCGAAACCTAATAACACGCCGCTACTTGTTTATCGTCCCTGCATCCTGCGCTTTTCTCCAGTGCCTCTTAATGGGTCGATTTCCTCTGTACAGCTTTGATTGATTTTGGTCGTCCTTACTGAATCAGGTGGTTGCAGATTAGAGTCCTGACCCTTTCACACACCAAGAACACGGCCAACTGATTCACGAGTGATGCCAAACCACGACTGGAACCAGCTTTATTGTCAAATAGAGTCACAAGGACTACTAATAATCGAAGCTTCAATTGGTTGTTTTTAAAAAGCGTACTTTTCTGTAGCTTCACGTCAAGTTTGGTGGTTTTGTCATGTTTAGTTACATAATCACGTTTATGTCAGAGGTTTCATTTAAAGTCCATGTTTAGATATAGTTATGTATATCAGTCACTTTTTTTTGTATACGTTAGAGTCAAGTCGTGAGTTTGAGTCCAAATTAGGGGTGGGCGATATTGAAAAATATATATCACGATATTTTTCAAGCAGTATCACGATAGACGATATATATCACGATATTTTTTCATGTTGGTTATTATGGTTATTTTTCAAGTTACTTGACAGAACAAGCACCTACAAGGTGACAGAAACTAAAACAAAAAGGAGTAACGGACCAACAGAGCATTTCAAGCTGGTTTTATTTCAGAAATGAATCCCTGAATGAACAAGTGAGCAGTGAGCATCAATACACATGAAAAGGAGGGTAAAACATAACTAAGTAAAACATAAAACATCAATGAGGAAAAGTCAGTGCCAAACAATTAAAATGTAAACTTTAGAGTAGACTTGAAGTGTAATAAAAGACTTTAGCATAACTGAAGGGAAAGACATAAAACGCCACCGCGTCAGTTATGTCTTTCCACCGCTTGCTTGTCTTTTCATCAGGAGCCCCTTTATGAAATGCCTGCCCTATGGTTCAGGAGCCCCTTTATGAAATGCCTGCCCTATGGTTCAGGAGCCCCTTTATGAAATGCCTGCCCTATGGTTCAGGAGCCCCTTTATGAAATGCCTGCCCTATGGTTCAGGAGCCCCTTTATGAAATACCTGCCCTATGGTTCAGGAGCCACTTTATGAAATGCCTGCCCTATGGTTCAGGAGCCCCTTTATGAAACGCCTGCCCTATGGTTCAGGAGCCCCTTTATGAAATGCCTGCCCTATGGTTCAGGAGCCCCTTTATGAAATGCCTGCCCTATGGTTCAGGAGCCCCTTTATGAAATGCCTGCCCTATGGTTCAGGAGCCCCTTTATGAAATGCCTGCCCTATGGTTCAGGAGCCCCTTTATGAAATGCCTGCCCTATGGTTCAGGAGCCCATTTATGAAATGCCTGCCCTATGGTTCAGGAGCCCCTTTATGAAATGCCTGCCCTATGGTTCAGGAGCCCCTTTATGAAACACCTGCCCTATGGTTCAGGAGCCCCTTTATGAAATGCCTGCCCTATGGTTCAGGAGCCCCTTTATGAAATGCCTGCCCTATGGTTCAGGAGCCCCTTTATGAAATGCCTGCCCTATGGTTCAGGAGCCCCTTTATGAAATGCCTGCCCTATGGTTCAGGAGCCCCTTTATGAAATGCCTGCCCTATGGTTCAGGAGCCCCTTTATGAAATGCCTGCCCTATGGTTCAGGAGCCCCTTTATGAAATGCCTGCCCTATGGTTCAGGAGCCCCTTTATGAAACGCCTGCCCTATGGTTCAGGAGCCCCTTTATGAAATGCCTGCCCTATGGTTCAGGAGCCCCTTTATGAAACGCCTGCCCTATGGTTCAGGAGCCCCTTTATGAAATGCCTGCCCTATGGTTCAGGAGCCCCTTTATGAAATGCCTGCCCTATGGTTCAGGAGCCCCTTTATGAAATGCCTGCCCTATGGTTGCTCGCTGCAAAGAAAGGGGGCGGGGACTTTGGGAGCGTGTCAAACAACTCGGACTGAACGAAAGCAGAGGTGCGCTGACATTGTGAAATCGATCGGGCTTGATATATGGTGAAATTAAAATCAGTAGGTGAGGCTCGGGGAGCGGGAGGGGAAGAGGCTCTCCGTCCGCTGCCATAGCCCCCTGCGCCGCGCACGGAGAGCCTCTTCCCCTCCCGCTATTTTTTTTTCCAATCACGATAGGACGATATCTCTGAAAAAGCATATCGTGGAGACCTAATATCGTCACGACGATATATATCGTCATATCGCCCACCCCTAGTCCAAAGCATTGTGTTAAGTGATGTCTTAAATATGAACCGATTTATTTGGCCACTAGGGGGGCGAAGGACTCACCAACACCCTGAGAACACGATATCCGACCTGTGCCAATTGCTCAAATATGTCAAATGACATTTGGTTGCATGCTTGTTAAGCGTCTTTGTGTTCAGAAAAGCGCTACATAAAATTAATATATTATTATTAGTATTATGCTAAAATGCTTAAGCTGGTAAACATTACATCTTAACATCGCACCTTAACATTGTGAGCATTTTAGCATGGTATGTTAGCATTTGGCTTTAGACTCTGGGTGTTCGCGAGGATGCTGGCTTGGTAGTCGCGTACTTCCAAGTCACTTCCTTCACAAACGAAGCAAGTATACTTCCAAGCCACGGCTTCGGAAAACGAAGAAGAACGGAACAGGCTAACAAGTGCGCCACTCTCTCCAACGGTTTCAACATAAACTGTACCGAAAATAAATACCTCACGATGTCTATCTAATTATGAACTTGCTTTACTTTCAGGAACACATTTTTGGTGATAACAAACAAAGTAACATATTTACCAACACATGTTCTACGCCACTACGTACTTACATTTAAATGTGTGCTCGGTTCAGCCATTCTCCGCAAGCGTTTATGAAATTGGTCCGTGCGCAAAGCATTGTGGGGATTTTAAGGACGCGAAGTCTACCCGTGTGCAGCCTCGAAATTTCCCCCAAACCAAGGACGCGGCCTCGGTGGAATTCCAAGTGTGCTGGAGATTGGAACAGTCCTTCGGCGGCACTCGATGACGTAGCATCCTTGAAATTTTGGCTTGGAAGCCAGAATCCTCGAGATTGAGAAACGGCCTCTGTCTGTTTCATCTATAATGAGCTGTAGCTTTGAGTGGAAAGCTGTGAGATACTAAACATGTTGTTGATATTTATTTAAATGTTAGAGTGATTGAACTGAGTCTAATTTGCCTCTCTGGCTCTTATCTGACGCTGTCGTCTGTCTGAAGCCAAAACAGACAGTAACGAATGCGTCTCCAGCCACTCAAGGTCAAGGATAATAAATTAACTGGATCACACACACACACACACACACACACACACACACACACACACCACACACACACACCACACACACACACACACACACACACACACACACCATTGCCAATAATGATGTCTTGCACACGGTCCTGATCTTCTCTGAGCAAGCAGGCTTTAATACTAAGTGAAGAAATAACTAAATAAAATGCCTGCAGTTTAAATGATTTATTCCCTCGTAAATTGTCTAGCTCTAATATTAATACGTTTTCCCAAACATGCCTTAATCCCTGCAGAACAATCAACGAACGACACGTGCCGCAAACAAACATTTTATTTGTATAAATTACTTTTTAATCCATCCCAGGAATATATAAACTGTCATTTCAGCAGACAGACGGAAGACTAGGCTAACAAATGCCCGATGACTTATTTATCTCTCCCTGCTGTCAGGTCTCAGACATTAAATCCATCTCCATGCTAGCCTGAGCTCGTGTGCAAAGTCTTAGCAGCAGATTCGTATGAATGGCTGCAGACTGTTTGGACGCCCTGCAGAGGTTTGCTGGTGAAGTGCGTTGACATTACACTCACAAGGCAGAGAAGCTGTCTTTGTGTCGACGTGGTGCATTTTGAATATTGCCAAAAGAAGGTGTTGGGAAGGTTGAAAGACAGGGAAGCACAAACAAGTTCTCTTTGAGACTTGGACTCAGTTGTGATGCATGCTAATAATTGCTAACGGGAAACAGTGCTAGCACCTGAAGTCATGCTAGCAGCTCGTTGAGGCTTGCTGTGCTTTCTGCTAACATAAGCATGCTAATATGAACCGGACAATGCTCAAATGACAGTAACATGTTAGCCCTGTCTTTGCAATCATGCCGGAGGCTTGTTGAGGCGTTGACGCTGTTGTGCTTTGTGCTAATCGCTAACATTAGCATGCTAACATGAAATAAAATACAGTGCTAACCTGCTGCTGTCATGTTAGCACCCAACACAGTCCCACGGCATTTTGTGTTATAGTCACAAAATTAATCTATTGATTCGCAATTTTGCCATTTTTTTTCGTGTCATCCAGAACGACTTTAAAAGCAATGTAAATAATAACAAATTAGAAGGAAAAACAGATACAAAAAATCCAGATTTCAATATTCTGACACAGAACGATTTTAGAAGCAATGTATTTCTATTGGTGGTATGTTTCGTGCCTGCAGCAAATAATATCAAATTAGAAGGAAAAAAAGATGACAAAAATGTCAGTATTCTGAGGCTCTGAGCCATTTCTTTTCCTCGCGGACGGCAAAACAACTCAGAATTATACAATTTAAAATAAAAGGGATAGGGTTACCACACAGCTTCTGGTAAGACCCAACCGGACAAAAATAAGTGGTGCAGGCACGAAATACACATATAAATACATGGCTTTTAAAATCGTTCTTTGTGACACGAAAACAAGGGGAAAATGTTGTTGGTGAACACGGATCAATAGATTAAATACATTTCGTGACTATAACACAAAATTCCTGAGACTGGGTTGTTGCCCGGGGGCCAAATCTGGCCCGCGACTTCATTTCATGTGGCCCGCAAGAGCTTGCAAAGAATATATACATTTATTATACGGTTACATGCCACTTTACAGAAGCAGGTTGCCCATGAACTACATGTCCCACAATGCATCTCGTTTTGTGACATGCGCACTGAAGAGACTTACAATTATTTGCCCTGGACTTCTGCTTTCAGACGTAGATAATAACTAAGTTATTATCCAATCCAATAATAATCAAATTCAGAGGCAATGATGTAATATAATACATAATATATATATATTATATATTTATATATGTATATTTATATAGTTACAACCGGCCCTTTGAGTGCAACCATAATGTTAATGTGGCCTGCGATGAAATTGAGTTTGACACCCCTGGTTTAGCGGCTCGTTTAGGCAGCAAAGACAATGCTAACATGCATGTTAGCATTGTCTTTGCAATCACGCCAGTGGCTTGTTGAGGCGTTGACGCTGTTGTGCTAATCACTAACATTAGCATGCTAACGTGAAACAACGACATCGCTAACATGCTGCTGTTTAGCGTGCTAACCGTTTACGAAGGTCACCATCTTAGGTACGCATGTTTATCAAACACCGGAACAGCTTAAATACAGATGGGAATATTATTAAGTTATGCCTGTAATACCTTTGATCTGCTGTTTGATAGCACACACATACACCTTTCATATTTATGCGTTGAATGTCGTTCTTAAAGTTTGCTTTCATTATTAAAGCACTTGTTTGTATATTTATCTTGTGTTTTGTATAAAGTCTTGATGTGTATCATTATCCAGGTGGAGGGGTTTCCTTCTCCTTCTCTTTCTTATCTGTTATTGTGTGCAATAACATACAAATCACCATCCTCCGTCTTCACCCTCCTTTCCTTTTTTTCCCGCGACGGTGCAAACCTTCCTCTGCATAATGCATCGCTCCGGACAGACTCAGTATGTGTGTGTCACGTTGCTTCAGACTGCTGGAAAGGGTTACCTCTTCAGAGCAGCATCCGTCTCACTGCTGCAGCTTCTTCTTCTTCTCTCTCGCTGCACATGTTGCTGACTCTCGAACCCGATCTGTTGAGACGTGTCATCCTCGACAGCTCCGCGCTCACAGACGTCGCCGGAGGATATTAACGCGGCGTCTTCGTCCCTTTATTTTGCATCAGTGTGTTGTGTCACAATAACTCAGATCCTTAAGTGAAGTAAATGCAGGAATGCTATGGATTAAAAACAAGTTACAACAATGTGTATTCAGTGGAAGTACATCAGCATAAGTAGTAGTACTAAACAGAATGTTCTCAGTGCTGTGCCTAAGTAATTTAGAATTGACTATTTTGATACTTCTACTCCACGACCATTTGAAGGACTGTAGTGTTCTAAAAACATTATTGTTGTCTTTTTATCACTCACAATTACTTTTAATAGCATTTCGATAGTTGTAGTGTTTGTAATTTGAGCCACTTAAAGCTACTTTTGATTATATTGTGGACATTATATTCCAGTACTGCATCATAGTATAGCAGCATATCATGTGTGTTCGCTCGTGGCCATGAAAAGCACAAAACCTGTCATCCTCGACAGCTCCGCGCTCAGAAACGTCACCGGAGGATATTAACGGATAGGGATGTCCCGATCACCTTTGTTTGCTCCCGATCCGATTCCGATCATTTGATTTTGACAATCTGCCGATACCGATTTTTCCCGATCCGATCTGTATGCAATGCGTTAAGAGCAAAAAAAGGTAACAGATAACGGCTGGTCATCCAACGCGATGAGCTCAGCTATCTTGGCTGTTATTGTGTTGGCCTTGTCTCTGTTCTGGGGCCGTTTCTCTTTCCTTTTGAAAGCTTCTGAAAGTGTCGGTTGCTTCCGTGCCGTTCCCCGAGTGGCCGCTGTGTACTCGCCGTGTTGTTGTTGTTGTTTGTTTCTCAGGTGGCGTGTTAGATTGGTCGTGTTGAACGTAGCTCTGTTCTTTCCACCACGCGGAACCTCCGCCTTGCAAACATGGCATCTGGCTGTTACCCTGCCTTCGCTCTCAATTTCATAATACTTCCAAACTCCTGACCTTCTCTCCGTCCCGACTCCCGAGTCTCCAGCTGGACGTAGCCTCTCGTTAGCTCGCTGCTGCTATCAGACACTGCGCCCACTCTGCTGCTTTCAGAGGAATAAGAAACCAGGTCTGAAAACAAACCCAAAGGAAGCAACACATACATGATGTCGATGACTTTAAGACGTGGACATGGTCATTTTTGTTTTGTAACATTAAATAAAGAAAAAACAAATTATGAAAAAAAGAAATCCCGATCCCCGATTTTTTGAAAATCACATGATCGGCTCCGATCCCCGATCACGTGATCGGATCGGGACATCTCTATTAACAAGGCGTCTCCATCCCTTCATTTTGCATCAGTGGCACAATAACTCAGATCCTTTAGTTACATGTCACTACATGTTAGACGCTTTCATCCAAAGCGACTTACATACTCCATTCTGTGGACAATCCCCACAGGAGCACTTTGGGGTGAAGTGGCTCAGGCCAGGGTGACTGCAGTAGGGTTTGAACCTGTGCTCCCCTGACCCAAACACCAGCGCACTAGTCCACTGAGCCACAGCCTTTTTGTAATTGATCCTTTATTTATCCAGGAATGTCCCATTGAGATACAAGATCTCTTCTTCCAGGGAGTCCTGACCAACACGGCACACAACAAGTTTCAACATAAAACAAGGGCATTAAACAAAAACAACATACAATTCAAATATAAATACAGAAGGCCATGTGTGCAGTGAAGCATAATCACATCAGCAATAGCATCAGGCACACAGCTACATGTTTCATGAAGGGCTAATCGTAGCATACCTTTAAAAGCATTTACAGCAGGAAGTGCCTCGAGACAAAGTCTTATTTGCAGCGTATTCCATAAAAAGGGAGCATAGTGGGAGAATGCAGCTTTACCGAGCTCTGACTGCATCAAAGGGAACATTTAAAAGCATCCCATTGGCTGCTCGTCTGGTATTAAAAAAGCAAGTATAAAAGGACAGAAGTCTGGAGATATAAGGGCAGCTCATCTAGCAATGACTTAAGGATACAAATCAACATGTGTGAGTGTCTTCTTTGGTAGGAGAGGACCATCCTAAGGACTGATACAAAGTGCAGTGGTGGGTGCGAGAGCCTGCACCCGTTACAAAGCGTATAGCAGTATGGTACGCAGAATCCAGCTTTTTAAGCAGGGAGGAAGAAGCATGCGTATAGATCACATCGCCATAGTCTAATACAGACAGAAAGGAACTCTGCACAATTCTCTTCCTGGCTTCAGACGGGAAACATTTCTTTAAACTATCAATTATAAATCTAATCGATAGATTTACGATCGATAGATTCATGATTCGAACATTCTAAAAGTAGGGTAGGCATGTGGATATTAGCCGGCTGAAAAAAACGTGATCTGTCTCTTTTGTCTCAACCACAGACCTTATTTCGAGCTATTTTCCAAAACCCTTTGGAGAAATTGCATTGGTTTTTGTCGAAGGAACCGGAAGTGGTAAAATGCCAACTTACTTCCGCGTTTTAGGACGCGTCACTGCGGCACTCTATTACGGCTCTTTGAAGGATCTTATGGCTCCGATCCTTTCCGAGAGCCGTTCAAGAGAGATGTGTTTTTTTTTAAAGGGGCGGGGTTAATTGGTCTTTCAGCAAAATAATCACCAGGATAACGATTGACTGTATTGCCAGAACTCTACTTTCTACTCACAGAAAATGTATAACTTGCTTCATCTCTCAAACTACTACTCAAGCAGCATGTGTTATGCCATCATCTACGGAACATTTGCATTCAGGAAAGCAAGTTCCCGTGAAGGCGAGTGGATTTAATAAATCTGGCGCCACCCATGTTTGCATTGGAACAGTTTTAGACTTAGTAATGTAGTAACATATTTCAGCCACCAGGGGGGGGCAATACGTTTCGTTCGTACCAAAGAGCCGTTCAAAAGAATTGGATCGTTCGCGAACGTCACATCACTAAAATACTATTGTCATGTCTGTACGTTTAAATGAAGGTTGAGCGAGTATTAGCGTAGCTTAGCATAAAGACTAAGATGGACTTTTATTAATCCCTCGTGGGGAAATTGTTTCTCTGCGTTTGACCCATCCTAGTGTTAGGAGCAGTGTGCTGCCATTTTGAACGGCGCCCGGGGAGCAGCGTGGGGAACAGTGCCTTGCTCAGGGACACCTCGGTAGCACTTGGACTTGTCGGGACTTGAACTGGTGACCTTCCAGTTGCCAAGCCGAGTCCCTATCGACTTTACCACCACCGCCCTGATTTAGAAGAATGATTTAGAATCTCAATCAGACGTGAGAAAAGCTAGCATGAATTTCTCCTAATACCGAAAGAGAAAACAGCCTTTTAGGACTTTAAAACTCTACATTATTTAAATATAATTAAGTCTGATTGTTTTTAGTATTGATCTTTTTTCGAATTATTTAAAATAACTGAAAACACAAGTCGCAAAACGGCCAGCAGGGGGCCACGCCACAAAAAAGAGCCACATTTTATAGAAATGAATTACTCTGCTTCTCACTTTATTTAACACGCCGTTAGAGCAACTAGATGATAAGTGTAGCTTAGCATAACAACTAGAACTCGGGTAAAAAAGCTAGCCTGAAGAAATTGCCTTTCAGGATTTCGGAATTCTACAATTTGTTTAGAAAATATTGTGAAGAAGTTTTGTTTGAATTGATTTTTCTCATGTGTTTATTTATTAAACATAATTTAAAAAAGTAAGAATCAAACAGCATGCTGAAAATGTTTAACCAATGCTTTATATCTGCATTATTTGCAATGGCCAGCAGGGGGCAACTTGTAGAATATGTATAGAAGTCTACGAGAAAATTACTCTACGTCTCACTTCATTAATCACCTTCGTAAACATTTTCTAAGTGAGTTTATTTTCCCAATCGCTAGTTTGAAGTCTTCTTCAATCCAATATGAAGCTCATTTTGTAAAATAATGTCCCATTTAGAGTCAAATAGATGATAAAATAGCGTATAAAATAAGGTGTAGCTCCATTGTGATTAACAGCTATCCAGTGTGGGTGTTTTCATCCTTAAAACTTGATATTTTTTACAGTGTATCATTGCTAAATAAGAAGTAGTTTAGTAGTTACTTTCGGTTGTACTCAACTCTAACCTCTCGCCATTTCTGATTACAAACCTATTTGGTTTACATTATAAAGCTAGCTAGCTTGAGGCTATATGGAGAGACGAGTGTGATAAATAAGGTTATTCTGGCTGTAAAATATCCTTAATTCATGAATCATCCCAAAAGTGTTTAAGAAAGCCCTTAAGTCTTCCAGCTGCTTCACATGTAACATCGGCCAGCTGCATTATGGCTCATCGTGAGTGGATATTTAATACGGTGGAGAAGCCTCTTTCCTCTTGGGAATTGTCTCTCTCTTTGTCACCTTCTTTATTAAGCTGTAGACATGGAAGTAGCAGCTGTGTCTGTGCTCTCAGTCAGACTGAATTTGCAGGTATTATCATTTAAAGGTCCCATGTCGTGCTTCTCCGGTTAGCACCCGTCCTATTGTTGCTATGAAGGTTGTTCTGCATGTGAACGGTCTGCGGAGTCTCAAACCCTCAGAGTGCACCCTGGAGCGAGTACATCTCTAACACAGAGAAGACCTGTCTGCTGCCCCAGTACGCCTCGTTGGACATTTCTCTTTTTCTTCCTGGGTGCAGTGACCATACCCAAATGGACCAATCCGCTGAGCCGTTACGTTAAATCCGCGGATTGGTCCAAATTAATTTGGACCAATCCCGGACTTCCTCACACACACACACACTCAATCTTTTCTCAGCTGCAGCTCCGCGGGTTTCTCAGCCTGAGACGGCGGTGTCAGTACCAGATATGTTCGGGGTACCAGATATGTACGGGTGTATTTCCGTCGCATCCGTCATCCGTCATATCCGTCTACTCACCTCCCTCTGCTCCCAGCGCTCTGCTGCCACACACCGGCCGTCTGCGGAACTGCAGCCGGAGGAACTCGGGACATCTTGTTATGTGTGTGTACTTGTGCACATAAATAATGTTTCTAATTATTTACAATTTAAAAATATATATATTCTGCGTTACTTTAGCCAACACTTTTATAAGGCCACGAGATTAGATAATTAGGAAATGTGTAGATAGAATACATATCTTTCAGGTTGTTATTTTGTCATTGTTTAATGTTTTATTTACCTTTTAGTATTTTGATATAGTATCTGAACTTTGGAGAGGAGTTGGGAGACACACGACACATCAAATCACATCTACAGATCAAGACGAAGCGAATGGAAGTACTCCTAGCGTGAACATGTTTGTGACACCGTGTGCAAAGGGTAATCCTAAATCCTAAAAATAAGCTCATATTTGAATTCCCCATAACAAAACACATCATTCAGTAAAAACAGCCCCACGGATCACCTGCTCCCTGATCTCTCTGCGGAGTGAAAGTACTTATTGCCTGAGATCGCATGCTGTGGTTTCATTAAATGTGCCAAGTGCTAGGACTGTCTGAGGGAAGAAAGCTTTCAGATGTGCAGCTCCTCTAACATGAACAGTCTGCACAAAGCATGGCACTACTACATGTTTGTTAAAGCTTGGTTGGATGCTGCTCACTCAGATGCTGTTGGCACCTGGACATGTGGATAGATATGTTGTTCTGTTGTTTATGTTTTGTATGTCTTCATGTGGAACCTACTGCTGCAGGTCTCTCTTGAAAAAGACATCATTGATATCAATGGGATTTCACCTGATAAATAAAGGGTTTGAATTGAATGTCCAATGAAAACATATCCAAGTGTGACAAACATCCAGTATTAACCTTACAGTTTTTTACTAACAGTGACCAACTAATCATTTTCATTTTCATTGTTTTTTTACATATATATATATATATATATATATAAAATGTAAAAAAACAATGCACAATGGTACACAGTGTCCAAACTCTCTAGGCACTGGTCAGAGACATTTATGTAAAGCAGATACTGAATCCAATCCTGGTAAACACGTTGCAGAGATCAAATGTTTCCTTGTCTGAACGGAGAAACCTAATTTTTAAAACAACATTTTCAGTGTGTGATTTGAAAGATAAGTTCTGATCAATAATAAAACCTAGATATGTGTATGTAGTGACCCTTCAATGTAAATGTCAGTCCCTTGAACAGTACGCATGTTGGGGAGAAAAGAAGTTAACTTTTTGCCATTTGAGAATATGAGTTTGGAGTTGTCTGCATTTAATACGAACTTGAGTTGAGATAAATGGGATATAACATCAAAGGCAAAACATAAACAACAGGACAACATATCTATCCACATGTCCAGGTGCCAACAGCATCTGAGTGAGCAGCATCCAACCGAGCTTTAAAAACATGTAGTAGTGCCATGCTTTGTGCAGACTGTTCATGTTAGAGGAGCTGCACATCTAAAAGCTTTCTTCCCTGAGACAGTCCTAGCACTTGGCACATTTAATGAAAACCACAGCATGCGATCTCAGGCAATAAGTACTTTCACTCCGCAGAGAGATCAGGGAGCAGATGATCAGTGGGGCTGTTTTTACTGAATGATGTGTTTTGTTATGGGGAATTCAAATATGAGCTTATTTTTAGGATTTAGGATTACCCTTTGCACACGTTTTCACAAACATGTTCACGATAGGAGTACTTCCATTCGCTTCGTCTTGATCTGTAGATGTGATTTGATGTGTCGTGTGTCTCCCAACTCCTCTCCAAAGTTCAGATACTATATCAAAATACTAAAAGGTAAATAAAACATTAAACAATGACAAAATAACAACCTGAAAGATATGTATTCTATCTACACATTTCGTAATTATCTAATCTCGTGGCCTTATAAAAGTGTTGGCTAAAGTAACGCAGAATATATATATTTTTAAATTGTAAATAATTAGAAACATTATTTATGTGCACAAGTACACACACATAACAAGATGTCCCGAGTTCCTCCGGCTGCAGTTCCGCAGACGGCCGGTGTGTGGCAGCAGAGCGCTGGGAGCAGAGGGAGGTGAGTAGACGGATATGACGGATGACGGATGCGACGGAAATACACCCGTACATATCTGGTACCCCGAACATATCTGGTACCTACAGCGGGGTGTGTGTGTGTGTGTGTGTGTGTGTGTGTGTGTGTGTGTGTGTGTGTGTGCGGGTTTCGGGCTGCGTTTCGCTTTGTCTCGCCGACCCCACATAGCAACCAGGAAACCACACCAGTAATCCAGCTCACACTGGAGGGGGGGGAGCTCCAACAAGCCGTGTAGGACAGAGAGTGAATACACAGACTATACAGAGATGCTGTGAGAAACCAATGTGAGTTTGGACCATTGAACAATATAAATCTATTCTAGTCGACCTCAACGATGGAATTATGATCAGTAGAAATGGCCGTGACACGGGACCTTTAAATAAATGTCAAGTGTAAAGTGAGTAACAGGAGGACATGTGAATTGAGAAACTATCAATACCTTCAGAAGAAAAGGCAAACGAGTGGGAGCAATTCAATCCCTGTCTGTACATATTAAAAACCCATCCATTCAATTTACAATTTCGAGTCCAAACCTGTCCGAGTGTAGAGCTGCGTCTCCACTTGTTCGGCTGGGCTAATGAAGGGCTGGCAGTGGGAAGGCAATCAGGGAGAACATGTTCCTATGAAAAGGGAGTCCTTGTGATGTTGAGTTATGGCTGAGTCATAACTCCGAGGCCACGGTCGCTCATCGGCCCGCTGTTAATTAAGAGAGGTGCCGCGAAGAGCCTGGGAACTGGCTTTCTGCCTGAAGTCAACTCAGAAATGGGATTGGGACCGTAGTGAAAGCTTTCCCGGAGACATTTCATATTGTAGAGTTCAGAGGGGCGCAGAGAGAGTGCTGCACCGAAATAAAGCTAACAATAGATCAACTTAATGCCGTTAACTGAACCAATAATCTGGTATTTTGTTTGATATTCTCGTACATCTTGAACGTATGGGCATTCACTCGTCTGAGACTATTTTAAAGTCTTTAGTAGAGATGTCCCGATCCGATCACGTGATTTTCAAAAGATCGGAATCGGGAGAAAAAAATCGGGGATCGGGATTTATTTTTTTTTATAATTTTTTTTTGTATTAATATTTAATGTTACAAAACAAAAATGACCATGTTCACGTCTTAAAGTCATCCTGAGGACTTAGCTTTGGTTTAAAATTACACAACATCATGTATGTGTTGCTTCTGTTGGGCTTGTTGTCAGACCTGCTTATTCCTCTCAGAGCAACAGAGTGGGCGCAGTGTCTGATAGCAGCAGCGAGCTAACGAGAGGCTACGTCCAGCTGGAGACTCGGGAGTCGGGACGGAGCAGAGGTCAGGAGTTTGGAAGTATTATGAAATGAAAGCGAAGGCAGTGTGACAGCCAGATGCCATGTTTGCAAGGCAGAGGTTCCGCGTGGTGGAAAGAACAGAGCTACGTTCAACACGACCAATCTAACACGCCACCTGAGAAACAAACAACAACAACAACACGGCGAGTACACAGCGGCCACTCGGGGTAACGGCACTGAAGCAACCGACACTTTCAGAGGCTTTCAAAAGGAAAGAGAAACTGCCCCAGAACAGAGAGGCCCACAATAACAGCCAAGATAGCTGATCATCGCGTTGGACGACCAGCCGTTATCCGTTACCTTTTGTTTCTCTTAATGCATTGCATAAAGATCGGATCGGGAAAAATCGGTATCGGCAGATTGTCAAAATCAAATGATCGGAATCGGATCGGGAGCAAACAAAGGTGATCGGGACATCCCTAGTCTTTAGGTATCATTTCTTTGAAAGAGAATTAGTCCATGAGCAAATATCAGCTAAAAGTAAATCAATTTTCTGTCTTAGAAAGAAAATCTTAACACAGGTGTCTTTAGTGCTCACCTGTGTGATGACATGTAAACAGGTGGGTTCAGTCTGCGATGAGAGAAGATGTCCTTGTATCAACGGAGGCCTCAATCCACCCTTTCAGAGCCAGGATAGGCGGTGTCCTCTGAGGCGGAATAACTATTCTCTTCTTCTTTCTTAGGAAAGAGAGTGGAGACAGGAGCTTCTGAGATCCACAGGTTTTAATGCAAGAACAACCAGAACCCTGAAAGTCTTAATCAGTCACAGATATCATTTCCTACGGAGCCCCTAAAGGGACATGAAAAAACCGAGGAGGAAGTGGAACACGAGACAACCATGTCATTGCAGACTGTTATGTTTACGTGGGGAAATGACAGTGCATACATTAGTTGAGATATATATCGTACTAATAAGGACATTTCGGCCAGGGGTGTGTGGTCACTCCAGGAGGCAGCGGGACGTGTAACTCAGAGAAGAGCAGCACCAGCGCTCAAAGAGCTTTTACGCACCGCCTACACTGTGTTTACCTTCATTGAACAGCTATACATGATGGGCGGACTGGGACTACAAATCAGGCCGGGTACTCGCACCCAGCCCAGCCCACGTAAACTGTCAACGGGCGGCCCACTTCGGTACCGGCGTGTGTGTGTGTGTGTGTGTGTGTGTGTGTGTGTGTGTGTGAGTGACAGCTGCGGGCAGCAGGTACAGAGTCACGGACATTAATTCATAGATCAAAGCAGACTGGTTTACAGACTCTCCTGTTTTTTGCCAATCCGGTGCTTAAACCAATAGCTCTACACCCCTGGCCGAAATGTCCATACCATTAAGTCTGACTTCAAAATATCTCAAATAATGTATGCACTGTCATTTCCCAACGTAAACATAACAGTCTGCAATGACATGGTTGTCTCGTGTTCCTTGTTCCTCCTTGGTGCATCGGTAACTTTCTCAAAAAAAAATAAAGTCAGGATAACGGATTCGTTTCTCGTGCGCACGAGAAACGAATCCGTTATCCTGACTTTATTTTTTTTTCCATGTCCCTTTAGGGGCTCCGTAATTTCCTGTGACTGACTCCTTAAACGACTTCTCATATGAAGCTTAGCGCAAGTTCAAGCAGGAAGACCAAGCTCTTCATTCATATTCCACGTCACTGCTCTACCCTCTCCTCCCTCACTAAGTGATCGGGGCGTCGCTCCCCAGCTAACCAATCACTCCTCCCTCCATTCTCACAAGCCTATCGGTGCACCCGCTGATCCCTTATGCTCTTCCCTCTTGGCAGCTGTCAGGTGACAACCCGCCTCCACCCCTCTCCTCCGCCTCCTACAGGACCAAGCGAATCCTTCTCCCTTCAGACCGGTCCCACTTACTCAGCACCACCACCTGTGTCGAGACCCCGGGGGCTTCATCCCCTCCTGAATGGTAATCCTGCAAACCGGGGCCTGATCGCCGAACACCATTCCATTCTCCTGTCTCAAATCTTATTTCATTCAGACGACGTGTCCCAGTAATAAATCTGTGTTTCATACATCAACGTCTCTCCTGATTGAACTAATGTTCCCACACATGAAACCATGCTTATGTAACTCGACTGTTCAGCTATCTGCAGCTGATGTTACCATGTGCTGGGACTGTCCTGGAAAGCAATGCTTCCAGGTGTGCTTCATTGCAGAGAGGTTACTTCATACAGACTAACACGTTAGACGCTTTGATCCAAAGCGTCTAACATGTGAGGACAATCCCCACAGAGCACTTTGGGGTGACGCGTCTCAGGGACACAACGACATGCTGACTGCAGTGGGGTTTGAACCTGTGCTCCCCTTGATCCCAACACCAACGCACTAGGCCACTGCACCACACAACATATATCTGTGTACTCGATATAACTTGATATAAGATGTATGCAGAATCGCTACAGGCATGTTTTTGTTGAGGGGTTTCTGGGTCCAGCTTGCAGCGAGGCAGTGGGATACTGAGCGCATGATATGTTAATCTCAGACCACACCACATGTGTGAAGCTGAACATGATGCATTCTGGGTAAATAAGAAGCCGCAGAGTCACCTGATGTGTCTTTGAGGGGACCGACTCTGATGATTGACAGGTCGGATGACGTCAGCTGTCACTCAGCTGTCTGTTGACAACAGCTCAGACTCAGACGAAGGAGAGCCGTGTCCTTGCATCGCCACGACACCCGTCAGCCAATCACAGCGCTCCTCTGGCACATCCTGCCCTCAGGAGACAACAGTCCGCACAACTTTATTTATTCCTGCATAAAACTGATCGAATAGTGAAATAAAATTGTAATTTGACTTGCAGCATCGTGTCCTTTCCTTTATTTTACGTCTTTCTCTATTTTTGTTGCAGTGTTGCCGGTGTCTGGTCCGTTCATTGCCATCAACATGTACCCTGTAGCTAATGTATGACACATAAACCCTTTGAATCCTTGAACACAAAGAAGTCATAAATAATGCATGTATACTGCATGAATATATCAGCAGTATTTTATGATCTTTGCATTAACATTCCTCGCTGCTAATGCACAGAGAGGTGACGTAAATTCATGTTTTACAGTTATTTCTAAAAGCTTAGTGTTATTATTGTACTGTTAATGTTGCTGTACGTTACAGGTTTGAAGGATTAAAGGGGCCCTTCATGACGTCATGGTGTGTTTGAGGCTCGAGTCACTGAGAGGACGTCATTCGGACAACCGGCGTCAGGCTGTCTGTCGTTGATGTGCTTTGTCATTCACTTCATGCATCAAACATCTATCTGTTTGGATCAGTATGTAGTGTCTCTACTTTAAAGAGTCCTCTCCTGCTGATGTTCAGGTGTATATCAGTATGTAGTGTCTCTACTTTAAAGAGTCCTCTCCTGCTGATGTTCAGGTGTATATCAGTATGTAGTGACTCTACTTTAAAGAGTCCTCTCCTGCTGATGTTCAGGTGTATATCAGCATGTCGTGTCTCTACTTTAAAGAGTCCTCTCTCCTGCTGATGTTCAGGTGTATATCAGTGTGTAGTGTCTCTACTTTAAAGAGTCCTCTCCTGCTGATGTTCAGGTGTATATCAGTATGTAGTGTCTCTACTTTAAAGAGTCCTCTCCTGCTGATGTTCAGGTGTATATCAGTATGTCGTGTCTCTACTTTAAAGAGTCCTCTCCTGCTGATGTCCAGGTGTATATCAGTATGTAGTGTCTCTACTTTAAAGAGTCCTCTCCTGCTGATGTTCAGGTGTATATCAGTATGTCGTGTCTCTACTTTAAAGAGTCCTCTCCTGCTGATGTCCAGGTGTATATCAGTATGTAGTGTCTCTACTTTAAAGAGTCCTCTCCTGCTGATGTTCAGGTGTATATCAGTATGTAGTGTCTCTACTTTAAAGAGTCCTCTCCTGCTGATGTCCAGGTGTATATCACTATGTAGTGTCTCTACTTTAAAGAGTCCTCTCCTGCTGATGTTCAGGTGTATATCAGTATGTGGTGTCTCTATTTTAAAGAGTCCTCTCCTGCTGATGTTCAGGTGTATATCAGTATGTAGTGTCTCTACTTTAAAGAGTCCTCTCCTGCTGATGTTCAGGTGTATATCAGTATGTGGTGTCTCTACTTTAAAGAGTCCTCTCCTGCTGATGTTCAGGTGTATATCAGTATATAGTGTCTCTTCTTTAAAGAGTCCTCTCCTGCTGATGTTCAGGTGTTGCCTCCTGTTGCCGGGAAGAATAGCTCCCGACGAGCTGAAAGAAGTGAAGTCAATCCTCTGAACGCTCAACACGTCGTCCAGACGACCAAATGTCAGACCTTTCGTGAAACAGCTGCACCCTTTCTGTCATCTATTGTCCTTTATTCTCCTTCATCCATAAGGTCAGAGATGTCCTGATTGCAGCCTGAGGCGAGCTGTGAGGCGCGTCATCAGATGTGTTCTCTGTAAACTGTAAGGTTGCATTTGATGTTGAGGTGATACGAAACAAAGGATATTGTGATCCTCAGATCAGATTACGTGTCTTTATTTTTAACCCTTAAAGGTGGGGTAGGTAAGTTTGAGAAACCGGCTCGAGATACACTTGTTGTTATATTCCATGGAATGCTCTTAACATCCCGATAGCAATGAATATCTGAAGTGCTTTGACAACAAATCCATACAAAATATCATCAGTGGAAGCCGTAGCGCTGTAAAAGCACGACCAATCAGCCGGCCCGGCTAAAGTACCTGGATGGCCTACCTGCCTGTCAGCCTTCCATCGGGGCACACACTGCCCTCGTGCCCTCATTGGTCATGTGCGCGTTCGTATGTGTTGGAGGAGGGGCTCTGTGAGGAAGGGGCCGATTTGTTCCGGCTGTGTATTTTCAGATTCTAGCGCACTCGAGCTGGTTTCTCCAAAATTACCTACCCCACCTTTAAGTACATCTTCCTGGTATCAGCACTTTTTATTTTTACTTCTTACATTTTGTACTCAAATACCTGTACTTTATACTTCTTACATGTTGAACTCAAATACCTGTACTTTCTACTTCTTACATGTTGAACTCAAATACCTGTACTTTCTACTTCTTACATGTTGAACTCAAATACCTGTACTTTCTACTTCTTACATGTTGAACACAAATACCTGTACTTTATACTTCTTACATGTTGAACCCAAATACCTGTACTTTCTACTTCTTACATGTTGAACACAAATACCTGTACTTTCTACTTCTTACAAGTTGAACACAAATACCTGTACTTTCTACTTCTTACATGTTGAACACAAATACCTGTACTTTATACTTCTTACATGTTGAACCCAAATACCTGTACTTTCTACTTCTCTCATGTTGAACTCAAATACCTGTACTTTCTACTTCTTACATGTTGAACTCAAATACCTGTACTTTCTACTTCTCTCATGTTGAACTCAAATACCTGTACTTTCTACTTCTCTCATGTTGAACACAAATACCTGTCCTTTCTACTTCTCTCATGTTGAACTCAAATACCTGTACTTTCTACTTCTTACATGTTGAACTCAAATACCTGTACTTTCTACTTCTCTCATGTTGAACTCAAATACCTTTACTTTCTACTTCTCTCATGTTGAACACAAATACCTGTACTTTCTACTTCTCACATGTTGAACTCAAATACCTGTACTTTCTACTTCTTACATGTTGAACTCAAATACCTGTACTTTCTACTTCTCTCATGTTGAACTCAAATACCTGTACTTTCTACTTCTCACATGTTGAACTCAAATACCTGAACTCCCTACTTCTTACAAGTTGAACCCAAATACCTGTACTTTCTACTTCTTACATGTTAAACTCAAATACCTGTACTTTCTACTTCTTACAAGTTGAACCCAAATACCTTATAAATAAATTCTAGCCACTCGAGCTGGGCTGCGTTCCAATAGTCCGTTTAGCTTAGGAACCTTCCTAACAGAGTGAAATGTCCCGGAGGTCCCTCAGTGGCAGCCATGATAAGTGCCGTTCCAGTTCTCTAGATGAAAGGAAAGGAGGTTTCAAACTTCCTCTATAACCTCTGTTGAGAGCTTCATAGTATGAAGTGAATACTTAAAACGAAAGTTAGTTACAATCAAATATAATCAATTATATTCTTGTATAACCCACAATGAAAATGCTTCATATTTTATGTTTTTCTATATTTACAGCGGAGGGGGAAACCCCTGGTATACTCTCTCCCGGTAGGCTCTGGCCCTCAGAGCTGGGTTAGATGGCTCTCGGTAAGGTATACCCGGAAGGCGTTGTTAGGACGTACGGGAATCTTATGAATATGAATTAAGCTTTTAGATAACAATATAACCCCAGCATGATATGTTATATAACAATATAACCCCAGCATGATATGTTATATAACAATATAACCCCAGCATGATATGTTGTATATCAGTGTTTCTCAAACGTGTTCATACCAAGGACCACTTAACCAATAAAAAAACACTCGCGGACCACCTAACTCCACAAATATCCAAAATCACATCGTTTTTCTAGAACAGATTAGAAACGCCTGCAAATGGTACAAACAAGTGGCAACATGTGTGACGAAGGTGTTGCGCTGGGCTATATCATACAATTGAAAGTGAAACGTAAGCTCGCTCCATTGCGGAGATATTCCCGCGAGAGTGCGGAAAACATAAATGTATTAATTTATTTAAAAGGTGAAATTGTACCAATATACTCACGGACCACTAGGGGGCGCTCATGGACTAAACTGATCCCACCTCTTGGACTGAGACAACTAAAAGACATCTGGCCTCTCCTCTCCTGCTTCAAAGGTGAGACTGCACCCTGCCACACACATGTTTAGGTAGGAACACACCTCATCACTGATACCAAAGTCCTTCGGGATCGCTTCAACAGATTAAAAGAGTTGTCTGAATAGAAACAGCAGTTCATTGAACCTGGTTCTTCGGGGAGTTAGTAGAGGTGAGATCTTGCTGACGTTGGTGGATCTGAGCCAAGCAGTAAACTTACATGGACTCAATAACTCCGGTCAGGTCGATTAGTGAGGTCAGAGTAATTTACCGGAATAAATTATCAGGACCTCGCCGACTCTAAAGACCTCCTTTAGCTTAGGAACCACTGGACCTCCCTGACGGAACGTCCACACACAGCTTGAGACGAATCTTCCACCGCTTCCACCGCTTCTCTGCCCGTTGACTTTGAATGGGGATGACGTCACTTTGCCTCGCTTTTCGCCGAACTGCATTGTGGGGGAGCGAAGCGACGATTTCCAGGATGTCCAGGATTCCAAAGTTGAGCAATGTTCAACTTTTGAAGCTGAGCTGGAAGCGCCAGCCAATCAAACCGCGTGTAAGCTGGGAGAGCCAGACCGCAGTTCATTTCCTCATATTCCAAACGAGAAGTTACGGGAGCAAATCACCCGGTTCTTTACGACCAGAACTATTAACGGGATACAAACCGGAGGAACCAGCATGGAGGGAGGGGGCAGAGACAGTGGGGGAAACTGGTAGGGTTTCGCCTGTTTGGGGAGTTTATATATATATTGCTCGCATAAAATCCCCGGGGTTTTTGCTTTGTATGTCGGGGGCGGGAGATTCATGTGATTGGTTGTTGGTCGCGTTGCTCGCAAAAAATCCCCAAGCTGTCAGACACGCCCAGCTCCAAGATTTTCGAGATCTTTGAAAAGCTGCTGTGTGGACGTACCGTAACCGAAAGGAGAGGAGAAAATGCTGCCCCACAAGTGCTTTGTTCTGAACGTTCATCAGTATTATAATCAAACAGAGAAATATGAACGTTAGTTTTCACTGAAATGATCAAATAAAGTCAACATCTCAGTCTTTACTGAGCTGTGCGGGGTTTGTTCAACTTCTAAAATATGTTTGAATGGTGATATACACAGAGATAGATGTTAAGGACTAACGTTTATAATAAATATATCTGTATTGATTTTAAGATCTTTAGTTCATCAATCATACGTATTGGGATCATTTGTATTGATGTGGACCGGAGGGAGAGGGTGACGAGCACAAGTTTCACTTTCCTTTATTATTTCAATTCCAGCTTTGGTCCTGAAGAATCTGTTTCTCTGTCCACGTTCACAAAGCAGAGCAGCAGCATCAGAGCACGGAGCAGAGTCTCTAGATGAGTTCACAGCAGTCCCTCGTTCTTATTGAACATCCATGTTGTAGTCCGCTGTGTAGAAAACTGTGGTTTCCATGGTTTCCCCACAGCAGCAGACGCACATTCAGGACGTCCGCTGGCGCATCATAAACACGTCGGATAGTGAAAGTGCAGTCTCTTCTCCTAAGTCCTTTTGAATTCTCCTATCCACTATCCCTTAACCCCTTGACCTTTCACTCAGAGGTCAAGGAATAGGGGTTAGGATTTAAGAGCTGATTTTTGGATTATCGATACACGACCCAGGTTTCTCCAAATGGACCGACCCCACCTTTGAGGGTGACTGATTACGCAACGTGATGCTCCCCCGCTTGACGTCGGTTTCTTTGAAAATCAAACATGAAGCTTGAATCATTTCCCAGAAGCCACTGCAGCTCCATCTCATGACCCTGCTCCAAACATCACACTCTGACACACACTGACGCACTCCGCATCCTCACACACTCTGTCTGACACACTCATCCTTATACACTGCATCCAGGTCCTCACACACACTGCATCACGAGCCGCTCCGCAGCAGCACGCAGCAGGAATAATGATCATCCCTGAAGCCACGACCTCCAACTTCTGCGCGTGTGTGTGTGTGTGCGTGTTTGTGTGTGTGTCAGTGTGTGAAGTGTGTGCGTGTGTGTATGCGTGTGTGTGTGTGTGTGTGTGCGTGTATGTTTGTGTGTGTGTGTGTGTGTGAAGTGTGTGCGTGTGTTTATGTGTGCGTGTGTGTGTGTGTGCACACGTGTGTGTGTGTACGTGTGTGTACATGTGTGTGTGTGCGTGTCTGTGTGTGTGCATCTGTGTGTGTGCGTGTGTGTGTGTGTGTGTGTGTGTGTGTGTGCATCTCTGTGTGTGCATCTGTGCGCGCGCGCGTGTGTGTGCGTGTGTGTACGTGTGTACATGTGTGTGTGTGTGTGTGCGTTTGTGTGTGTGCGTCTGTGTGTGTGTGTGTACATCTGTGCATGTGCGTGTGTGTGTGTGTGTGTATCTGTGCATGTGCGTGTGTGTGTGTGTACGTATATGCGTGTGTGTGTGTGCGTGTGTGTGCGTGCACACGTCTTTGTGCACGTCTGTGTGTGTACATCTGTGTGCGTGTGCATGTGTGTGCGTGTGTGTGTGTATGCGTGCGTCTGTGTGTGTGTGTGTGCGTCTGTGCGTGTGTGTGTCTGTACGTGTGTGTGTGTGCGTGCGTCTGTACATGTGTGTGTGCGTCTGTGCGTGTGTGTGTGTGTGCACGTGTGTGTGTACATCTGTGTGTGTGTGCGTCTGTGCGTGTGTGGGTCTGTGTGTGTGTGTGTGCACGTGTGTGTGTACATCTGTGTGTGTGTGCGTGTGTATGTGTGTGCGTGCGTCTGTGTGTATGTGTGTGCGTGTGCACGTGTGTGTGTGTGCACGTCTGTGTGTGTACATCTGTGTGTGTGTGCGTGTGTATGTGTGTGCGTGCGTCTGTGTGTGTGTGTGTGTGTGCGTCTCTGTGTGTGTGTGTGTGTGTGTGCGTCTCTGTGCGTGTGTGTGTATGTGTGTGCGTGCATCTGTGTGTGTGTGTGTGTGTGTGCGTCTGTGTGCGCGCGTGTGTGTGTGTGGTCAGTATGAACACAATGACTTTAAAGGCCAAACACATATAAATATGTCTGAGTTATTTACTCCATCCATGTATTAAAGCGCTTCTTCACACATAAATGTTGCTCTGCATGCAGTGACCAGATCCCGGGGGCGACACCACAGGAGCAACTCCGGGTGAAGCGTCTAAGGACAGAGGGTCTAAGGACAGAGGGTCTGAGGACAGAGGGTCTGAGGATAGAGGGTCTGAGGACAGAGGGTCTAAGGACAGAGGGTCTGAGGACAGAGGGTCTGAGGATAGAGGGTTTGAAGACAGAGGGTCTAAGGATAGAGGGTCTAAGGACAGAGGGTCTGAGGACAGAGGGTCTGAGGACAGAGGGTCTGAAGACAGAGGGTCTGAAGACAGAGGGTCTAAGGACAGAGGGTCTAAGGACAGAGGGTCTGAGGACAGAGGGTCTAAGGACAGAGGGTCTAAGGACAGAGGATCTAAGGACAGAGGGTCTGAAGACAGAGGGTCTGAAGACAGAGGGTGTGAAGACAGAGGGTGTAAGGACAGAGGGTCTAAGGACAGAGCGTCTGAAGACAGAGGGTCTAAGGACAGAGGGTCTGAGGACAGAGGGTCTAAGGACAGAGGGTCTAAGGACAGAGGATCTAAGGACAGAGGGTCTGAAGACAGAGGGTCTGAGGACAGAGGGTCTGAAGACAGAGGGTGTAAGGACAGAGGGTCTAAGGACAGAGGGTCTGAAGACAGAGGGTCTAAGGACAGAGGGTCTGAGGACAGAGGGTCTGAGGACAGAGGGTCTAAGGACAGAGGGTCTGAGGACAGAGGGTCTGAGGACAGAGGGTCTGAAGACAGAGGGTCAAAACGCCTCGTTGGAAAAACGTCACTGTCCATTTGATTCTTCCGGGGACATCATGATGTCATGTCGTCCCCGGAACTAAATGGACCAATCCGTGGAGCCGTTACGTTACGTCCGCGCAACCGTTAGGTTAAGCCCCCGCTGATTGGTCCAAATTGACCAATCCACGGACTTCCTCACACACTCAGTGCAGCAGCTCTGCTGATCTCTCCTCCCTGGACCCATCCTTTCTCAGACCCATCCTCTCTCAGACCCATCCTCTCTCAGACCCATCCTCTCTACAGACCCATCCTCCATCCTCTCTCAGACCCATCCTCTCTCAGACCCATCCTCTCTCAGACCCATCCTCCCTCAGACCCATCCTCTCTACAGACCCATCCTCCATCCTCTCTCAGACCCATCCTCTCTACAGACCCATCCTCCATCCTCTCTCAGACCCATCCTCTCTCAGACCCATCCTCTCTCAGACCCATCCTCTCTCAGACCCATCCTCTCTACAGACCCATCCTCCATCCTCTCTCAGACCCATCCTCTCTCAGACCCATCCTCTCTCAGACCCATCCTCCCTCAGACCCATCCTCTCTCAGACCCATCCTCCATCCTCTCTCAGACCCATCCTCTCTCAGACCCATCCTCCCTCAGACCCATCCTCTCTCAGACCCATCCTCCATCCTCTCTGCAGACCCATCCTCTCTCAGACCCATCGTCTCTACAGACCCATCCTCTCTGACCCATCCTCTCTCTGACCCATCCTCTCTACAGACCCATCCTCTCTCAGACCCATCCTCACTCAGACCCATCCTCTCTCAGACCCATCCTCTCTCAGACCCATCCTCTCTCAGACCCATCCTCACTCAGACCCATCCTCTCTCAGACCCATCCTCTCTCTGACCCATCCTCTCTCTCTCAGACCCATCCTCACTCAGACCCATCCTCTCTCAGACCCATCCTCTCTACAGACCCATCCTCTCTACAGACCCATCCTCTCTCAGACCCATCCTCTCTCAGACCCATCCTCTCTCAGACCCATCCTCTCTCAGACCCATCCTCTCTCTGACCCATCCTCTCTCTGACCCATCCTCTCTCAGACCCATCCTCTCTCAGACCCATCCTCTCTCAGACCCATCCTCTCTCTGACCCATCCTCTCTCAGACCCATCCTCTCTCAGACCCATCCTCTCTCAGACCCATCCTCTCTCTGACCCATCCTCTCTCTGACCCATCCTCTCTCAGACCCATCCTCTCTCAGACCCATCCTCTCTCAGACCCATCCTCTCTCTGACCCATCCTCTCTCTGACCCATCCTCTCTCAGACCCATCCTCTCTCAGACCCATCCTCTCTCTGACCCATCCTCTCTCTGACCCATCCTCTCTCAGACCCATCCTCTCTCAGACCCATCCTCTCTCTGACCCATCCTCTCTCTGACCCATCCTCTCCCTGACCCATCCTCACAGCGTCTATCAACCTTTTTCTTACTCAACATCAAGCCTCACTTATTGTTGTTACTTCGGCTGTGACTTTGTGTGTGCTCAGGGTGAGTTTGGCTGTGTTTCGCTAAACAAGGAAACCACACCTCCACGGAGCTCAGCGCGATTCCCAACGTTTGAACTTTAACGTATTATATTTGTACGAATGCTTTAATTTGGTATCTAAATATTAAACGGAGTCACTAAACCCAATTCCCTCGGGATAAACAAAGCGATCTGATTGGAACTCTCTCCGCCTGGCATTATGAAACTCATGTAGTATGTTGAGTAGAGAAGTCCTCTGTACTGGTTGGTGTCTCAGTGTGCATTGGTGGACAGACCGCTGGGGGCGGAGCTTTAGGATTTTATAAATGTATATATAGTTTGATGTTCGGCTGCTAATTGCAAGCTGATGGATAATTGATGTTGTCGAGGTGAGTCGGTGCAGGGAGCTCGGCCGGCCACTATGAATGATTCATACGCAACATTATTCATAACTCGCCCTCATAGATCTGGAGAGGGTGCAGACGGAGAGCTCAGGGGAGGAAACATGCATATTATATCGGTAATAATGAAAATAATAAATATACAAACAAATGAATACATCATTATTATAATACAAATACATTAATATTATCACAAATCACAGTAAAATAATAAAAGTAAAAATAAATACAAATAATAACAATTGTAATACAGCTTCATTTGTATAGCACTTTAATATACAGGGTGTATTTTATCATTAAGAAAAAAGACATTCGATAGAAGTTAGCGGTTAAAAATATAAGGACTCAAACATGAGTACAAGAAAGTAATATGAGCAAGAGAATGCATACATTAAAACAATCTAAAACACAAACAGGTACCCCGTTCAGTCAAAGAATACTTAGGAAATAATTATTAAAACGTGGGGTGAACATGTGATTTCATTGTCCCTGCTTCAGTTCAGGTTCGCTGTGTGTTGTTGTTGTTGTTGTTGTAGTAGAGTTAAACATGCTGTTAACATTTTCAGTCCAGTGGTTTGAACTCATTATCCGTCCTCTGAGACTTCTGAGAGTTTCCAGAAGAACAAGCGGTGACGACCCCTCCCCCCTTCTGCTGGCTGTCCTCTGGCAGGTGCTGGGAGTGTCGTCCTGTGTGTGCCCGCCCATCTAGAGGCGGAGCCTCAAGAAGGTATAAAGGCTGATCCTGGCCTGCTGCAGCAACCTCAGCCTCCAGCCCGTGTTTGAGGCACCCTCCAACACTGCATACTGATATACACCTGAACACCAGCAGGAGAGCACTCTTTAAAGTAGAGACACTACATACTGATATACACCTGAACATCAGCAGGAGAGGACTCTTTAAAGTAGAGACACTACATACTGATATGCACCTGAACATCAGCAGGAGAGGACTCTTTAAAGTAGAGACACTATATACTGATATACACCTGAACATCAGCAGGAGAGGACTCTTTAAAGTAGAGACACTACATACTGATATACACCTGAACATCAGCAGGAGAGCACTCTTTAAAGTAGAGACACTACATACTGATATACACCTGAACATCAGCAGGAGAGGACTCTTTAAAGTAGAGACACTACATACTGATATACACCTGAACATCAGCAGGAGAGGACTCTTTAAAGTAGAGACACTACATACTGATATACACCTGAACATCAGCAGGAGAGGACTCTTTAAAGTAGAGACACTACATACTGATATACACCTGAACATCAGCAGGAAAGGACTCTTTAAAGTAGAGACACGACATACTGATATGCACCTGAACATCAGCAGGAGAGGACTCTTTAAAGTAGAGGCACTACATACTGATATGCACCTGAACATCAGCAGGAGAGGACTCTTTAAAGTAGAGACACTACATACTGATATACACCTGAACATCAGCAGGAGAGGACTCTTTAAAGTAGAGACACTACATACTGATATACACCTGAACATCAGCAGGAGAGCACTCTTTAAAGTAGAGACACTACATACTGATATACACCTGCACATCAGCAGGAGAGGACTCTTTAAAGTAGAGACACTAGATACTGATATGCACCTGAACATCAGCAGGAGAGGACTCTTTAAAGTAGAGACACTACATACTGATATACACCTGAACATCAGCAGGAGAGGACTCTTTAAAGTAGAGACACTACATACTGATATACACCTGAACATCAGCAGGAAAGGACTCTTTAAAGTAGAGACACGACATACTGATATGCACCTGAACATCAGCAGGAGAGGACTCTTTAAAGTAGAGGCACTACATACTGATATGCACCTGAACATCAGCAGGAGAGGACTCTTTAAAGTAGAGACACTACATACTGATATACACCTGAACATCAGCAGGAGAGGACTCTTTAAAGTAGAGACACTACATACTGATATACACCTGAACATCAGCAGGAGAGCACTCTTTAAAGTAGAGACACTACATACTGATATACACCTGCACATCAGCAGGAGAGGACTCTTTAAAGTAGAGACACTAGATACTGATATGCACCTGAACATCAGCAGGAGAGGACTCTTTAAAGTAGAGACACTACATACTGATATACACCTGAACATCAGCAGGAGAGGACTCTTTAAAGTAGAGACACTACACACTGATATACACCTGAACATCAGCAGGAGAGGACTCTTTAAAGTAGAGACACTACATACTGATATACACCTGAACACCAGCAGGAGAGGACTCTTTAAAGTAGAGACACTACATACTGATATACACCTGAACACCAGCAGGAGAGGACTCTTTAAAGTAGAGACACTACATACTGATATGCACCTGAACATCAGCAGGAGAGGACTCTTTAAAGTAGAGACACTACATACTGATATACACCTGAACATCAGCAGGAGAGGACTCTTTAAAGTAGAGACACTACATACTGATATGCACCTGAACATCAGCAGGAGAGGACTCTTTAAAGTAGAGACACTACATACTGATATACACCTGAACATCAGCAGGAGAGGACTCAAGGAGGCATCGAGGCATGAAGGTTCCAACCGCTCACCTTAGCGAGGGAAATACAGATCGTTGTTCCCTTAATTTGCATCGTATAAAATCACCCAAACACACTCCAACACACACACATAAAATAAAGCCTAATTTAATTGGCTGATCATGAATGCAGCAGCTTGTGTTTCTGCTGCAGATCGATAAGGTTGAGACACATGCTTAAGCCTCTATAAATAACCCAGCGGCGGTTCAGATGGGATGATGGATGGCGAAGGGGACGAGGGTTCAATCAAAACAGGAAGTGGAAATAAAAGGTTAAAACTCTAAAAATTATTATTATTTATTCTGTTCACATTGAGATAAGAAGTACTTTATCGATCCCAATTTGCAGCAGCATAAAAAGACAAGGCATTGTTCACTAGAGAAATTAAAAGAATACAAATAAACAACTCCAAGATGTAAACATAGAAATAGAAATAAAATAGTATTCAAAAGAAAATATAGATGTTGAAATTCACATTTACAGTAACAAAATAAAAAGCAGGATATTACCGTACTTGTCGGACTATAAAGCGCACCGGCATATGAGCCGCAGCAGCTAAACTGTCCGTCTGTCTCGCTCTCGTTCCGTCTCTCGGTTCCACTTTCACTTTGGCGCGCTACCTGTCTCTCTCTTTTCCGGCCTCCAGCTTTTCCTGCTGGAGCCCGCCGCTTAAAGGTGGCGGGCGCGGACCGGTCCTAGAGCCCGTAGTGTTAAAGGTGGTTCATTGTACCTGTGAAATCCATAGATGTAGGAGGTGCCCTAGTGGCCGTTAGCGGTACACAAAAAATGGGGGAAAAAGTCGCCGCTTATAGTCCGAAAAGTACGGTACTTTAAAGGTGGGGTAGGTAATTTTGGAGAAACCAGCTAGAGTGCGCTAGAATTTGAAAATCTGCCCCTTCCTCACAGAGCCCCTCCTCCAACACACACGAACGCACACATGACCAACGAGGGCACGAGATCAGTCTGTGCCCCGATGGAAGGCTGACAGGCAGGTAGGCCATCCAGTTACTTTAGCCGGCTCAGATGATTGGTCGAGCTTTGTACAGCGCCACGGCTTCCACTGATTAATATTTTGTATGTATTGTCAAAGCACTTCAGATGTTCATTGCTATCGGGACGGTAAGAGCATTCCATGGAATATAACATGTGTTTCTGAAATAAATTACTTACCCCACCTTTAAGGGTGTCTGGAAGTTTTTATCATGTGAAATGCTACATGCTTTTAAATGTTGCAGTGATGGGAAAAAAAATCCCAAATGTTGATAATTTGTATCTTGATTTATTCCAATGCGTCTGAGGGTTAATTTAAAACTGTCATTGGTTATTCCATGACATCGGATCCTCGTTAACCTCAGAAAAGTTTCTCATCTCTGCAACCAAACATCCCGGGAAGCGCCCGCCCTGCCGCTCGCCAAAGTGTACCTCGATAATCGACATTGATTGACTTCCAAGTGACTTTGCGGCGGGATGTGCTGACTGCAGCTCATGTGAAACTCTGCATTAACACTTTGGAGAACATCTGCCGGGCAATCACTGCCCGGACGGGATGATTTCACAGGCAGATCTCTCTCAGTCTGAGACGCTGGGATTTTAAAATGTAGGAACTGGTGACGGAGCTGCAGGAATGGGGAAGAGATGCATGATCGGAGGGAGGAACGGTCATTTATTCGTCGCTTTGTCTGCTTCGCTCTGGGTTTCTCCAAACACGGGAACATTGTGTATCGAACAGCACGTTAGCTAACATTGTGTTTATGCTATCGTGCATTTCCCAACACCTTTTCCATAAATCACTATGAGATATCTTTCATTCAAAACCTGCACGACGGACACATTTTCTTTGACTTTGGAAATATTGATTAAAATGCTCTGATTCTTTGGCAATTTAGTTTTTAAAGACAGTTTTAGGGCTTTCAGTTTATCAATCGATCAATCGATCAATCAATCAATCAATGTTTATTTATAGCCCAATATCACAAATGTTGCATTCGTCTCAGTGGACTTCACCCTCTGTCCTTAGACCCTCTGTCCTTAGACCCTCTGTCCTCAGACCCTCTGTCCTCAGACCCTCTGTCCTTAGACCCTCTGTCCTTAGACCCTCTGTCCTCTGACCCTCTGTCCTTAGACCCTCTGTCCTCAGACCCTCTGACCTTAGACCCTCTGTCCTCAGACACTCTGTCCTCAGACCCTCTGACCTTAGACCCTCTGTCCTTAGACCCTCTGTCCTTAGACCCTCTGTCCTTAGACCCTCACATCGTTACAAGTCAAAACTTTCGGAGAAAACCCACAGTTTAAAGGGAACATGGGAGAAACCTCAGGGAGAGCAGCAGAGGAGGGATCCCTCTCCCAGGACGGACAGACGTGCAATAGATGCCGTGTGTGAATTGAAAAGATAAAACATTTACAGCATATAGACCGAATGTTAGGAAATGCATGTGTCTGTAATGAGAAGATTAATCCACGAGGATGTCAACAATCCTGTGGGAGCCATCAGGGAAGTAGTATGGTGAGAGTCAGGCAGGACCGCAGAGACAGGTTCAGCCACGACTCGAAGTCCAGGACTCAGATCAGGACTCAGGATCCAGGACTCAGGATCCAGGACTCAGGATCCAGGACTCAGGATCCAGGACTCAGATCAGGACTCAGGATCCAGGACTCAGGATCCCGGCGTAGATAGACACCAAAAAGAGATGTGGGGGAAGCTTGGTTCTTCGGAACATGAGAGCAGGGACAGACAGACAGAAGGAAGAAGTAAGGTGTCCCCGACAGTCTAAGCCTATAGCAGCTTAACGAACGACAGTTTAAAGGCCTTGCCGTCTTTAGGTCAAACAGGAAGCACTGATGTCATATCTTTTAACCTAAAACATTTACAGCATATACAGCTGTTAAACCCCAAGCCTGTTTTTCAGGTTTCAGGCTTGAAAATGACATTCCCAGAACAAATGACTGTAACTTCACTTCTAAAAGGTTTATATGAATAATTGTTGTTATCAAAGCAAGGTTACATCTGTGAGTTGGATGTAGAAGTGTCAGAATCAATATAGATGTTTCTGTGTCAGAGTAAATTCAGATGGAACATGGCAATAAAATGTAGATTCCTGTCTCCGCCTAAAGAAAACCCATTACTTATAGTGAAGACCAGCCTTGAATGATGGGTTAGGAGCCTAGAAGCTTTAGGAATCCAAAGTAGAACATATAATAAGTACCCTGTATCAAGATTGAGGCAAAACAAGTGACATGTGACCTTTTTAGAGAGGTTTATGAAAATAATGTCCAGGCGGAATAAGCTTTGGGCACATTTGGTTCCATCAGTGCCATTTGACCTTTTTCAGATACCAGACTATAAAAATCATTGTGTTACATTGAATAATCACGATAGGTATTCATTCCATTACAAAAATAAAATTAAAAAAAATGTAAATAAAAAAAAAGATTCTTAAGAAAATATTAAAAATATTTGTGTGAGTGTGTTTACAAAAGATCAGGGTCCCGTCGGCGGGGACCTTCGGGTCTTAACAAAGAACTGGATCTATTTATTTGTACTGCATTGCTGCTCAGATTGGATGATTTCACAGGGAGATTTATCTCAATCTGAGACGCTGCAATGCATTATGGGGGGAAATGTTAATATATTAGGGGTTTACATCTCACATGCTGCTCGCAACTTGTGTTTGTGTTGACCCACATTTCGTGTTGCCTCCGAGGACTTGGCTTTGTTTTCAGGTTTCCTGTCTCTCCGTCTGGACATCTCAAACAGAAGAGGCCTTTTCTCTAAACAAAGCCATATGTCTGCATCACAGAAACAGCACTCTGTGGAAGAACACATTTCATTCACTAATAGTAATGTTACCTGTTATACCTGAGAGTCTCTGTGACAAAAACCATCCATGCGTCTCAGAGTCATTCGCCATTCATGAGTAGCCTGAAGGAAAACTCTGGTTTCTAACATTTCAGGTCAGACTTTTGTGGTTTCAACTATATTTCAGACCGTTTATGGTTCAAAGATGCGTTCTGGGGTTCCTGTAGTGTGTGATAGGTGTTTGAGTGCATGTAAATGGTCTTCTGAGGCTAACATCCCAGCGTTTTCATGTTTTCTAAAGTTCGTGAAGATGTTTCTTCTTTTGCACGAGTTTCTGTTACATGTTGACTTTGCTTGGATGCTGTTAGTTTCTCCTCATGGACATTTCTCGGCGGTTGTAAAGCGACATGATTTATTTGTCAATATTTACAGCGTTGCTGCCCGTAGTGATAGCCCTAAACTTTAAATCTACTACCCCAGAATAAACATATGGACATGGGTTACTATTTAAAAAAAAATTGCAAATCTATTTAGGAACCTAACCTATCCATGTGAACATATTTTAAGTGAGGTGGACCTCAAATCCTCTAGGGGGGTCCGGGGGCATGCTCCCCCGGTAAGATTTTTTTTTGTTTAAATGTTTGACTTAAATGCATTAATCTGGTGCACTTTGAGGGGGAAATAAAGAGACTACACCCATATGAAACAAAACTGTATACATTTAAATAATCATAAAAGATAAGAACATGGCCATAACGAATAACATCCCATATCCAATATGAAAAAACATTGAAACTTCTTTATTTATTTGTTTTTGGTTCATTTATAGTTGTGAGTGTGTCTGGGCTCCTGAACCAGCCTGTCTCCCCCCTCTCCAACTGCTCCTCTTTGAGGCAGAAGCAAAGAATAGTTTTAGCTCTCAACAAGTTATTTGCATATTTTATTATTCATGCATATTTTACTAATCACTCCCCCCTTCAAATGGAAATATGTGTTTACATAACATGGTGACCAAACCGTTTGAGTCCCACTGAGATAACTTAGACTAAGTTAACTATCTAAGCACTCAGAGTCCTTTACCTCACCTGAGCTGAGGTTATCAGTCTCTCTGTCTGACAGGAGAGGACTCTCCTCCACCTTGTTGACAGCTCATTATATCCGTTAGCGCAGCTAGCTAGCACCAGATGCTAACAACAATACACGTAACCGGTGCGCGCACTTTCTCTCTCTCGCTCGCGCCACACATACACACACCCTCCCATTGAATGACACACAGACAGAGACCAATCGAGGGCATTAGTATGATCTGTATGAAAATGTGGGCAGGCCACATCATGTAGACAGCCAGTCACCCTCTGTGAGGCAGAGTCAGACCCGCATTTGTGCAGCGTTGCGTTCACAATACATACAAAAAGAAATCCTCAGGCCAGCAGGCCACTTAGCAGGCCAGGCCATCGGGAAACCTCCAGGTCCTCCCGATGGCCAGTCCGGGCCTGATGGCGCCTCTTCTGCCTCTTCTGCCTCTTCTGATGTATTTGAGTTAGAACCAGACTGTACTTGGCGTCCCTCCGTCACACCGCGCCGCTCCTCCGCTCCCTCCACTGGCTTCCGGTAACTGCTAGAATCCACTTCAAGACACTGGTGCTTGCGCACCATGCTGCGAATGGATCTGGCCCTTCCTACATCCAGGACACGGTTAAACCGTACACCCCAGCACGTGCACTCCGCTCTGCATCAGCCAAACGACTCGCTGCACCCTCGCTGCGAGGGGGACCCAAGTTCCCATCAGCAGAAACACGTGGGTTTGCTGTCCTGGCTCCAAGATGGTGGAATGAGCTCCCACTGACATCAGGACAGCAGAAAGCTCACACACCTTCCGGCGCAGACTGAAGCTCATCTCTCTCGACTCCACTTCGAGCGATAGAACTACTAACAAAGAACTGCTAACAAAGCACTTATATACTAATAAAGGACTGGCTTATCTACAGCCAGTTGAGTAGCACTTGAAATGCTTTGGCTCTATGAAACCTGATGTACTTTATGATTCTGTTTTCTTCAAGGTTGTATTTTGTTGGTCGAACGCACTTATTGTAAGTCGCTTTGGATAAAAGCGTCAGCTAAATGCAATGTAATGTAATGTGTCAGTGAAATCACCTTTGACGTGTGTGTGTGTGTGTGTGTGTGTGTGTGTGTGTGTGTGTGTGTGTGTGTGTGTGTGTGTGTGTGTGTGCGTGTGTGTGTGTGTGTGAGTGTGTGATGTGTGTGTGTGTGTGTGTGTGTTGTGTGTGTGTGTGTGTGTGTGTGTGTGTGGTGTGTGTGTGTGGTGTGTGGTGTGTGTGTGTGTGTGTGTGTGTGTGTATGTGTGTGTGAGTGTGTGTGTGTGTGTGTGTGTGTGTGTGTGTGTGTGTGTTGTGTGTGTGTGTGTGTGTGTGTGTGTGTGTGTGTGTGTGTGTGTGTGTGTGTGTGGTGTGGGTGTGTGTGTGTGTGTGTGTGTGTGTGTGTGTGTGTGTGTGTGTGTGTGTGTGTGTGTGTGTGTGTGTGTGTGTGTGTGTGTGTGTGTGGGTGTGGGTGTGTGTGAGAGAGAGATTAAAATAGCCCAATTGCTTTTCCAATAGATAAACATTGGATGTGTGTAATTGAACAGTAAAGGGGCGTAACGTTAGTGGCAGGTTGTGTGTGAGAGAGAATAAATAAATAAGACATCCCAATATTTATTTTTTCCGTATATTTCGCAATTTCACCGCATAAAATCACATAAAATCACATAAAATCACATAAAATCACATAAAATCACATAAAATCACATGAAACCACATGAATGTTTGATCGCATAATCAAGGATTTTTGCCCGCGTCTTTCTGGAGGGTCTAAGAAGGCAATTCTTTCTACTTGATCATCACATTTTTGTTCAAATACTTTCAAACTCATGACATCTGATCAGCCAATAGCTGTTCTTTTTGGTTTGACCCATGCATCAATCAACACCTTTACACTTGGAGACGCTTTCTTTACGTTCAATACGACAGTGATGACTACACAGGTAGCTTACACGTAATGCAGTACCTGAACGCATCACATGCAGGCTGGCTGGTTATATTGGAAAATCCCATTCATCCAGAATCCTCTAGAAACTAAACTTAGATATTTCTGAGACCCATTCCTGCAGAAAAGGCCAGTAAAACATGGCTAATTATTATGCAGAATAACAACATTACTCGTCATGTCTCGGAAACTATTATGAAAGGTTATTCTTTCTGTTTTGTCGTGTCCCTTTGTCCTGTGCTTTCTGTGTATTTTGAAAAGTAATTCTCCCTCTCGTTTCAGGACTCCATGCCCCTATGCGTCCCCTGCGTTCGTGATTGTTTACCCCGCCCTGATTGTTTCCACCTGTGCCCCTCACCTTGTGTATATATTAGGGATGTAACGATAGCAAAAACTCACGGTACGATAATATCGCGATAAAAAAGTCCACCGTACGACATTTATCGCGATATTGAAAAATAAAGGAAAAAAAGTGTGAATTTTTTTTTCTTTATTAAATAATAAATCTGATTTGTACAGCCTTTTAGTCGGATAGTAGTATTTTAAAGTGTCAACAATATAATAATCAGACCCTGCAATATAATAAATCAAGTTTCACTCTGTCTTCCCGGCCATTTTGGTTCCTCCCCTCACCTACGGTCATGAAGGATGGGTCATGACCGAAAGAACGAGATCGCGGATACAAGCGTCCGAGATGGGTTTTCCTCCGCAGGGTGGCTGGCGTCTCCCTTAGGGATAAGCTGAGAAGTTCGGTCATCAGGGAGGGACTCGGAGTTGAGCCGCTCCTCCTTCGCGTCGAAAGGAGCCAGTTGAGGTGGTTCGGGCTCCTAGTTAGGATGCCACCTGGGCGCCTCCCTAGGGAGGTGTTCCAGGCACGTCCAGCTGGGAGGAGACCGAGGGGTAGACCTAGGACCAGGTGGAGGGACTATATCTCTTCGCTGGCCTGGGAGCGCCTTGGGACGCCCCCAGTCAGAGCCGGTTGACGAGGGGAAAGGAACGTTTGGGGCTCTCTGCTTGAACTGCTACCCCCGAGACCCGACCACGGATAAGCGGGAGAAGATGGATGGAAGTTTCACTTTAGTTTTTCAAGTAACTCAACTCTAACTCTCTCACTCAGCGTCATCAAGGTTATCTTTTAGGAATATGAGCACGTCCACATTTCCATGTCGAAGCTGGGATGTTTGGGCGTTTACAAAACCTCCTGTTGTGGAAACAACTCTCTCGCTTGGTACCGATGTTGCTGGGACAGAGACATGCTTTGGCCCTGGGTGACAGCAGTGGGTCAAACTGTGTCTCTCCACCACTTCAACAACAATACAGTTGTTGCCAAGAAGGTGAGGCTTATCGACAGGGCGAGATATATACTGTTGGTACTTGTCAGTGTCTCTAGGTGTGTACATGTAGCCCTGTAAATACCATGTCCTTTTGTGTTATCTGTTATTTTTTTTAAATCGCGGTAGATTTTGTCAGTCTCACGACGGTATTGAAACATTTATTTCATGTGATATCGCGATATTCGATATATATCGTTACATCCCTAGTATATATTGTGTTAGCCCCCACCTGTCTAGTACCACATCGTTTCTCATTCGTGACTGCGTTCAAGCTGCTCCATGGTCCTAATCCGTTTTTCATGCTCCTGATTATAGCATTTAGTTTTTCCTCGAAAGAGTGATTTTGTGTTTCCTGTTTTGTGACCGTGTTAAGTCCAGCAAAGTCTTTATTTTTGAAAACCAGCTGAGTCTGAGTTGTGTATTTGAGTTGACATTACTCAACTTTATTGGAATATTTGCCGGTGTCCTTACACCCAATGCAGTGCCTGAACGCATCACATGCAGGTTGTGTAGATCTGATTTTTTGTGGGGATTATTCTGAGAGGAGTTGCTCCAAAAAAAGACCTTTAAACCGTAAAACATGGCTAAATATGATGCAGACAAATCAGTTTTACTCGTGCTTTGGGTAAACAGAGATGTGTTACTAAAACTGCTTTTATTCCACTTTATTGGAGGAATATCTTCAGACTGTTGAAAGTGCACTTACAGTACGGTACTATAAAATACATCTGATCTGTTCGAAGAGGCTCATAATGTGTTGTGACAGTTTCTCTATTAGATCCCAAAGTAACTAAGAAAGGAAAAGGGCCTCACGGAGCATCTGATATCTGACAAAATGATCCATGTGTTTCATCTTCCTCCAACACGCTGAGGACCGAAGGCCTTTTAAAGATTTTACAATTGATCTTTAATGATAACGACCCCTTCAAACCAATCTGTTTAATGCTTCTGAACAGAGCAGCGCCAATATGGATCATCCAGAAATTAATCAACATTTTATAAGCTTGACTTTGATCCACTGAGGCAAAGATATGGGAGGAGATTCTGCCAAGAGACAAGACGATGTTCATAAGTAGAGCTGATGGCCGATAATGTGAATCTGTTGGAGAGCATAAAATACACCAGTCTGATATTCTGCCCTTCAATAGAGAGGTGCAGGAATGAGTGCTTGAACTGGGAATGAGTCAGCCTCATTTGACCGTGCTGTAGTTCCTCTATAGCCCAACATTAGCCGCCTTTAGCTTAGCGGTGGTGAGGTGAAGTCATGTGACCGTGCTGTAGTTCCTTTATAGCCCAACATTAGCCACCTTTAGCTTAGCGGTGGTGACGTGAAGTCATGTGACCGTGCTGTAGTTCCTCTATAGCCAAACATTAGCCGCCTTTAGCTTAGCGGTGGTGACGTGAAGTCATGTGACCGTGCTGTAGTTCCTTTATAGCCCAACATTAGCCACCTTTAGCTTAGCGGTGGTGACGTGAAGTCATGTGACCGTGCTGTAGTTCCTCTATAGCCAAACATTAGCCGCCTTTAGCTTAGCGTGGTGACGTGAAGTCATGTGACCGTGCTGTAGTTCCTTTATAGCCCAACATTAGCCACCTTTAGCTTAGCGGTGGTGACGTGAAGTCATGTGACCGTGCTGTAGTTCCTTTATAGCCCAACATTAGCCGCCTTTAGCTTAGCGGTGGTGACGTGAAGTCATGTGCCCGTGCTATAGTTCCTTTATAGCCCAACATTAGCCGCCTTTAGCTTAGCGGTGGTGACGTGAAGTCATGTGCCCGTGCTGTAGTTCCTTTATAGCCCAACATTAGCCACCTTTAGCTTAGCGGTGGTGACGTGAAGTCATGTGACCGTGCTGTAGTTCCTTTATAGCTCAACATTAGCCTCCTTTAGCTTAGCGGAGGTGCAACCCAGTCTCACGGCATTTCGTGTTCACCAACACGATTTTTAATCTATTGATTCGTGTTCACCATCACGATTTGCCCCTTTTCTTCGTGTTGCACAGCACGATTTTAAAAGTAATGTATTTCTACTGGTAACGTGTTTCGTGCCTGCAGGGCTGCAGCACGTCTTTTTCTCCGGTCGGGTCGTGGAAGACCGGAAGCTGTGTGGTTCATAAAAACATGTTCTTACTGAATATCAAGCCACAGTTATTGCTTTTATTTTAAATCGTATAATTTCGGACTTTTGTTGCCGTCTGTGAGGAAACATAAACGGGGCTCAGAGCCTCAGGATACTGAAATCTGTATTTTTCAAATCTTTTTTTCCTTCTAATTTGTTATTCTTTTCAAAATAACACACTGTTATTTACTCACCAATAACACACACTTATCCTTGCTTTTATTTATTGGTTTAATTCCATAACCTCGGGCTTTTTCGGCATCCGTCAGGAACTGAATTTCAAAATAAATATAACCGGAAATAGACGTAGGCATTTCGAGCGATTACCCAAGATCCTCAGCTATGGTTTTAAGCTCGCTGATTGGATGTGTTAGCCGCAATGCATGCTGGGAAGTTACCTTCGTCACAAGAAGACCTTTGGAAAAACTGGAAGAAATGGCGCCGAAACTGAATACTTGACGTGGATCATAAATATATCAACAATTAAACAACATCTTCAATTTCTCTTCACACAATACGTCTCCTTGCAGTATCAACACTAATTCGGCTGACTTTTACATTTGATCTAATTCATAGATGGGTTATATTTACACCATAACGGTGCACAGCTGAGACAAAAGGACTGTAGTTTTTAAAGATATTACTGATTTTCTTTGAATGTAAGAATGTAAATACTGAGTCTGAAATAGTATAGCAATATGCTGTAAAATGATGTGAAAGCATGCATAAAACTATACATCTTCAGATGGTGTACACTATAATACAAAGTTATTATGGCTGTGTGCACCTTGTGTGCACCTCCTAGTGGTTAAAGCACGTTATTGAATTATTGTACAGAGTACATACTTTCATAGGGGGAAAGTATAAATATAGAAATATAGAATATAAAAAATCAAGACGATACTATAAGTGATCTCTACAATAAAACAGTTTAGTGCAGGATGTACACAGATATTAATAGGAGGAGGTGCAAAACAGAAAAACGGATTAACCTTTATTTAAACATTAAATATTAAATATTAAGCCTGACAAAGTAAGTAACGTCTAATATATTGCTTTCCTGCAATGTTAACTATGTTGAAGCACTTATTTTAACTGATATTATACACATTAATTATACTCTTATGTATGTAGATAGAATAAGAAATGTGCAGAATATGACAGTTTAATGGTGGAGGTACACACATATTGATAGATGTCTTGTAATGCACTGTTGAGGAACCTGTGACCCAAGCTTTTCATTCATTGCATAACTACACCGTAGTTGTGTATGATATGTCAATAAACCTTTTGAAAATCTTGAAAGGGATGTGCAACATAGCCATAATATACAGTCTTTAATGAACTATTAGTAGAGAATAACGAGTAATGAATATACTTTATTACTTGTTTCCATTCATGTCAATTGCAGATACATGTTTAGTCTTCTCAAGCACCGACTATCAAATATCTCTCCTGATTGTTGGCACTTGACAATCACCTTACCTGAATTTTACTCAGGTGTAACTAAAGTCTGATTTAAGGGTTGTTTATATTTCACATCATTAATCAGAATCTGCAAAGTAACTCAAATAAATGCAGTGGAGTAAACATACCAGGTTAACCTCTGAATTGTAGTGGAGTAGAATTACAAAGTAGCAATGAGCTGTCATGTGGGTATACGGCATTAATATAATGCTGCGCATTATGGACACAAGTGATTTTCACCCATTTATTAATTATATGTTTTACATTTGATAACACCAATGTGTTTAATAATGGCAACTTCTAATTGTGGGAAAAACGAAAACGTTCAGTAGAGACGTCCCATAGAACATTTTGCGAAACACAATAGCCAGCATGTGTAGTTCTGGGGGGGTGTTAAATTCCAGTTTTGGATAGTCTGGCGTGGTTTCGTTCCATTTCACACAGCTGTTTGACGCTCTGCGTAACCTTACGGGGACTGTAGTCCTAAACGATAGCTGGGGATTCTGGGTAGTGTAGTGTCTTCGGCCATCCTAAACTCAGAAATGTTGACAATCGCAATGATGATGGTGAACACGAATCAATAGATTAAAAATCGTGTTGGTGAACACGAAATGCCGTGAGACTGGGTTGGGAGGTGACGTGAAGTCATGTGACCGTGCTGTAGTTCCTTTATAGCCCAACATTAGCCGCCTTTAGCTTAGCGGGGGTGACGTGAAGTCATGTGACCGTGCTGTAGTTCCTTAATAGCCCAACATTAGCCGCCTTTAGCTTAGCGGTGGTTAGCTTTTTATTTCAGAAATCATAAAGTGGTGTTAATATGTGGAGATTATTCTGCTGAACTAAACGTACGTATCATAAACGTTTATTTTCTGCAGTAATCCTAAATGAAATGGAGAAATCCCATTAGCTTTTAGTCGATGGAACCCTTTTGATGCTAACTCCATGTTAGCCTTCAGAAATCTTCACCCCTCACCACGTCTCTCCGCCTGACTGCTAATGCATCCAGATACAATATCCCTGTTTGCCGCAGCGTACAGCATTAAGCAGAGTGTGTTTTGATTGAAATTAAGTTTGAAGGCTCGGAGTGTTTCTGCCCGGGTCGAACACATCTCGCCTGTTAGCGGCACGCTGAATATTTAATATGAAACACAGCCGAGCGATCAGTGAACACAAACTGTAATATATATGAGCTAACATGCTGCTCTGCGGAGCGAAAAGGCTGGAGATAAGACACCGAGGACCACTTGACACCCGCAGACTCCATCTCTGTCGCCTTCACACAGATTGGGTTGGTGTGTGTGTGTGTGTGTGCGTGCGTGCGTGTGTGTGTGTGGACGAGATGAAGTGTTCATATGGCAGTGTGTGACAGTAGAGCAATGAGAAACCATTTATGCTTCAGCCCGTCTGTGTTTTCGGTTGCTAGTTTTGAAGCTGCAGAATCATTCATTGCTTTTGGAGAGTCTGACAAGTGGAGGTTTTATTTCAACACATCCTCACTCCCAGGTCGGCCTATGTTGACGTTATGTCAAGTCCCCTGCCGGCTTTTTCCCACGCAAGGGGGGGGGCCTTAGCGTCCATTTTCAACGCAAGGGGGGGGCCCTTAGCGTCCATGTTCAGCTTTCCGGGATGTCCATGTGCTTCTATGGACGCTCATGTAAGCACGGCATTCGTTTGTATCAACTGCCCTTAAAGGCAATGAAGACACTACACTACCCAGAATCCCCAGCTATCGTTTGGCCTACACCATGTGCTCTGTTTGACGTCACGTGATTTCTCCCTGCAGAAAAAGAAAACATGGCCGAACTTCGTTTTATTCTGGGTGTAAAATGCCTATTTTAAAGTTAGTTTGGCCATTAAAATGCGTTTTGATGTCATTTGATGCGAGAAATATGAGTTGTTATTTCAGATGATGTGTGCAGTGGATGTACATGATCTTTAGTTTGCTAGTTATTACGAAGATTACTTCAGGAAATTGCGTCCAACGTTTTCATTGTTACCAAGGTGGTTGCTAGGGACGCTGCTATCGATATTATTTCTGTTATGTTGTGTAACTGTTTAATGGTGTTATCTTTATTGCTACCCCCTTCCCCGTCAATGTATAGTGTTGGTCCACAGCCTAAACATATTAGTTTCACAAAATCCGCATCTAAAGATACGTTATTTTCCCCTGTGCAATTCCAGTCTCACATCTCAGAGCACATCGTCATTAACAAATACCGAAACAGACCGAAAATATTTTTAAAAAATAAAATAATACCTTATTCCGAGTGTGCTTGCTTTTCTCTTTGAAAGTCATCACATAACGGCATTGTAATCCACGGTTCGGCTGCATTACATATTACATATCTGCCGCAGTTCTGTATGTATAGCCCTGATGAGAAGACAAACATGAGGAGCTGAAAACGTGACGTGGATCATAAATATATCAGCCATTAAACAACATCTTACATTTCTTTTCACACAATATGTCTCCTTGCAGTATCAACACTAATTCGGCTCACTTTTATATTTGATCCAATTGGTAGATAGGCTGCATTTACACCATAAAGGTGCACACCTGATATAAAGAGACACCTGGTGGTTAAAGCATGTTATTGAATTTCATTATTTTTATTATTAGATATTAATAGGATCCCTATAAAGTATATTCATTACTCGTTATTCTCTACTAATAGTTAATTAAAGACTGTATATAATGACTATTTTGCACATCCCGTTCAAGATTTCAAGATGTTCTAAGGTTTATTGACATATCATATAGGCCTACACAACTGTGGTGTAGTTCTGCACTGAATGAAAACTTGGGTCGCAGGTTCCTCAACAGTGCATTACAAGACATCTATCAATATGTGTGCATACCTCCAGCAATGTTAACTATGTTGTATGTATACTATGATGTAACGCAAATGTTCCAACTTGGGATCAATAAAGTATATCTTATCTTAAGCTGATCGATGGCTACTGCCATATTTGCAAAATGTGCCTCTGAACCTTGACAAGTGCATGTTTCAGGCTTATCAATTAATGTAATGTAATGTAATGTTATCAATTAACAACAGGAGGGGTCACAAACATAAGTCCAGCTGTTAAATAAAGCTCTTCTGACCTTAGCTGGCGTGTGGATATATATATTAATGCTGCCCATTATGGGCACAAGCAATTTTCACCCATTTATTAATTATATGTTTTAAATGTGAGTGTTTCCTGTCCCCTAAACCTCCAGGGATGTACACAGTTTAATACTGGCAACTTCTTAGTATGGGAAATACGAAAACGTCTTTTAAAACTACAACTCCCAGTAGAGACGTGCCATAGAGAACATGTTGCGAAACAGAATAGCCAGCATGTGTAGTTCTGGGGACAGGGTGGGGGAGGGGGGGGGACGCGGTGGACCCGTTCAAATCCAGTTTTGAACAGTCTGCCGTGGTTCCATCCCATTTCAAGTGCTGTTCGAGGCTCGGTAACCCTCGGAGCACACTCTCCAATCACAGAGCTTGAGGACTATCACGGGGTTTGCCAAACAGAGCACATGGTGTAGTCCAAACGATAGCTGGGGATTCTGGGTAGTGTAGTGTCTTCATTGCCTTTAAGGGCAGTTGACACAAACGAATGCCGTGCTTACATGAGCGTCCATAGAAGCACATGGACATCCCGGAAAGCTGAACATGGACGCTAAGGGCCCCCCCCTTGCGTTGAAAATGGACGCTAAGGCCCCCCCCCCTTGCGTTGAAAATGGACGCTAAGGCCCCCCCCCTTGCGTTGGAAAAAGCCGGCAGGGGACTTGACATAACGTCAACATAGGCCGACCTGGGAGTGAGGATGTGTTGTTTATTTATAGAAACGTATACTGTACTCTAGGATTTATTTTTAGGGGTGCACATGAAGAAAGAATCACATTTTAATAATTGCGATTATTCTGGCTGATATTGCAATTGTCATAATCAAAACTTGATTCTAATTATCATTGAAAAACATTAATAATATTGTCGTGATTTTCCTTAGAATACCTTTTGTAGACCGTATCTTTATTAATAAATCATGTTTTAGAACCTGATCATTTGCATGCATCCCAAAATGCAAAATAATCATTAAATGGAAAACAAAAGGTAATTTGTTTTACTTATTTTAAGAAGGATTTATCAATGTGTGGTTTTTAATGTGGATTAATACCACACAAACATATTTGATTAAGTCTGTGGAATACTGTTTCATAGGCGGGAACTTTTCTGCAGCTCCACAAAACTTCATAAATACATAAATAGAGCTTAAAAAATATTGAGCTTTTTTCCAAATTGCCCTCATTGGTTTTCCTCGGAAAAAACAAATCTATAAATTCTCCACTTTTAAATGATCATATACCGACACCGAAATGACATACCGAGTCATTTCTTAAATTTGTATTGTACTTACTTTTGCTTGTAAACATAAATGTTAGAGTACGTGGTAAACACATAAACCATAACCCTTGTTGGGACAGGCTCACCTGATTGGTTAAAGATGAAGGAGACATCTGGTTGGTTACAGACAGCTTCATAAATGCATGTGTGAATCTTGCAGCGTCAGGGGAGACTCAGAAACCCAAACTCAAAGGCAGAGAGATGCATACGGTGGCTGACAGGTGTCCACGCTCCACAGCGGCCAGGGGACCCTAAAGAGTGACGCACACAGCTGGGAGACCAGGGGACCCTAAAGAGTGACGCACACAGCTAGGAGACCAGGGGACACTAAAGAGTGACGCACACAGCTAGGGAGACCAGGGGACCCTAAAGAGTGACGCACACAGCTGGGAGACCAGGGGACACTAAAGAGTGACGCACACAGCTGGGAGACCAGGGGACACTAAAGAGTGACGCACACAGCTGGGAGACCAGGGGACACTAAAGAGTGACGCACACAGCTGGGAGACCAGGGGACACTAAAGAGTGACGCACACAGCTGGGAGACCAGGGGACACTAAAGAGTGACGCACACAGCTAGGAGACCAGGGGACACTAAAGAGTGACACACACAGCTAGGAGACCAGGGGACCCTAAAGAGTGACACACACAGCTGGGAGACCAGGGGACCCTAAAGAGTGACGCACACAGCTAGGGAGACCAGGGGACACTAAAGAGTGACGCACACAGCTAGGGAGACCAGGGGACACTAAAGAGTGACGCACACAGCTAGGGAGACCAGGGGACACTAAAGAGTGACGCACACAGCTAGGGAGACCAGGGGACCCTAAAGAGTGACACACACAGCTAGGAGACCAGGGGACCCTAAAGAGTGACACACACAGCTAGGAGACCAGGGGACACTCAAGAGTGACGCACACAGCTAGGGAGACCAGGGGACACTAAAGAGTGACGCACACAGCTGGAGACCAGGGGACACTAAAGAGTGACGCACACAGCCGGGAGACCAGGGGACACTAAAGAGTGACGCACACAACTGGGAGACCAGGGGACACTAAAGAGTGACGCACACAGCCGGGAGACCAGGGGACACTAAAGAGTGACGCACACAACTGGGAGACCAGGGGACACTAAAGAGTGACGCACACAGCTGGGAGACCAGGGGATGCTAAATAGTGACGCACACAGCTGGGAGACCAGGGGACACTAAAGAGTGACGCACACAGCTGGGAGACCAGGGGATGCTAAATAGTGACGCACACAGCTGGGAGACCAGGGGACACTAAAGAGTGACGCACACAGCTGGGATTATAAAGCTGAACAACTGGGTGTTTCTCAATGTCGAGGACACTTGCTTGGTAGGACATGTCTTCCGAGTCACTTGCTTCAGAAGCGAGGCACGAATCCTTCCTAGCCTCGGAAAACGAAGAATGGAGGAACAGGCTAACAGGTGTGCGTCCTATGCGAGGCCCCGCCTTATATGGAGCGCGATTTCCGCCAAAGATTTGGAAATTGGTCCGTGCGCAAAGCATTGTGGGGATTTTAAGACC
>CM070486.1:2994716-2999716 GCA_036324585.1 Champsocephalus esox | reverse complement strand
GAGCACAGACCTGACGATGGCAAGAGACAAGACGAACTGACACTGGAGACTGGGAGACAGGGGAACTTAAACACAGGATAACAAGACACAGGTGGGGACAATCAGGGGCGGGGCTGACGCTGATGAGCGCAGGAGACACACAAGGGAAACAGGTGGACACAATCAGGGGCGGGGCTGACGCTGATGAGCGCAGGAGACACACAAGGGAAACAGGTGGACACAATCAGGGGCGGGGCTGACGCTGATGAGCGCAGGAGACACACCAGGGAAACAGGTGGACACAATCAGGGGCGGGGCTGACGCTGATGAGCGCAGGAGACACACAAGGGAAACAGGTGGACACAATCAGGGGCGGGGCTGACGCTGATGAGCGCAGGAGACACACAAGGGAAACAGGTGGACACAATCAGGGGCGAGGCTGACGCTGATGAGCGCAGGAGACACACAAGGGAAACAGGTGGACACAATCAGGGGCGAGGCTGGCGCTGATGAGCGCAGGAGACACACAAGGGAAACAGGTGGACACAATCAGGGGCGGGGCTGACGCTGATGAGCGCAGGAGACACACCAGGGAAACAGGTGGACACAATCAGGGGCGGGGCTGACGCTGATGAGCGCAGGAGACACACAAGGGAAACAGGTGGACACAATCAGGGGCGGGGCTGACGCTGATGAGCGCAGGAGACACACAAGGGAAACAGGTGGACACAATCAGGGGCGAGGCTGACGCTGATGAGCGCAGGAGACACACAAGGGAAACAGGTGGACACAATCAGGGGCGAGGCTGGCGCTGATGAGCGCAGGAGACACACAAGGGAAACAGGTGGACACAATCAGGGGCGGGGCTGACGCTGATGAGCGGAGGAGACACACAAGGGAAACAGGTGGACACAATCAGGGGCGGGGCTGACGCTGATGAGCGCAGGAGACACACAAGGGAAACAGGTGGACACAATCAGGAAGCCTGAAATGAGAGATAAATGGTGAGTGACAAAACAAACACAAAACAACAGGAAAGTGAACCTCTGCATTTTGTCGGTGCACGACACATGCAGCAACATATCACATCTGATCAGGTTAATAGACACAAGGAGGTAAAAGGTATGATAATACAAATATGATAAAATGAAATAAATAATGGACAACTGAGTCGATGCAACAGTGTAAAATATAAAACCCCACAAAACAAAGTGAACACATAGGTACAACAGAAATACAAATAAAAAGATAGTTGTAAATAAAAATGCCATCATTCGAAGAAAGGTCAAACGATGAAGAAATAAGAAAGACCACAAAAAGTTTGCTTTTTGATCTGGATCCACCATTTTGAGCTGTGCGGTGCTGCTGGTGACTGGAGCTCCTTCCTGACGCTCTGACGGGATGAAGGCTGATCTGCTGTCCATCACTCTCCCAGAAGAGAGGGGGAAGAGGCTACCCTGCATCCAGACCTCCTGCTGAGCCGTCAGTCGTCTGTCACATCTCTGACATCAGCGCTGTGCAACTGAATCTGTGCTGAACACCATGTTGTTGTTTCACTGCAGGCCGAGGTTATCAGGACTCACCCCCCGGGATGCCCCCTGAACTCTCCGTGATGCTTCCTGAGGAGGGGGCTGTAAATGGGCTTGTTTGTTTGAGACAAGCAAGACCTGCGCAGACCTGCGCGACTGCGCAGTTGCGATCAACGTCTTGCTGGTGCGTTGCATGATGGTTAGTCATTTTGTCCGACTTGCTCTGGAGGCTCGCCCACATGAGACTTTGAAATCTCGCGGGACAAAGACGCCCGCAGCCTTGAGAGCGAGGGAGGCGAGTTGGCGCACTTGCTCTCCACGAGCTGCGGAAGCGAAATGCTTGATGGGAAACGGCTCGCTGGTATCTCGAGCTGAGCGCTCATTGGTGGGTTTTACCCACGTGCTGCTGATGAAGCTCTCCCATTGGCTGGCAACAGTTTGTTGTTGTTTTGTGTCAGTTTTACGTCGCCACATCCATTCCCATTTTTCATCATTGTTCCACAATGTTTATCATCATGAAATTAATATCTATATATGTTATACTATACTGCTTACCGTTTTCATACTTTATATATCTTAGCATATTCATACACACTGTTCATACTGCTCTCAGGCTGATATCTAGTGTATTCATACACACTGTTCATACTGCTCACAGGCTGATATCTAGTGTATTCATACACACTGTTCATACTGCTCACAGGCTGATATCTAGTGTATTCATACACACTGTTCATACTGCTCTCAGGCTGATATCTAGTGTATTCATACACACTGTTCATACTGCTCTCAGGCTGATATCTAGTGTATTCATACACACTGTTCATACTGCTCACAGGCTGATATCTAGTGTATTCATACACACTGTTCATACTGCTCTCAGGCTGATATCTAGTGTATTCATACACACTGTTCATACTGCTCTCAGGCTGATATCTAGTGTATTCATACACACTGTTCATACTGCTCTCAGGCTGATATCTAGTGTATTCATACACACTGTTCATACTGCTCACAGGCTGATATCTAGTGTATTCATACACACTGTTCATACTGCTCTCAGGCTGATATCTAGTGTATTAATACACACTGTTCATACTGCTCTCAGGCTGATATCTAGTGTATTCATACACACTGTTCATACTGCTCACAGGCTGATATCTAGTGTATTCATACACACTGTTCATACTGCTCTCAGGCTGATATCTAGTGTATTCATACACACTGTTCATACTGCTCACAGGCTGATATCTAGTGTATTCATACACACTGTTCATACTGCTCTCAGGCTGATATCTAGTGTATTCATACACACTGTTCATACTGCTCACAGGCTGATATCTAGTGTATTCATACACACTGTTCATACTGCTCTCAGGCTGATATCTAGTGTATTCATACACACTGTTCATACTGCTCTCAGGCTGATATCTAGTGTATTCATACACACTGTTCATACTGCTCTCAGGCTGATATCTAGAGTATTCATACACACTGTTCATACTGCTCACAGGCTGATATCTAGTGTATTCATACACACTGTTCATACTGCTCTCAGGCTGATATCTAGTGTATTCATACACACTGTTCATACTGCTCTCAGGCTGATATCTAGTGTATTCATACACACTGTTCATACTGCTCTCAGGCTGATATCTAGTGTATTCATACACACTGTTCATACTGCTCTCAGGCTGATATCTAGTGTATTCATACACACTGTTCATACTGCTCTCAGGCTGATATCTAGTGTATTCATACACACTGTTCATACTGCTCACAGGCTGATATCTAGTGTATTCATACACACTGTTCATACTGCTCTCAGGCTGATATCTAGTGTATTCATACACACTGTTCATACTGCTCTCAGGCTGATATCTAGTGTATTCATACACACTGTTCATACTGCTCACAGGCTGATATCTAGTGTATTCATACACACTGTTCATACTGCTCTCAGGCTGATATCTAGTGTATTCATACACACTGTTTATTCATCATTTAATTCATTCTACATGTTATTCTGTAGATTGTGTACATTACTTTCCACTTCTCTGCTTGTTGCACCTGGTTAGAAGCTAAACTGCATTTTGTTGTCTCAGTACCTGTAATATGTGCAATAACAATAAAGTTTCTCTTTAAGTTAAACCAAATCATTAAAGTAAATCTATTGTAATGTAATGATTTGGTTTGAACCTTATTTATTGAATACATCATTTAAAATGGCAAGATTAAATCAATTTCCTCCATTGCAAACCCAGCCAGTCAAGCCGACTCCGAGTCCGAGCTGTCCGACTTAAGACGAGCATTTTGACACCTCCCCCGGCTGCGATCGGCTACTCTCGAGGCGAGCCGCAATGTGTCTCAAACAAGCCTAATGGCTTCTCCACATTGTTTCACATATTGTACATATTAGGGGTCTTTTGTGCTTTTAGACATGGAGCTTTGAGACCCAGGCGCAGACCCACAGACCCAGTCTGTTAAACTACACTTTAATAATCTGAGAGTGGAAATAATAATAATAACAATAGATTTAACTTGTTAGCGCTTTTACAGGCGCTCAACGACGCTTTACAGATATAGTGAAGGGCAAAGAAAAGGAAGGAACAACAAATAAATATATAGTTAAAGGTGGGGTAGGTAAGTTTCAGAAACCGGCTCGAGATACACTTGTTGTTATATTCCATGGAATGCTCTTACCATCCCGATAGCGATGAATATCTGAAGTGCTTTGACAAACAAATCCATAAAAAAATTCATCTGTAGAAGCCGTGATACTGTAAAAAGTACAATGGCCTACCTGCCTGTCAGCCTTCCACCGGGGCACAAACTTCTCTCGTGCCCTCATTGGTCATGTGCGCGTTCCTGTGTGTTGGGGGAGGGGCTCTGTGAGGAAGTGGCAGATTTTCTCCGGTTGTGTATTTTCAAATTCTAGCGATCTCGAGCCGGTTTCTGAAACGTACCTACCCCACCTTTAAAGTTAAAGTCAAATAATACAAAAACGATCACACATTAAAAGCCAGATTGAAGAGGTGAGTGCAGTCTCTGATGGGTTGGGGGAGACCCAAAGACCCCTGGGAACCAACCCGAGCTGCTCATTTCTCCTGAAAAGTGCCATTCATCAATATTATCCAGATGGGCGAACGCAAGAGCTAACGCTGTATTTGGATAATTACATAAAGCAGCATGATGTTCCTCCGTGTGACGGGATACTAACTCAGACCCACGTAATGAGAAGCACTTCATCACGCCACCTGTCTTACCATGTAATCTATTGACCGCAGCCGTGTAATATCTCCTCTTTTTAGGAAACATATTGCTTTCCTTGGAAGAATAATGATTCCTGCTGCTTCCTTTGTGCAGCACTGGCAGATATGCTTTATATCATTTCGCAGTGAAATGGTTGCATTTAAATACGGATAAGCGTGACATTCAGAGTGCAACGTAGATCCAAGTGAAGCAATAACTCAAAATGACAGCTGAACTACG
>CM070486.1:2987216-2992216 GCA_036324585.1 Champsocephalus esox | reverse complement strand
AATAACCTTTTCACACCAATACAAACCGTGAGGGAGTAATCAGCCCTCGTGTCGTCTCTCGCCCTCTGACTCAGACGCTCCGGCCTCGAGCATCCTTCCTTAAGGAGGGGCAGCCCTAGCAAGGTGTCGTTGTTGCCAGTTTGTGAGCGGGCAGCCGTCGGTCAGAGAGAGTCACTGTTGTGGGACACCTGGAACACTTCCTTCTCGGGGTGTCGATGACCCCGCGCCGTAACGACAACTAAAGTTCATTCAGTTTCCTGTTTAGTCTACTAATGAAGAATGTTGATTACCCTTAGCGGAACTAGCTAAATGGACTGTACTTACATAGCGCTGTATCCAGTCCTCAAGACCCCTCAAAGCACATACACCACGTCGTTCACACTGAGCAGTGTATGTTACTCACTAACACGCACACACACACACTCACACACCGCTGGCCATCGGGAGCAACTCAGGGTTCAGTATCTCGCCCAGGACACATCGACATGTTGGCTGGGATCGAACCCACGACCTTCTGGTTGAAAGACGACCGCAGGCCCTCACAGCGACAGTCGCCCCAGTTAGTTAAAACCTCATACGAGAGGAAGGTTTCTTCAGAATTGATAGTGGCATCTCAACCGTGGGGTCAGACCGTGGCCCGAGACATGCCTCGTGAAATCTCCGGCCGAAGCTCCAAATAAACCATCAGTGTCTCTGAGTCCTGACTCCATCAGAGCTCCATCTCTCCTCGTGTCTCTGAGTCCTGACTCCATCAGAGCTCCAGCTCTCCTCGTGTCTCTGAGTCCTGACTCCATCAGAGCTCCAGCTCTCCTCGTGTCTCTCTGAGTCCTGACTCCATCAGAGCTCCAGCTCTCCTCGTGTCTCTGAGTCCTGACTCCATCAGAGCTCCAGCTCTCCTCGTCTCTCTGAGTCCTGACTCCATCAGAGCTCCAGCTCTCCTCGAGTCTCTGAGTCCTGACTCCATCAGAGCTCCAGCTCTCCTCGTCTCTCTGAGTCCTGACTCCATCAGAGCTCCAGCTCTCCTCGTGTCTCTGAGTCCTGACTCCATCAGAGCTCCAGCTCTCCTCGTGTCTCTGAGTCCTGACTCCATCAGAGCTCCAGCTCTCCTCGTCTCTCTGAGTCCTGACTCCATCAGAGCTCCAGCTCTCCTCGTGTCTCTGAGTCCTGACTCCATCAGAGCTCCAGCTCTCCTCGTGTCTCTGAGTCCTGACTCCATCAGAGCTCCAGCTCTCCTCGTGTCTCTGAGTCCTGACTCCATCAGAGCTCCAGCTCTCCTCGTGTCTCTGAGTCCTGACTCCATCAGAGCTCCAGCTCTCCTCGTGTCTCTGAGTCCTGACTCCATCAGAGCTCCAGCTCTCCTCGAGTCTCTGAGTCCTGACTCCATCAGAGCTCCAGCTCTCCTCGTGTCTCTGAGTCCTGACTCCATCAGAGCTCCAGCTCTCCTCGTGTCTCTGAGTCCTGACTCCATCAGAGCTCCAGCTCTCCTCGTGTCTCTGAGTCCTGACTCCATCAGAGCTCCAGCTCTCCTCGTGTCTCTGAGTCCTGACTCCATCAGAGCTCCAGCTCTCCTCGAGTCTCTGAGTCCTGACTCCATCAGAGCTCCAGCTCTCCTCGTGTCTCTGAGTCCTGACTCCATCAGAGCTCCAGCTCTCCTCGTCTCTCTGAGTCCTGACTCCATCAGAGCTCCAGCTCTCCTCGTGTCTCTGAGTCCTGACTCCATCAGAGCTCCAGCTCTCCTCGTGTCTCTCTGAGTCCTGACTCCATCAGAGCTCCAGCTCTCCTCGTGTCTCTGAGTCCTGACTCCATCAGAGCTCCAGCTCTCCTCGTGTCTCTGAGTCCTGACTCCATCAGAGCTCCAGCTCTCCTCGTGTCTCTCTGAGTCCTGACTCCATCAGAGCTCCAGCTCTCCTCGTGTCTCTGAGTCCTGACTCCATCAGAGCTCCAGCTCTCCTCGTGTCTCTGAGTCCTGACTCCATCAGAGCTCCAGCTCTCCTCGTGTCTCTGAGTCCTGACTCCATCAGAGCTCCAGCTCTCCTCGTGTCTCTGAGTCCTGACTCCATCAGAGCTCCAGCTCTCCTCGTGTCTCTGAGTCCTGACTCCATCAGAGCTCCAGCTCTCCTCGAGTCTCTGAGTCCTGACTCCATCAGAGCTCCAGCTCTCCTCGTCTCTCTGAGTCCTGACTCCATCAGAGCTCCAGCTCTCCTCGTGTCTCTGAGTCCTGACTCCATCAGAGCTCCAGCTCTCCTCGTGTCTCTGAGTCCTGACTCCATCAGAGCTCCAGCTCTCCTCGTGTCTCTGAGTCCTGACTCCATCAGAGCTCCAGCTCTCCTCGTCTCTCTGAGTCCTGACTCCATCAGAGCTCCAGCTCTCCTCGTGTCTCTGAGTCCTGACTCCATCAGAGCTCCAGCTCTCCTCGTGTCTCTGAGTCCTGACTCCATCAGAGCTCCAGCTCTCCTCGTGTCTCTGAGTCCTGACTCCATCAGAGCTCCAGCTCTCCTCGAGTCTCTGAGTCCTGACTCCATCAGAGCTCCAGCTCTCCTCGTGTCTCTGAGTCCTGACTCCATCAGAGCTCCAGCTCTCCTCGTGTCTCTGAGTCCTGACTCCATCAGAGCTCCAGCTCTCCTCGTGTCTCTCTGAGTCCTGACTCCATCAGAGCTCCAGCTCTCCTCGTGTCTCTGAGTCCTGACTCCATCAGAGCTCCAGCTCTCCTCGAGTCTCTGAGTCCTGACTCCATCAGAGCTCCAGCTCTCCTCGTCTCTCTGAGTCCTGACTCCATCAGAGCTCCAGCTCTCCTCGAGTCTCTGAGTCCTGACTCCATCAGAGCTCCAGCTCTCCTCGTGTCTCTCTGAGTCCTGACTCCATCAGAGCTCCAGCTCTCCTCGTGTCTCTGAGTCCTGACTCCATCAGAGCTCCAGCTCTCCTCGTGTCTCTGAGTCCTGACTCCATCAGAGCTCCAGCTCTCCTCGTGTCTCTGAGTCCTGACTCCATCAGAGCTCCAGCTCTCCTCGTGTCTCTGAGTCCTGACTCCATCAGAGCTCCAGCTCTCCTCGTGTCTCTGAGTCCTGACTCCATCAGAGCTCCAGCTCTCCTCGTGTCTCTGAGTCCTGACTCCATCAGAGCTCCAGCTCTCCTCGTGTCTCTTGAGTCCTGACTCCATCAGAGCTCCAGCTCTCCTCGTGTCTCTGAGTCCTGACTCCATCAGAGCTCCAGCTCTCCTCGTGTCTCTTGAGTCCTGACTCCATCAGAGCTCCAGCTCTCCTCGTGTCTCTGAGTCCTGACTCCATCAGAGCTCCAGCTCTCCTCGTGTCTCTGAGTCCTGACTCCATCAGAGCTCCAGCTCTCCTCGTGTCTCTTGAGTCCTGACTCCATCAGAGCTCCAGCTCTCCTCGTGTCTCTGAGTCCTGACTCCATCAGAGCTCCAGCTCTCCTCGTGTCTCTGAGTCCTGACTCCATCAGAGCTCCAGCTCTCCTCGTGTCTCTCTGAGTCCTGACTCCATCAGAGCTCCAGCTCTCCTCGTGTCTCTGAGTCCTGACTCCATCAGAGCTCCAGCTCTCCTCGTGTCTCTGAGTCCTGACTCCATCAGAGCTCCAGCTCTCCTCGTGTCTCTTGAGTCCTGACTCCATCAGAGCTCCAGCTCTCCTCGTGTCTCTGAGTCCTGACTCCATCAGAGCTCCAGCTCTCCTCGTGTCTCTGAGTCCTGACTCCATCAGAGCTCCAGCTCTCCTCGAGTCTCTGAGTCCTGACTCCATCAGAGCTCCAGCTCTCCTCGTGTCTCTCTGAGTCCTGACTCCATCAGAGCTCCAGCTCTCCTCGTGTCTCTGAGTCCTGACTCCATCAGAGCTCCAGCTCTCCTCGAGTCTCTGAGTCCTGACTCCATCAGAGCTCCAGCTCTCCTCGTGTCTCTGAGTCCTGACTCCATCAGAGCTCCAGCTCTCCTCGTGTCTCTGAGTCCTGACTCCATCAGAGCTCCAGCTCTCCTCGTGTCTCTGAGTCCTGACTCCATCAGAGCTCCAGCTCTCCTCGTGTCTCTGAGTCCTGACTCCATCAGAGCTCCAGCTCTCCTCGTGTCTCTGAGTCCTGACTCCATCAGAGCTCCAGCTCTCCTCGTGTCTCTGAGTCCTGACTCCATCAGAGCTCCAGCTCTCCTCGTCTCTCTGAGTCCTGACTCCATCAGAGCTCCAGCTCTCCTCGAGTCTCTGAGTCCTGACTCCATCAGAGCTCCAGCTCTCCTCGAGTCTCTGAGTCCTGACTCCATCAGAGCTCCAGCTCTCCTCGTGTCTCTGAGTCCTGACTCCATCAGAGCTCCAGCTCTCCTCGTCTCTCTGAGTCCTGACTCCATCAGAGCTCCAGCTCTCCTCGTGTCTCTGAGTCCTGAATCCATCAGAGCTCCAGCTCTCCTCGTGTCTCTCTGAGTCTTGACTCCATCAGAGCTCCAGCTCTCCTCGTCTCTCTGAGTCCTGACTCCATCAGAGCTCCAGCTCTCCTCGTGTCTCTGAGTCCTGACTCCATCAGAGCTCCAGCTCTCCTCGTGTCTCTGAGTCCTGACTCCATCAGAGCTCCAGCTCTCCTCGTCTCTTTGAGTCCTGACTCCACTAGCTTCAGAAGTTTCCCCACACAAACACATGCAGATACAGATAAGAGACGCGAGCCCTTCTATCGCCATGTAAATGTTTGTTTGCATACCAACTCACGATCCACATGGTTTGTTATCCTTACATTTCCTCTCAGTCTGTCCGTTCCCGACCGTGTGTCTACGGAAAGACGATATTATAAAAAGGATAAAAACCTGTTGAGAAACTCTCTTTGTGGCCTCTATGGTTTCTCCTTTATCGTTGATTACAGATAACATTTCTGACATAAATACATGAAGAAAGACAGATATCCGTTAATGAATACCGAGCGTCTCCATCGTGCGATGAGGCTCCAGTGAACCCGTGAAAACACTTAATGGATTAAGAGAAGTGTCTTTGACAGATTGGAGCAGTGTGATTTTGGATTG
>CM070486.1:2969716-2982216 GCA_036324585.1 Champsocephalus esox | reverse complement strand
TTGCAGACCAGAATGTCTTCAGTAACATTGCATCTATAAGTGTTGCAACCATAGACCGGGTGTTAAAGAGGCACCACCTCAGAATGAAACAGATCTATAAGGTTCCTTTTGAACTCTGACCGTGTGAAGGAGTTAAGGCACCGGTATGTACAGGTAAGGACCTCAATCACACTGATGGCTTGCCTATATCTTTAGTATGTCGGACCGCTTACAATAATGTAAAACGGTCCTCTGTTTGTTTCATTTTCTTTAGCGAATGATGGAGCTGGTAGGCAATGCATTACCACATGTTTTTGTATATGTGGATGAAGCAGGCTTCAACCTCTCCAAAGTGAGGAGACGTGGGAGGAACCTTATTGGGCAAAGAGCAACAGTCTTTGTTCCAGGCCAAAGGGGAGGAAACAGAACATTGTGTGCGGCTATCTCGACACTAGGCGTCCTTGCTCACATCCCTGTAATGGGAGCATATAACACGCAACGTGTCCTTGCCTTCCTGGATGTCCTGTATGACCGACTTGTGCCACCAGAAGAGAGGGATCAAGTGAGGTCGGTTCACGTGGTCATATGTAGCATTCCACCACTCTCGTGACGTGAGGGCATGGTTTGAGGCTCATCCACACATGGCCATGGAGCTCCTCCCTCCACACTCCCCATTTCTAAATCCCATTGAGGAGTTCTTCTCTGCCTGGAGATGGAAGGTTTGTGACCATCATCCTCATGACAGAATGCCCCTTTTGGACGCAATGAATGCTGGCTGTCGGGACATCTCTGCGGAATCCTGTCAAGGGTGGTGTCGACACGCAAGGAGATATTTCCCACGCTGCCGCCTTGCAAGGGAAGACATACGCTGTGACGTAGATGAGGCTATGTGGCCAGACAGAGGCCAAAGAGCAGATCAGTAAAGCTATAGATCTCATTCTTTGCTTTACTGCTGATTTACATCATTTACCCATGTTATTTTTCTTCCAGTGTATTGCTATTCATCTTTTGTTTCTGTTACGGTGCTCTTCTGAAAATGAGACAATAAAAACAATGACATAGTTACAGTAACATACTGTTTTTCCTATATGTAAGTTTGTTTCTCCCAACTTGTCAGTTTTCCGTTCAGTTTCCAATATCGATAGCTTGAGGTTTGTGTGTTGATGATTGTAGTCAGTATTTAGTGTGCCTAATGACTGTTCAAATAGTCTTCTAATGAGCTGACAAATGTTTGTTTTTGGAGAAGGTATCTGGTTTTGGAAGGGGTATTTTTTGTTTTGAGTGCCTTAGAGCACCTTGCAAGAAATGTATATTGTTATGGTAGAATGTGTTATTATGGTGACCGGAGTTTCAGTTATGAAAACACATTTGTCTCATTAGAGGACAATTTGTTCTGTTTCGATCGACTTATTCTTTTTTGTGACCAGTATTTTCAGTTTTGGTCATGTAAGTGCATTTTGCAAAAGATATTCAGAGTTATGGCAAGTGTGTTTCTGTTTATATGGCTATGTTCTTGTTTTGAAGAAATGAATTTTGATTCTAAATAGTGGGTTTAGCAATTGAGAAAAACTGTAATCTCCACCTCCACGGCGTAAACAGGGCCAGTTGTTCAGCAGATTTAAGACCTGGGAGCAGGCCCGGTTCCAGAACAAAATGACTCAGGGTGCATCTGAGATTAGAGAGGGTGCAGGGGTAAAGTGCTATTTTTATAAGTGGGGGGTGGACCTGACACCCTCTAGGGGGGTCCTCACCTCTCTAGTCTAGGGGGGTCCGGGCCCGGGGCATGCTCCCCCGGGAAGATAAATATTGAAGTTAATAGAATAGAATAGAATAGTTTAACGTCATTATACATGTACAATGAGATAAATGCTTCTCCCTTTCAAGGGTGCCATCAAAACAAAAACAAAACATCACAACACAAGACAACAAAGTGCAGTAATTATTTCCAGGAGTATAAAAATAAAATATGTAATGTAATAAATAATAATATTAGTGTGTATTTATAATAATAATAATAATAATAATAATAATAATAATAATAGTAATGATATATATGTATATGTACAGAGTCACATTGATTCACATGTCAGGTGTTAAGAGCAATGATGGCTCTTGGGAAAAAACTGTCTTTGAGCATCAATCTGGTGCACTTTGAGAGCAAAATGAAGAGATCTATGGCTTGATTCATGCATTCCCAGTCCCTTATCACGTAGCCTATAAGATAGCGTGACCAGACGTCCCCGTTTTCCGGGGACAGTCCCCGTTTGTATTGGCCTGCCCCTGTTGAAACTGTCCCCGGAAATGTCCCCGTTTTTTAATATACGTTAAAAACACATAGCAAGGTGATATAAAACGTTTCATGTCAGGAAACACTGGGTGAACAGACTGCGGTCATGCCAGCCCCCACTTCGGAAAACACACTCAAGCCAGCCCGCACGTTGTATTGCGGTGCGAGAATAGATAGATTGAGGCCTGTAAAAACGGCCTTCAACATAAAAGTGTTTACTCGGTCAATAACAAATATAGGCTAGATACAAAACACACCAAACATATTCATATATACTGGAGCTTAAATTAAGAAATATGTACTATATAATGTGATCAATAATAATTTAAAACAAACTACGTATAATAATCACATTATAACTGAGTGAATGTCAAATGTAAGTATACAGTTATGAAGACTGGGTGATTATTTCAATTGATGTTGACACCATCTAACAACACTCCTAAAATAACATTACTTTCTGAAGCACAATTTAAAATGTATGCTGTTTAAAATCTCAAATTAGATCTATTGTCCATCTATATTTTGATTATTATTTAATGGAAACCGTCCATAATCAAAGAGTCATTCGAAGTCAATTAAATACTTATTTCACTTCAGGGTGAGACCCCATCTCGTCAAACAGAGAAAATCTGAACAATCTGATGTAGAGTTTCAAAATGAAAGACCTTTGAAGTCTCATATATGAACTATCGTCCTTCTGTTTGTATCCAACAGTTCATATGTTAGAATTACATTAAAGCAGAATTGTCCCCCTTTTTTCTTTAACAGTGAAGACAATTGGATATGTTAATGTTAATGATATATTGACCGCAAAACTCAGAATGTCCCCGGTTTTAATTTTGAAAATCTGATCACCTTAAAGAGCATGGCGCCAGTTGTGATGAAGGCATCTGACTTACTTGAACCGACATGTCTACATGCAGAAGATGGCATCTCTTGCACATGAATATTCCAGCCAATCTCTGTTTTGAAACCATGAGCTGCAAAATGAGCGCCTCGCCCCACTGAACAGGCGAGTTGGGTAGCCTACTTTCTTAAATATACCTGGGCAGGCTCTGTTTTGCCGAGGTCCTCTGGCACTTGCGGGCCGGCGAGGGGTGGCGGCGTTTGGGGCAACGAAGACGGCTGCGGCTGCTCCGCCTCCGTGGGCGAGGCTGCCAAAGCCGGCGAGTCGGGCGGGAGGACTGACCGCGGGTAACGCAATGTCCCCATGATCTGAACTGTTATTATCTGCAGTAGATGCAGTGTTACTGCTGGCGATTAGGGCTATTTTTTTAACCATTTTCTGATGTCCATCACTGACTGCTGTGTAAGCACCTTGCAGATGACGAACGTGCAGCGGCACAGGTCACGCGCACCTGACATAATAACGTAGGCCTACTTACCGTTTCAATTGACCAAATAAATGCAGCAGACAATGTTATTTAACCACAATTTATTTTATTTCAACCAAATTCTTCTTCCTATTATTATATATAATATAATATCTAATATTTTTTACTTTTTTCACTTTTCATTTTTCAACTGAGGGTGCAATGCACCCTTATGCACCCCGTAGAACCGGGCCTGCTGGAGCATAATGATAATTGGGCTTTTGTTGCGCTGCCTCCTTGAAGGAAGATAGTCCCTTTGTACCTGAACTGCAGCTGTGTTTAAAGTTCGACTCCGCAGTTTTAAAGTATTCCCAAATCAAATAAATACGATTAGCTCTTGCCATTTTGAAACGGAGCTAATGGGGGAAGTTGCATCGTGACTGCCTCAGAAACACCCCTCAGTTTGTCGCAGCCTCACGGGACGTTATATTTTCAGTTCTGCTGCACTTTTTTCTTGCTGGTCTTAGACCTCATTTGTCGACCCGTTTTGGGTTACATAAGCACAATCAGTGTACAAACCTAATGGCGTCATCACATGCTCGCCGCTCTTCACTCCATCCTGAGGCTTTTCTTTTTCTACAGAAAGTATTCCCGGTGTTTCCTGATGTGTGTGGTCCACAGCTGACGATAAATAGATCGCACCTCTTCCTTCAGATTGATATCACGCCCCTCTCTCCTCCTCTCACTCTCTCTCTCTCTCTCTCTCTCTCTCTCTCTCTCTCTCTCTCTCTCTCTCTCTCTCTCTCTCTCTCTCTCTCTCTCTCTCTCTCTCTCTCTCTCTCTCTCTCTCTCTCTCTCTCCTCTTCTCTCCTCCTCTCCTCTTTCCTCTCTCCTTAGCAGAGATGGGGTCGTTACTCAAAAAAAGTATATATTACACATTATTACTTTAAAAAAAAAGTAATATATTACTTTACTCGTTACTTTACTCGCAGGGCCGCCCCTCCCTACAGGCAGATCACGCAGACTGTGGAGGGTGTTTCATTTTGCGGAGGGGGCCTCACAGATTACCCGGCATGCCTGAGAAGTACATGTATGTGCGTTCATAGAGCATGCGCAACTTTAACCACGCCGCCCAAAAGGTTCGTTCACATTAAGCACGTGAATTTGCGTATACGTAACAGCACCGCACGTTCATGACAGCATGGTATGGATTTATATTAACGAAGCGGCAGTTAGCGGCTAGCGGCTAGCTAGTAAATTATGCTAAATTACACATCAATCGTTATGTACTTTTATATTACGCTGACATCAGGATCTAGTGATATCCAAGCATCAGAGCTTCATTTAGCATGATACTTGTGTGGGTTGTACTTGTACATGAAACCACTTGGTAATATATACAAAATGTATATGTTGAAGCCTGTTATGATCAATTGTGAGTTAAAACTTTATCTAAAAAGTAAAGCTGATGATGGATTACTGTGGTGGAGTTAAAATAACAATAGCCTATTTATTTTTGAAATGTGATGGAGTAAAAGGATAGTAACTGTGATTATTCATGTTAAGTAGCCCACAAGTAACTAAAACAATTGCAAGTGCAATAAGAAGCTACAGGAACGTTAATCTACGTCGGTAATATTAACTTTATTTAATACAACATTTACGGTACAAGATTTACATCATACAGCCCATGTAGTATAATATTTTACAAATGATGAATTACAGCAAACATGTGCAATATATCCATTATTACAGCTCCGTGGGATGGCAGTAAGGCGATATGGGTCCGTTGTTATTGTGCATCCATGGGTAAAGAGAAACGCATGTAGTGCTGAACACGTAACATGAACGTGCCCGGCGGCGCGGTCCCGTGGGCTAGATGCGCGTTCATAATGCAGAGGGAAATAACTCTCAGAATAACGTTATTAGCACATTTTACAACTTGAGGAACGAATGTTTTTAATAAGGGCTATACAAGTGTTCATACTGGGTAGTTTATTTAGTTAAAAAATAAATTATCCAACGAGTTACAGACCACTCTTTCCCCATGTACGTCAATGGGAAAAAGTGTTTCCGGGCCCAGCAACCTAAAGGAAGTGTAGTACCGCCGTTTGACCAGCACGAATATTCTCATCAGACTCCGGCGCACTTCCTGAGGCTTGGGGAGCACGCGCAAGTCGTGCAAATGTTACCTGAATATAAACCTGCGGCGGAAATCCCTCTTGTCTGTCAAAAGGAGGATCTAGTAATTCTGTATGTTAGTAGGTAACTGTAGTGTGATTACTGATTTGATCGAAGTAACGCGTGTCGGGCAATGTTAGTAACTGTAGTGTGACTGAATTATAAAAGTAACACTACTCCGTTACCGACAAAAGTAATATTATTACAATAACGCGTTATACCGAACTCTGCTCCTTAGCAACGTTCTGTTAGCGGAAAACAACATACCTTTCTATTTTGAGATGTTTCTATTTTAGAATTGTTTATTTCTACTCTTTTAATTTGTAAGTTTGTGCAATGCCTTGTTTTGTTTTATGCTGCTGCAACAAACAAAACATGAAGAATGAAATAATAAAGTCCACTTATCTTATATCTCTGGAATGTCCGAATTGACCAATCAGAATTGAGTATTCAACGAAGCCTTGTAATATCACTTGGAGGTCCAGAGCTTTCAACACTTCAAAACTGATCCCATTTAAATCTGATGGTGAACACGGAAGGTGTGATTTACATCCTCCAGAAAGAGCGAGTCCAAAGGCATTTGGTGATAACAAAGTGTGAACTCGTACCCAGGAAACGCACCCAGCACACACAGAGGCTGCGGCTCTGATATCAGGGTAGAGGCTGCAGCTCTGATATCAGGGCAGAGGCTGCGGCTCTGATATCAGGGTAGAGGCTGCGGCTCTGATATCAGGGCAGAGGCTGCAGCTCTGATATCAGGGCAGAGGCTGCGGCTCTGATATCAGGGTAGAGGCTGCGGCTCTGATATCAGGGCAGAGGCTGCGGCTCTGATATCAGGGCAGAGGCTGCGGCTCTGATATCAGGGCAGAGGCTGCGGCTCTGATATCTTCAAATTAAGAAATTATCTCCTAATCAAATCAGCGGACGGCCATGAAATGAACTGAGCACATCAATATCCCCGAGGGAACGAACACTTTTGATCTTGACGGTCTTATGATCTTCAATCTGGTGCTTCACTCAATCATGAGAGACACTCTGAAGCACTCTGAAGCACTCTGAAGACACTCTGAAGCACTCTGAAGACACTCTGAAGCACTCTGAAGCACTCTGAAGACACTCTGAAGACACTATGAAGCACTGTGAAGACACTCTGAAGCACTCTGAAGCACTCTGGAGACACTCTGAAGACACTATGAAGCACTGTGAAGACACTATGAAGCACTCTGAAGCACTCTGAAGACACTCTGAAGACACTATGAAGCACTGTGAAGACACTCTGAAGCACTCTGAAGACACTCTGAAGCACTCTGAAGACACTCTGAAGACACTCTAAAGCACTCTGAAGACACTCTGAAGCACTCTGAAGCACTCTGAAGACACTCTGAAGACACTATGAAGCACTGTGAAGACACTCTGAAGCACTCTGAAGCACTCTGGAGACACTCTGAAGCACTCTGAAGCACTCTGAAGACACTCTGAAGCACTCTGAAGCACTCTGAAGAAACTCTGAAGCACTCTGAAGACACTCTGAAGACACTCTGAAGCACTCTGAAGACACTCTGAAGACACTCTGAAGACACTCTGAAAACACTCTGAAGCACTCTGAAGACACTCTGAAGACAGTCTGAAGCACTCTGAAGCCACTCTGAAGACACTCTGAAGACACTCTGAAGCACTCTGAAGACACTCTGAAGCACTCTGAAGCCACTCTGAAGCCACTCCGAAGACACTCTGAAGCACTCTGAAGCACTCTGAAGACACTCTGGAGTCACTCTGAAGTCACTCTGAAGCACTCTGAAGACACTCTGAAGCACTCTGGGAATTTAGACGTGTTGTCATCCAGAGATATTGCAACATTTCAAAATAAAAAGATGAGAACAGCAAGATGATAAACGGCAATAAAGAAAACAATGTGACATTATCTTCCCGTTATAAATGTGTCTCCGTGGAAACAATGCAGGTTCGTTTTGTTTTTATTGTGATGTTGCTGTAAAGGTTCCCTTAAGGGCATCTTCCTTCATTAGCCTTTATTGCAGAGATACTCAACTTGCATTGTGGGAATGTCTTAATGGAATAAACAAAGCATCAATATACACAAGGACACTTTTTGTACTTTTTGCACTTTTTGTGTCTCCTCTTCTCCATGTCTCTTCTACGTCAACATGTGTCCCCTCTTCTCCATGTCTCTTCTACATCAACATGTGTCCCCTCTTCTCCGTGTCTCTTCTACATCACCATGTGTCCCCTCTTCTTCACGTCTCTTCTACATCAACATGTGTCCCCTCTTCTCCGTGTCTCTTCTACATCAACATGTGTCCCCTCTTCTTCATGTCTCTTCTACATCAACATGTGTCCCCTCTTCCTCATGTCTCTTCTACATCAACATGTGTCCCCTCTTCTCCGTGTCTCTTCTACATCAACATGTGTCCCCTCTTCTTCATGTCTCTTCTATGTCAACATGTGTCCCATCTTCTTCATGTCTCTTCTACATCAACATGTGTCCCCTCTTCTTCATGTCTCTTCTACGTCAACATGTGTCCCATCTTCTTCATGTCTCTTCTACATCAACATGTGTCCCCTCTTCTTCATGTCTCTTCTACATCAACATGTGTCCCCTCTTCTCCGTGTCTCTTCTACATCAACATGTGTCCCCTCTTCTCTGTGTCTCTTCTACATCAACATGTGTCCCCTCTTCCTCATGTCTCTTCTACATCAACACGTGTCCCCTCTTCTCCATGTCTCTTCTACATCAACACGTGTCCCCTCTTCTTCATGTCTCTTCTACATCAACACGTGTTCCCTCTTCTCCATGTCTCTTCTACATCAACATGTGTCCCCTCTTCTCCATGTCTCTTCTACATCAACATGTGTCCCCTCTTCTTCATGTCTCTTCTACATCAACATGTGTCCCCTCTTCTCCATGTCTCTTCTACATCACCATGTGTCCCCTCTTCCTCATGTCTCTTCTACATCAACATGTGTCCCCTCTTCTTCATGTCTCCTCTACATCAACATGTGTCCCCTCTTCTCCATGTCTCTTCTACATCAACATGTGTCCCCTCTTCTTCGTGTCTCTTCTACATCAACATGTGTGCCCTCTTCTTCATGTCTCTTCTACATCAACATGTGTCCCCTCTTCTCCATGTCTCTTCCACATCAACATGTGTCCCCTCTTCTCCATGTCTCTTCTACATCAACATGTGTCCCCTCTTCTTCATGTCTCTTCTACATCAACATGTGTCCCCTCTTCTTCATGTCTCTTCTACATCAACATGTGTCCCCTCTTCTCCGTGTCTCTTCTACATCACCATGTGTCCACTCTTCTTCACGTCTCTTCTACATCAACATGTGTCCCCTCTTCTCCGTGTCTCTTCTACATCAACATGTGTCCCCTCTTCTTCATGTCTCTTCTACGTCAACATGTGTCCCTTCTTCTTCATGTCTCTTCTACATCAACATGTGTCCCCTCTTCCTCATGTCTCTTCTAAATCAACATGTGTCCCCTCTTCTTCATGTCTCTTCTACGTCAACATGTGTCCCCATCTTCTTCATGTCTCTTCTACATCAACATGTGTCCCCTCTTCTTCATGTCTCTTCTACATCAACATGTGTCCCCTCTTCTCCGTGTCTCTTCTACATCAACATGTGTCCCCTCTTCTTCATGTCTCTTCTACATCAACATGTGTCCCCTCTTCTCCATGTCTCTTCTACATCACCATGTGTCCCCTCTCTCATGTCTCTTCTACATCACATGTGTCCCCTCTTCTCATGTCTCTTCTACATCAACATGTGTCCCCTCTTCTCCATGTCTCTTCTACATCACCATGTGTCCCCTCTTCCTCATGTCTCTTCTACATCAACATGTGTCCCCTCTTCTCCATGTCTCTTCTACATCAACATGTGTCCCCTCTTCTTCATGTCTCTTCTACATCAACATGTGTCCCCTCTTCTTCATGTCTCTTCTACATCAACATGTGTCCCCTCTTCTCCATGTCTCTTCTACATCACCATGTGTCCCCTCTTCTCCATGTCTCTTCTACATCAACATGTGTCCCCTCTTCTCCATGTCTCTTCTACATCAACATGTGTCCCCTCTTCTTCATGTCTCTTCTACATCACCATGTGTCCCCTCTTCCTCATGTCTCTTCTACATCAACATGTGTCCCCTCTTCTCCATGTCTCTTCTACATCAACATGTGTCCCCTCTTCTTCATGTCTCTTCTACATCAACATGTGTCCCCTCTTCTCCATGTCTCTTCTACATCAACATGTGTGCCCTCTTCTCCATGTCTCTTCTACATCAACATGTGTTCCCTCTTCTTCATGTCTCTTCTACATCAACATGGGTCCCCTCTTCTTCATGTCTCTTCTACATCAACATGTGTTCCCTCTTCTTCATGTCTCTTCTACATCAACATGTGTGCCCTCTTCTCCATGTCTCTTCTACATCAACATGTGTTCCCTCTTCTTCATGTCTCTTCTACATCAACATGGGTCCCCTCTTCTTCAGTACAGTATGATAGGGGACCTTTAATGAAGCATGCCTAAAAAAAATATATTAAAGATAAAGCAATTATATTAACAAGTTACAGAATTTACAAAATACACATCCTTTAACAGCTCTGAGGATTTAGCAGCTAGGTATTTATTGCACAGTTATTAACGGCATATATTGCACATATTCCACAGTTACATATATTGCGCACACACTACTCATCTCATTGTACCTGTATAATGACAATTAACAATTATATTCTATAGTCGGTATCTAACAACGAGGGCTTGTCTTCGTGAAGTCACAACGCTACGTTCCCTTTATGGAAAACAGCGGAGTGCGTTAGAGGCGAAACCTCGACATGTAATCCACATTTAAGATGTTTTGAATCCATCCCGATGATGGATGCTCCGTCAGGGCGTCCTCGGTGTCCTCGGTGTCCTCTGTGTCACCGGGTCTCCGTGTTTATTGCGAGCGTCTGTCCGACATGTTCTGCAGGTTTATGGAGGATGAAGGACATTCAGAATGGATCGGCTGTCACTCTTTTAATCCCACGATGGAAAGGAAAGTACAGCAGTCCCACGTTGATGCTTTTTTTTACCGTTTTAATACAGGACCAGACAGCATATTGATATTTTGCTTCTTTACTTACACGATGTACATTTCCTCTCTGTGGGATTTATAAAGGTATTCTGATTCTGAAGTAAGGGATTGCATTATTATACACACATGCATTTCCAAACATCTGGACTACCTATGTTGCAAATGTATTATCTTTTCAATATACACACGGCATCTATTGCACGTCTGTCCGTCCTGGGAGAGGGATCCCTCCTCTGCTGCTCTCCCTGAGGATTCTCCCATTTTCCCTTTCAACTTCTTTGGAAGTTTTTCCTTGTACGATGTGAGGGTCTAAGGACAGAGGGTCTAAGGACAGAGGGTCTGAGGACAGAGGGTCTAAGGACAGAGGGTCTAAGGACAGAGCGTCTGAGGACAGAGGGTCTAAGGACAGAGGGACTAAGGACAGAGGGTCTAAGGACAGAGGGTCTGAGGACAGAGGGTCTAAGGACAGAGGGTCTGAGGACAGAGGGTCTAAGGACAGAGGGTGTCGTATTGTCATACTGATATTCTGTACCCTAACCTCTAACCCTAACCCTGACCGTGCTGTAGTTCCTTTATAGCCCAACATTAGCCACCTTTAGCTTAGCGGTGGTGACGTGAAGTCATGTGACCGTGCTGTAGTTCCTTCATAGCCTAACATTAGCCTCCTTTAGCTTAGCGTGGTGGCGTGAAGTCATGTGACCGTGCTGTAGTTCCTTCATAGCCCAACATTAGCCACCTTTAGCTTAGCGGTGGTAACGTGAAGTAATGTGACCGTGCTGTAGTTCTTTTATAGCCCAACATTAGCCACCTTTAGCTTAGCGGTGGTGACGTGAAGTCATGTGACCGTGCTGTAGTTCCTTTATAGCCCAACATTAGCCGCCTTTAGCTTAGCGGTGGTGACGTGAAGTCATGTGACCGTGCTGTAGTTCCTTCATAGCCCAACGTTAGCCTCCTTTAGCTTAGCGGTGGTGACGTGAAGTCATGTGACCGTGCTGTAGTTCCTTTATAGCCCAACATTAGCCTCCTTTAGCTTAGCGGTGGTGACGTGAAGTCATGTGACCGTGCTGTAGTTCCTTTATAGCCTAACATTAGCCGCCTTTAGCTTAGCGGTGGTGACGTGAAGTCATATGACCGTGCTGTAGTTCCTTTATAGCCCAACATTAGCCACCTTTAGCTTAGCGGTGGTGACGTGAAGTCATGTGACCGTGCTGTAGTTCCTTCATAGCCCAACGTTAGCCTCCTTTAGCTTAGCGGTGGTGACGTGAAGTCATGTGACCGTGCTGTAGTTCCTTTATAGCCCAACATTAGCCTCCTTTAGCTTAGCGGTGGTGACGTGAAGTCATGTGACCGTGCTGTAGTTCCTTTATAGCCTAACATTAGCCGCCTTTAGCTTAGCGGTGGTGACGTGAAGTCATATGACCGTGCTGTAGTTCCTTTATAGCCCAACATTAGCCACCTTTAGCTTAGCGGTGGTGACGTGAAGTCATGTGACCGTGCTGTAGTTCCTTTATAGCCCAACGTTAGCCTCCTTTAGCTTAGCGGTGGTGACGTGAAGTCATGTGACCGTGCTGTAGTTCCTCTATAGCCCAACATTAGCCTCCTTTAGCTTAGCGGTGGTGACGTGAAGTCATGTGACCGT
>CM070486.1:2959716-2964716 GCA_036324585.1 Champsocephalus esox | reverse complement strand
TCCCCCTTTTTGAAAAGGGGGACCACCACCCCGGTCTGCCACTCCTTCGGTACCGTTTCCGACTTCCACGCAACGTTGATGAGACGTGTCAACCATGACAGTCCCTCAACACCCAGAGCCTTCAGCATTTCCGGGCGGATCTCATCCACCCCCGGGGCTTTGCCACTGTGGAGTTGTTTGACGACCCCAGTGACCTCCCCCCGGGAGATTGGTGTTGATCCCCCGTCATACTCCAGCTCTGCCTCTAACATAGAGGGCGGAGTTGTCGGGTTCAGGAGTTCCTCAAAGTGTTCCTTCCAACGCCCCAACACTCTATCAGTTGAGGTCAACAACGTCCCATCCTTACTGTACACAGCTTGGATGGTTCCCTGCGTCCCCCTCCTGAGGTGTCGGACAGTTTTCCAGAACAACTTTGGTGCTGCCCGAAAGTCCTTCTCCATGTCTTCTCCGAACTTCTCCCACACCCGCTGCTTTGCCTCGGCCACGGATGAGGCTGCTGCCCTTCGGGCCTGTCGGTACCTTGCAACTGCCTCGGGAGTCCCCCGGGATAACAAATCCCTGAAGGCCTCCTTCTTCAGTCGGACGGCTTCCCTGACCACCGGTGTCCACCAGGAGGTTCGAGGGTTACCGCCCCTTGAGGCACCTAGGACCTTGAGACCACAGCTCCCCGCCGCGGCTTCGGCAATAGAGGCTTTGAACACCGACCACTCTGGTTCAATGTCCCCAACCTCCACAGGAATGCCCGAAAAGCTCCGCCGGAGGTGTGAGTTGAAGGCCTCCTGAACTTGGGCCTCCTCCAGACGTTCCCAGTTCACCCGAACTACACGTTTGGGCTTACCAGGCCTATCCAGAGGCTTCCCCCGCCACTCGACCCAACTCACCACCAGATGGTGATCAGTTGACAACTCCGCCCCTCTCTTTACCCGAGTGTCCAAAACATACGGCCTCAGGTCCGATGATACGATAACGAAATCGATCATGGACCTTCTGCCCAGGGTGCTCTGGTACCACGTACACTTATGAGCATCCTTATGTTCGAACATGGTGTTTGTTATGGCCAATCCGTGACTAACACAGAAGTCCAGTAACAAACCACCACTCCGGTTCAGATCAGGGGGGCCGTTCCTCCCAATCACGCCCCTCCAAGTGACTCCATCATTGCCCACATATGCGTTGAAGTCTCCCAGCAAGACTAAGGAGTCCCCTTCAGGAGCCCCATACAGGACTCCATACAGGACTCTTTCCAGGGTCTCCAAGAATATGATATATAGATAAATAAATTGCAAGATACAAACAGATGAGTGTTTATGTTAACGCTGCTTTGGACCGGTGTGTTTTCTGTAAACTTGATATGAAACGTAGCATTTTGACGTATTTGAAATGGTGACGTTTACCGTATTTGTGTGTTTTAAAAAAAAGTACAAAATAAACATATTTTTGTGACTTTTGGACACTTCAGTTATACAGCGGCTTAAGAGTTTCTCAAGCCACTTCCGACACATGGGGGAATGATTTCAACGCACTTAATAATCCAGAACAATAATCCATTTATTTTCCATTGCACCATACAAGCCTCCTTCTGGGTGTGTGTGGTTGAACTGGTTTAAAACCAACAGACCTAATCTCATGGATGTATAATAAGAACTGGGTGCAGCGTGGGAGGCGGAGTCTCGTTCTTTCCTATGAGAGCTGCTCATTGGCTCATGAGGACAAAATGGCCCAACTTTTGAGAGAGTGAAACGTCACAGATTACCCAGCATGCCTAGCTGTCAGAGCAGAAGAACCCGTATGTGCGCTCACAGAGCATGCGCCCCCTAAGCCCCGCCCCCGAGATCCCACTCTCGGCTCAGTAGAATGAATGGAGAGAGAAAATAAATCTAAATTCGGCTTTTAGCACATTTTACAACTTTAAGGACCGAATGATTCTAATAAGGGCTATCAAATAGTTCATACTGGGAAGTTTATTTAGTATAAAAAAAAGTATCCGCTGATTTACAGACGTCTCTTTCACAAGCGGCAAACTCTGGGGAACAGTCGGGACACCAATACGGAAGTGCCACACACTGCAGTTCATACATGGGCCGCTAGGGACTGGCTGCAGAAAGGAGCCATCTCCATAGACCCCCATGTTAAAATGCCCAACTTTACAGCAGAAAATACATGTTTCTACGAGGGCTGTCAGTCGATAAAAATAGTTTATCGCGATTAATCGCAAATTAATCGCACATTTTTTATCTGTTCAAAATGCACCTAAGAGGAATATTTTTCAAGTTTTTAAGACTCTTATCAACATATGAGTGGACAAATATGCTTTATGCTAATGTTTATTATCATTTGAACAATGACACATATTCTCATGACTATTAAACACAACAACCTGGAACCTCTCTCATACAATACAAATGGTGTGTGTGTGTGTGTGTGTGTGTGTGTGTGTGTGTGTGTGTGTGTGTGTGTGTGTGTGTGTGTGTGTGTGTGTGTGTGTGTGCATCAAGTCAAGTGCTCGGTGCAGTTGTCGACGAAATGTCGCTCCTCTGTTTTCATTGAAACAGCTCCTTATATCCGTTAGCGCAGCTAGCTAGCACCAGATGCTAACAACAACAACAATGCACGTAAGGTCTCTCTCTCGCTCGCTCGGACCACACACACACACACACACACACACACACACACACACACACACACATACACACACCCTCCCGGTCCTCCCGATGGCCAGTCGGTGCCTGCCGGTGAGCGTGGAAGTGTGGTCTGCCACAAGCGGGCGGCAGGAGCGGGGCGGTCAGCAGCATCAGCTTGTAGATGGTATTTTAAACTCGATGCGCTCTGAAGCTACGGGGCGGCCGAGGTAAAAAAATACACATGCGTTAATCGCGTTAAAATAATTAGTGCCGTTAATTTTTTTTTGCGTTAGCGCGTTATTAACGCGTTAACTTGACAGCCCTAGTTTCTACCCATGGATGCAATAAATATTATTATCGATATAGTTAGATTCCACCTTCATGATTATGAATCTGTGAGTGAATTGTTTTCTAACACGACCCTTTTATTTATATTAGGTCTTAAAGTGTTTGCATAAATTAGGGCGTGGTCACTTTGATGGACACGTACATGCCTCACTGTCAGCGAACAGCAACTTGTCCACTGCTAGGCTACAACCATAGAGGCTACAACGCTAGTTAGTTAGTCATAGTGTGCTTGACCCTTTAGCTTTAGGCGTGTTCGTGGTGATTGTGCCTTTTAGGGAATATTGTTACAAATACCAGACAATTAAAATGTCGTGCTGTGCGCTTGAATGTACTAACAGAACTTCCAAGAAGTCTAAAATGATAATATTATACATGTTAACCCCGTTCGCAGGTGTTTGTGTGCTTGGTAGCTTAGCTTGCTACTTATTAGCCAGCTAAGGACGTAACCCTTTATGCATACATATACAGTTTAGTTTATGATTCAGCCTTGGGTAAGACTTTTATAGTCTATGGCTATGACGCCCATAATGCTAAACGGGAGCAAATGTTAATAGGGGACCCAATTATCCCAGTGGTGGCGTCCCGGAGCTAAAGGAGCCGCAGGGGGCTAGCTCCAGCCGGCGTCCCGGAGCTAGCCCACTGCGGTTTGGTCCGGGCGGTGGAGTCTGTCTTTTCTCAACGTGTGAATGACAAGCATCAACAACATATAGCTAATTCTCTTGCAGATTGTCTCATTTGATTATGAAGGTAACGTTTATATAGGGGAACTACACTGTTAGCAGTACCTTGGTATGCATGTATTTCATGTTAGCTTAGCTTCATAGCCTGAGCTAGCTCTGTTTACTTCCAGTTCGGAGGCAGCAGGTCCCTGCCTCGGCTCCGCCTCTTTGCCCTTATTTGGAGCAGGCGGGATTAGACTCTGACGTCACAGTCGAGCCGTTAGTGTCCGACTCCGCCCACTAAGGGCTTCACGGCAACTCTGCAGAATCCTATGGGTGACGTCACGGACACTACGTCCATTTATATATACAGTCTATGCTTTTCCCCATGTTAGTCAATGGGGAAAAGTCTTTCTGGGTCCAGTGACGTCACGGACTGATACGGAAGTGTAGTACCGCTGTTTGGACACAACGAATATTTTCACCAGAGTCCGGCGCACTTCCTGGGGGTTTGCCTAATATAGCAAACAGGAGACCAAGGGGTGTCAACAAATATATTCAGGGGGTAAACAACTAAGGTGAGTCGATAAATAGTCAACACATAATATCTTTAGGCCGTGTATACTAATAAAACAAGACATTTTAAATCAGAAACAGGTTTATTAGCAGGTAGGTTAACACATACGAGGAATGGTTGTTGATGTTGTGGTGCATGCATATACAATAAAACACAGATTAAATACACAGCTAGAAAACTATTTGAAGAAAACTATATTAACATACCAAATATAGTAAAAAACAGCATTGTTCATATTGAATATAAAAAGATAAATAATATATTGTATACATTGTGTACATTCATGTCTTATCTGTATTTATTATTAAAATAATTAAAGAAAAACGAAACATATTTAATACACTCAGGTAATGGCTCCTACAGCATCACATATTAAACTGGAACATTATTAACTTTATAGATGAAGTATGTATGTATTAGTTGCTCTAGCTTAGATGATAAAGGGACAAAGGACTGGCTTGAAAACACTGACTCAGCCTCTAGCGGCCGCCAGAGGAACTGCAGCTGGGACACATTTATGACTTTTTTTAACTGAACCTTTAAAAGTCAAGGGTTAACAGAGCTGTGCTTTAAAGAGCTTCTGCGCAGCTCCCCGTTAAAGCACGTGTTACACTGAGAGCTATAACTCAGCAGTGTGCATGTTGTTTCCTTTATTATAGTGCACGTAATGAGACGAGGCACAGGGAACAATGACACGAAACATAATCCAGCGTGAAGCAAATTTAATCCAGAAAAAATCTTTATAATTTGTTAATTAATTAATGCATTTGAAATGGCATTTTAAAGATGTATACA
>CM070486.1:2917216-2957216 GCA_036324585.1 Champsocephalus esox | reverse complement strand
TTTACCATCACAAGTTAAAATAAACAATTCCCTGCAGCAAAATATAACATGTTATCAGGTTCAGAGACACGAGGAGGTCGACTGTGTGATAATACAAAGGTTTCTCTCTGACGGGACACAAGACGAGTCGATGCGACAATATCAAATATAAAACCCGTAAAACAAAGAGCGTGTGGCGCAGTGGTTTGTGCGTTGGTGAACACAGGTTCAAGCCCCACTGCAGTCATCATGTCGTTGGGCCCATGAGATGTGAGTCGCTTTGGATACAGGCGTCTACCAAGCAGCATGTGATGTGTGAGACTGGCGTTACTTCAGGCTCATCAGTGCCATTCGCTCTGATGAGAGATGACAAGCTGTTCAAATCCTTCTCCCTGTCCTCACATATCATCGAGATACCCGAGTCCCAGAGATCAGAGGTCAGAGGTCAAAGGTCGAGGGTCGTTTGCAGAATATGATGCTGCTGCTCCCCTGTGCATCTGTGCCTTAACGCCGAGCATCCAACAACTGCTGATTCCAGCAAAGCAAAGAGCGGCTGTGCGTTCCAGAGAGTTTGCCCTTTCAGACGAGTTTTCAAAACGCACAATGAAAACATGTCATGACGAGATTTTAAATAAAATATGAAATAAACTGTTAAAATGTTTTGAATTATTCAATTAATTCAGTTTTTCTGAACTTCAATTTGATGAATATGTTGTGTACTTTGATTTATAATCAATAATTATGTAAAATACAGTTATTTTCTGTATATTCACAGAATATCCGAATATCAGTATGTAGTGTTTCTACTTTAAAGAGTTCTCTCCTGCTGATGTTCAGGTGTATATCAGTATGTAGTGTTTCTACTTTAAAGAGTCCTCTCCTGCTGATGTTCAGGTGTATATCAGTATGTAGTGTCTCTACTTTAAAGAGTGCTCTCCTGCTGATGTTCAGGTGTATATCAGTATGTAGTGTCTCTACTTTAAAGAGTCCTCTCCTGCTGATGTTCAGGTGTATATCAGTGTGTAGTGGCTCTACTTTAAAGAGTCCTCTCCTGGTGATGTTCAGGTGTATATCAGTATGTAGTGTCTCTACTTTAAAGAGTCCTCTCCTGCTGATGTTCAGGTGTATATCAGTATGTAGTGTCTCTACTTTAAAGAGTCCTCTCCTGCTGATGTTCAGGTGTATATCAGTATGTAGTGTCTCTACTTTAAAGAGTCCTCTCCTGCTGATGTTCAGGTGTATATCAGTGTGTAGTGGCTCTACTTTAAAGAGTCCTCTCCTGGTGATGTTCAGGTGTATATCAGTATGTAGTGTCTCTACTTTAAAGAGTCCTCTCCTGCTGATGTTCAGGTGTATATCAGTATGTAGTGTCTCTACTTTAAAGAGTCCTCTCCTGCTGATGTTCAGGTGTATATCAGTATGTAGTGTCTCTACTTTAAAGAGTGCTCTCCTGCTGATGTTCATGTGTATATCAGTATGTAGTGTCTCTACTTTAAAGAGTCCTCTCCTGCTGATGTTCAGGTGTATATCAGTATGTAGTGTCTCTACTTTAAAGAGTCCTCTCCTGCTGATGTTCAGGTGTATATCAGTATGTAGTGCCTCTACTTTAAAGAGTCCTCTCCTGCTGATGTTCAGGTGTATATCAGTGTGTAGTGTCTCTACTTTAAAGAGTCCTCTCCTGCTGATGTTCAGGTGTATATCAGTATGTAGTGTCTCTTAAGAAAGACAGAAAACATAAATATCTTCAGTGTCTTCATATGTCCCCTGTAAATCCAAAATGTTTAATTCAATTCAATTCAAAACCTTTATTTATCCAGGTAAAATCCCATTGAGATCAAATATCTCACCACATGTCCCGGTACCAACAGCATCTGATTGAGTAGCATCCAACCGAGCTTTAAAAACATGTAGTGGTACCAGCTTGGTAATCTTGTTGCAGACTGTTCATGTTAGTGGAGCTGCACATCTAAAAGCTTTCTTCCCTGAGACAGTCCTAGCACTTGGCACATTTAATAAAACCACAGCATGCGATCTCAGGCAATAAGTACTTTCAATTCGCCGAGAGATCAGGGAGCAGATAATTAAAGCCAAAAAACGATTAAATTAAGCCGGGCTCTTAAGAAAACAAAGACAGAAAACATGAATATGTCGTCATATTTCCTCTCTAAGCCTCCCTAATTGATCTCTGGGAGTGGACAAATCCCCTGATGTGCTGATGTGTCCTCACCCACAAGGCTTTACTTAACACTTGATTTATATTTCTGAGCTAAACCAGCTCTCAGACAGGGCAAACATCTCTCCAATCATCAAACCGGCAGCTACAAATAATTTTCACAGGAAAGTAAACAGTTATTAGCGATGGTAAATGTGCTGAGTACACACGTCTGAAACACTGAAACACAAACGCAGCGTAGCGTCCTGAACGCAACGAGGCGTCCTGAACGCAACGAGGCGTCCTGAACGCAACGAGGCGTCCTGAACGCAGCGGAGCGTCCTGAACGCAGCGAGGCGTCCTGAACGCAGCGGAGCGTCCTGAACGCAGCGAGGCGTCCTGAACGCAACGAGGCGTCCTGAACGCAGCGGAGCGTCCTGAACGCAACGAGGCGTCCTGAACGCAACGAGGCGTCCTGAACGCAACGAGGCGTCCTGAACGCAGCGAGGCGTCCTGAACGCAGCGGGGCGTCCTGAACGCAACGAGGCGTCCTGAACGCAACGGAGCGTCCTGAATGCAGCGAGGCGTCCTGAACGCAGCGAGGCGTCCTGAACGCAGCGGAGCGTCCTGAACGCAGCGAGGCGTCCTGAACGCAACGAGGCGTCCTGAACGCAACGAGGCGTCCTGAACGCAGCGGAGCGTCCTGAACGCAGCGAGGCGTCCTGAACGCAGCGGAGCGTCCTGAACGCAGCGAGGCGTCCTGAACGCAACGAGGCGTCCTGAACGCAGCGGAGCGTCCTGAACGCAACGAGGCGTCCTGAACGCAACGAGGCGTCCTGAACGCAACGAGGCGTCCTGAACGCAGCGAGGCGTCCTGAACGCAGCGGGGCGTCCTGAACGCAACGAGGCGTCCTGAACGCAACGGAGCGTCCTGAACGCAGCGAGGCGTCCTGAACGCAGCGAGGCGTCCTGAACGCAGCGGAGCGTCCTGAACGCAGCGAGGCGTCCTGAACGCAACGAGGCGTCCTGAACGCAACGAGGCGTCCTGAACGCAGCGGAGCGTCCTGAACGCAACGAGGCGTCCTGAACGCAACGAGGCGTCCTGAACGCAACGAGGCGTCCTGAACGCAACAAGGCGTCCTGAAAGCAGCGGAGCGTCCTGAACGCAACGGGGCGTCCTGAACGCAATGAGGCGTCCTGAACGCAACGAGGCGTCCTGAACGCAACGAGGCTTCCTGAACGCAGCGGAGCCTCCTGAACGCAACGAGGCGTCCTGAAAGCAGCGGAGCGTCCAGAACGCAACGAGGCGTCCTGAACGCAACAAGGCTTCCTGAACGCAACGAGGCTTCCTGAACGCAACGAGGCTTCCTGAACGCAACGAGGCTTCCTGAACGCAACAAGGCTTCCTGAACACAGCGGAGCGTCCTGAACGCAACGGGGCGTCCTGAACGCAACGGGGCGTCCTGAACGCAACGAGGCGTCCTGAACGCAACAAGGCTTCCTGAACGCAACAAGGCTTCCTGAACGCAACAAGGCTTCCTGAACGCAGCGGAGCGTCCTGAACGCAACGAGGCGTCCTGAACGCAACGAGGCGTCCTGAACGCAGCGAGGCGTCCTGAACGCAGCGGAGCGTCCTGAACGCAGCGGAGCGTCCTGAACGCAGCGAGGCGTCCTGAACGCAGCGGAGCGTCCTGAACGCAGCGGAGCGTCCTGAACCCAACAAGGCGTCCTGAACGCAGCGGAGCGTCCTGAACGCAGCGGAGCGTCCTGAACGCAACGAGGCGTCCTGAACGCAACAAGGCTTCCTGAACGCAGCGGAGTGTCCTGAACGCAGCGGAGCGTCCTGAACTCAACGAGGCGTCCTGAAAGCAGCGGAGCGTCCTGAACGCAGAACGCAACGAGGCGTCCTGAACGCAGAACGCAACGAGGCGTCCTGAACGCAACGGAGCGTCCTGAACGCAGCGGAGCGTCCTGAACGCAACGAGGCGTCCTGAACGCAACGAGGCGTCCTGAACGCAACGAGGCGTCCTGAACGCAGCGGAGCGTCCTGAACGCAACGAGGCGTCCTGAACGCAACGAGGCGTCCTGAACGCAACGAGGCGTCCTGAACGCAGCGGAGCGTCCTGAACGCAACGAGGCGTCCTGAACGCAACGAGGCGTCCTGAACGGAACGAGGCATGTGATCAACGATCCTGGGAATTATAGATCCTGCTCGTCACTCATTTGCTGAAGTGGGTTTTATTTATTTATTTTTGGAAAGTGTCATGGTGCCCGTCCCAGCATGCATTTCACGGAGGGCAGCGGGGACACCCTCGACAGGAAGTCAATCCATTGCAATACAAAATAAAATACTATGTGGTGTGAACGGAATGACACTGAATGAAATCAAAGTCTCGAAAGGTCTCTCAGAGTTTGAGTCTTTTTTTTTGAACACTAGCTCTCGTCACATCTGAAGAAGATCCTAACAGCTTCTGAATAGCCTGGCAGTGTGTGTGTGTGTGTGTGTGTGTGTGTGTGTGTGTGTGCGCGTGTGCGTGCGTGCGTTAACTCTCCTAAGACTGTGACCGCTTTAGAGAAGAGGTGATACTTGTAGAGGAAACTGTGTAGCAGTGCGGGGCAGCCACCGACTCAGCAAAGAGACACGGTGGAGCAGGAGCTTTGATGTCAAACCACTGATGATTTATTTGGAGTTTCGGCCGGAGCATTCACATCACAGTCACACAGTCACGGACTGACTGCACGGGAGAGTTGCCACGTCAATTCTGGAGCGCCTCTCTCTTGCTAGCCCATTTAACTGGTTTCACAGGAGAGTAATCAACACGTTTTGATAAGATAGCTTTAGACGGTTTGGGCAATAACATTATGGCTGAAGCAGCCTGTGTCCTTAAAGGACAGGAACAATAGACGTCAAGGTTGGTCTTGTATGTCACATCTAGGAGTCTGAGATAATTATTTCCCTAACAATACTGATGTTGTCATATTCTCACACCCACTGAGATCAGTCACACACAGAGACTCAATTCACACATGGTATTAAATTATGATTTGTATCTTGATATCTTATGTAAATATGGGGGAAATGCTAATTGAACGTAGCAGGATGTATCGCATACAAGCAACTCTACTACGATTTGCATGAAAAAGGTTACTCGACCAAAAAGGGGTTGTCAAGCTAGTATTGTGCTAGCTCCTCCATAATCTATCAGAGAGTGGTGCAAGAATGATTCAACATTTTACCACTTTCACAGCTGTGGTGATGTGAAGTCATGTGATCGCGCTTTAGTTCCTTTATAGCCCAACATTAGCCTCCTTTAGCTTAGCGGTGGTGACGTCAAGTCATGTGACTGCTGTACTTCCTTTATAGCCCAACATTAGCCTCCTTTAGCTTAGCGGTGGTGACGTGAAGTCATGTGACCGTGCTGTAGTTCCTTTATAGCCCAACATTAGCCACCTTTAGCTTAGCGGTGGTGACGTGAAGTCATGTGACTGTGCTGTAGTTCCTTTATAGTCCAACATTAGCCTCCTTTAGCTTAGCGGTGGTGACGTGAAGTCATGTGACTGTGCTGTAGTTCCTTTATAGCCCAACATTAGCCTCCTTTAGCTTAGCGGTGGTGACGTGAAGTCATGTGACCGTGCTGTAGTTCTTTTATAGCCCAACATTAGCCTTCTTTAGCTTAGCGGTGGTGACGTGAAGTCATGTGACCGTGCCGTAGTTCCTTTATAGCCCAACATTAGCCTCCTTTAGCTTAGCGGTGGTGACGTGAAGTCATGTGACTGCTGTACTTCCTTTATAGCCCAACATTAGCCACCTTTAGCTTAGCGGTGGTGACGTGAAGTCATGTGACCGTGCTGTAGTTCCTTTATTGCACAACATTAACCACCTTTAGCTTAGCGGTGGAGACGTGAAGTCATGTGATCGCGCTTTAGTTCCTTTATAGCCCAACATTAGCCACCTTTAGCTTAGCGGTGGTGACGTCAAGTCATGTGACTGCTGTACTTCCTTTATAGTCCAACATTAGCCTCCTTTAGCGTAGCGGTGGTGACGTGAAGTCATGTGACCGTGCTGTAGTTCCTTTATTGCACAACATTAACCACCTTTAGCTTAGCGGTGGAGACGTGAAGTCATGTGACCGTGCTGTAGTTCCTTTATAGCCCAACATTAGCCACCTTTAGCTTAGCGGTGGTGACGTCAAGTCATGTGACTGCTGTACTTCCTTTATAGCCCAACATTAGCCTCCTTTAGCTTAGCGGTGGTGACGTGAAGTCATGTGACCGTGCTGTAGTTCCTTTATAGCCCAACATTAGCCACCTTTAGCTTAGCGGTGGTGACGTGAAGTCATGTGACTGTGCTGTAGTTCCTTTATAGTCCAACATTAGCCTCCTTTAGCTTAGCGGTGGTGACGTGAAGTCATGTGACTGTGCTGTAGTTCCTTTATAGCCCGACATTAGCCTCCTTTAGCTTAGCGGTGGTGACGTGAAGTCATGTGACCGTGCTGTAGTTATTTTATAGCCCAACATTAGCCTTCTTTAGCTTAGCGGTGGTGACGTGAAGTCATGTGACCGTGCTGTAGTTCCTTTATAGCCCAACATTAGCCTCCTTTAGCTTAGCGGTGGTGACGTGAAGTCATGTGACTGCTGTACTTCCTTTATAGCCCAACATTAGCCACCTTTAGCTTAGCGGTGGTGACGTGAAGTCATGTGACCGTGCTGTAGTTCCTTTATTGCACAACATTAACCACCTTTAGCTTAGCGGTGGAGACGTGAAGTCATGTGATCGCGCTTTAGTTCCTTTATAGCCCAACATTAGCCACCTTTAGCTTAGCGGTGGTGACGTCAAGTCATGTGACTGCTGTACTTCCTTTATAGTCCAACATTAGCCTCCTTTAGCTTAGCTGTGGTGACGTGAAGTCATGTGACCGTGCTGTAGTTCCTTTATAGCCCAACATTAGCCACCTTTAGCTTAGCGGTGGTGACGTCAAGTCATGTGACTGCTGTACTTCCTTTATAGCCCAACATTAGCCACCTTTAGCTTAGCGGTGGTGACGTGAAGTCATGTGACCGTGCTGTAGTTCCTTTATAGCCCAACATTAGCCTCCTTTAGCTTAGCGGTGGTGACGTGAAGTCATGTGACCGTGCCGTAGTTCCTTTATTGCACAACATTAACCACCTTTAGCTTAGCGGTGGAGACGTGAAGTCATGTGACCGTGCTGTAGTTCCTTTATAGCCCAACATTAGCCTCCTTTAGCTTAGTGATGGTGACGTGAAGTCATGTGACCATGCTGTAGTTCCTTTATAGCCCAACATTAGCCTCCTTTAGCTTAGCGGTGGTGACGTGAAGTCATGTGACCGTGCTGTAGTTCTTTTATAGCCCAACATTAGCCTCCTTTAGCTTAGCGGTGGTGACGTGAAGTCATGTGACCGTGCTGTAGTTCCTTTATAGCCCAACATTAGCCTCCTTTAGCTTAGCGGTGGTGACGTGAAGTCATGTGACCGTGCTGTAGTTCCTTTATAGCCCAACATTAGCTTTTAACTTCAGAAATCATAATGGAGTGTTCATACTGTACATGGAGATTATCCTGCTTAACTAAATGTGTAAGTATCTGTTTGTTTAGATAAGAGAATATTTTATAATCCAAAATCCCATGGAGAAATCCCATTGGCTTTTAGTCAAGTGAGCCAGGGAGATGCTGGCCAACAAGCTCATAATATCTGCGTTTGTATAAAAACACACAGGTCTGCCATTATGTAACCATTATTCAAAGTCAGACCATGTACACAAGGTGGAAATGAGGTCAAAAACAAACAGTATCTTTGGATCCAGTGTTGTTGTTGGAATATAAAAATATGGCCTTTATGAAATGCAAAGTCAGGGGCACCCTACAGTGAGTACTGAATCTCATTTGGAGAAGCAGAAGGGAAAGTCGAAGATGAATAAGGGAGATTTAGGTCGAAGCTTGGTATATTTTTGTCCTCTAATCAAAGTTTTAAAATTTGAATTTGAAAAGGCTGATCGATTGGAAAGATGTGCGTCAATGGGACGTGAAACCATCAAATGATATGTTATTCAAAGCGGCTCCAGTACTTTTTCGTAGTTATGCAAAGATATGGGTAGGATTAACACAAGTGGGCATCTTAAAGGAGTGACATATCTAAAGTGAAGAGGTCAGCCATAAAAAGAACACTGGCATTTTGCTTTAAATGACATTTATATATTGTCTCATCCCCTTAAGTTAGGTTTTTAAATGTGAAGCAAAGCGCTTCAAAACCTAAAACACCGCTGACATTTGCACAACCATGAACAGCGTATTTAAGATCTTCTTATATATGGAGATGTAAACGATGATGCCGAACTGATTCCTGACACTCGAGCAATGAAAAGCAGTGTTGATCCACGAATGATATTTGGTGAATAGTATATATTTTTCTGCTTGCATTGGTGTGAGACAAATGGGATTTCCATGCCAATCAGACGGTGTCCCAAAGCCCAGTGGTGCTTAAAAGATTCATGATTGGCTATCCTGTAGGATTAACACGGCATTGTCTCTATAGTGATTTACCAGACCAATATCGACCTTTTTATGACTTTTAATATATATATAGTCCACTCAGCTGTGTCCTCCTAACATGATAGAGGCTCCTCTCTCACCACAGACCCTACAACCGGCAGTGAAACTCTGAAAAATGTAGCTTGAAAAAAGTGAGGTTGTTCTGGAGAAACAGACATTTGTCCAATACGATAATTTTCTTGGTTTCTTTTAACCAATTGAGGTTTTCTGTAACTATTAAAGTTTTTAAACGCTGCCATAGCCCAATACAGTGTTCCCGTTAGTGTGTACTTCCTGTCTGTCTTCTTCTGCTGTTCCCTTTAGTGTGTACTTCCTGTCTGTCTTCTTCTGCTGTTCCCTTTAGTGTTTACTTGCTGTCTGTCTTCTTCTGCTGTTCCCTTTAGTGTTCACTTCCTGTCTGTCTTCTTCTGCTGTTCCCTTTAGTGTTTACTTGCTGTCTGTCTTCTTCTGCTGTTCCCTTTAGTGTGTACTTCCTGTCTGTCTTCTTCTGTTGTTCCCTTTAGTGTTTACTTCCTGTCTGTCTTCTTCTGCTGTTCCCTTTAGTGTTTACTTCATGTCTGTAGAGGCTTCTCAATACTTACATTTCCCCTCCTGGACTCCTCGGTCCTCCGGTAGTGACCCGGAAATGAATTTCAGCGCGCCATTTTGAAGGACGTCTCATTTCTCTAAATGCACACCGAGGACCGAGGATCGAGCGTCGAGGAGGCTCTCTGGAGGAGCTATAACCGAGGATACACTGATGGTTCCTCCACGGCTCCTCCGCGGATGCATTTCCGGGAACGGTGGAGGCGTGACGCACGGCCGGACTTATCTCAGCCAATCACAGCTCTGCATGCATCCCCTGGATATTATTTTAGAAACTGCTCTCATCGCAACGCGATGTTTACAGTGAGAACAGCTGTGAGGTCCGTGCAGAAAGCAGAGCAGTGTGTAGAATATATATCACTCAGTATAACAGGCCTACTCTCTGTATTTGCTTTAGTTTAGTAGATATCTACAAACAAAGAGTCGATATTTTTCTAAAACCATTTAGTGCTTCACAATAAAATACACAACGGCTGTAGCCTGATTATGCTTTAGGAGTTGTAGGTGTGTGTGTGGTACAGTGTGTGTGTGTGTGTGTGTGTGTGTGTGTGTGTGTGTGTGTGTGTGTGTGGTACAGTGTGTGCGCAGATGCGGCGGACAGACGGGTATCAGTTGGTTTGGTGTCCTCTGCTTACTTTTAATACTTGCAAATACAACTTTTGGCCCGTAATTTCAATTCCCCATTTCAGCGACCAGAGAGAGAGTATATCCAGTCTCTGATTGTGTTACGTTATTATGAGAGTGCTCTCATACTTTAAATTGCATATATTTATATAAATATATTTGTGTGTGTGTCCGCATCTGTAGCCTGGTATTGTCTCATTATACCGCACTCTCAATGAATTCAAGGTGAATATGTGGGGGAACAATGTTCAGATGATCTAACAGAGATTATAAAATACAGCGCTATGACAAAACACTCGACAGCTGATGCAGCTGTTGCCACGTAATAATGAACGGACGTCGCTTTAATATGACCGCTCAGAGGAGAGGAGTTCTCATTTCTTTAAACGTCTGCTGCTTCCCCTCCTCTCTCCTCGGTTCCCCTCCTCGGTCCTCCGCTCGCATCTCCTGTGGGCGGGTCTAAGTATCGAGGAGGGGAGTCGAGGAGGGGAAATTTGAGTATTGAGAAGCCTCTTGTCTTCTTCTGCTGTTCCCTTTAGTGTTTACTTCCTGTGTGTCTTCTTCTGCTGTTCCCTTTCGTGTTTACTTCCTGTCTGTCTTCTTCTGCTGTTCCCTTTAGTGTTTACTTCCTGTCTGTCTTCTTCTGCTGTTCCCTTTAGTGTTTACTTCCTGTCTGTCTTCTTCTGCTGTTCCCTTTAGTGTTTACTTCCTGTCTGTCTTCTTCTGCTGTTCCCTTTCGTGTTTACTTCCTGTCCATCCTTCTTCTTCTTCTTCTTCTTCTTCTTCTTCTTCTTCTTCTTCTTCTTCTCTTCTTCTTCTTCGGCGGTGGGTAACAAACTCATGTTTGTTACCCACCGCCGATGTTAAATAATCCAGACTTATTTCTGCAGATCGATATGACTGCACTTAGTCCATTGATCCTCCTTAGCAACGCTCTGTTCTCCTTAGCAACGTTCTGTTCTCCTTAGCAACGTTCTGTTCTCCTTAGCAACGTTCTGTTCTCTTTAACAACGTTCTGTTCTCCTTAGCAACGTTCTGTTCTCCTTAGTAACGTTCTGTTCTCCTTAGCAACATGATGTTCTCCTTAGCAACGTTCTGTTCTCCTTAGCAACATTATGTTCTCCTTAGCAACATTATGTTCTCCTTGGCAACGTTCTGTTCTCCTTAGCAACGTTCTGTTCTCCTTAGCAACGTTCTGTTCTCCTTAGCAACATTATGTTCTCCTTAGCAACATTATGTTCTCCTTAGCAACGTTCTGTTCTCTTTAGCAACGTTCTGTTCTCCTTAGCAACATTATGTTCTCCTTAGCAACATTATGTTCTCCTTAGCAACGTTCTGTTCTCTTTAGATTGATAGATAAGTATTTTATTGATCCCAATTTGGGAAATGTTTGCGTTGCAGCAGCATAAAAAACAAAGGCAATAAGAGAAAATAAGAGAAATATAGACGTTAGCAACGTTCTGCTTTTCTTAGCAACGTTCTGTTCTCATTAGCAACGATCTGCTCGTGGAACAACAAACCTCTGGAATGTCCAAATTGTCCAATCAGCATTGAGTATTCAACCAAGCCCTTGTAATAACCTTTACCCTCCCCCCCCTCTCAGGCGGTCTGTTCATCAGGAACACGGATCAGGAATACACCGCCTTTCGTTTGGCGATCTTCCTGCACAACACGAGCCCGAACGCCTCGGAGGCGCCGTTCAACCTCGTGCCTCACGTCGACAACATCGAGACGGCCAACAGCTTCGCCGTCACCAACGCCTGTGAGTCCATCCCATAATATCCTGTTGTGTTTTGTGCAGTGTGCAGCTTTGGTAAAAGAGGAACTGTGTGTGAGGTATCCATGTCTGGAGAGGATACATGGATAGTGTTGGCTTTTTCCTTGAGGATAATTCAGTTTGATCAGAAAGGGGTCTTTCAATCAGCATCATTCTGATCGGTTATTAAATGTATCTTAAATAAACGAATTATTATTCATTTTATAATTGTTTTTAGTTCATTATTACAAAAACGGTGTGGTAAGATTACTGTAACAGTCATTTTCTTTTTGCTTTTCTCTATTTCATTCATGTATTTTTTTAACTTTACAAATGTTGTATTGTTATTATTTGTATGTATTTAGTATTTGTATGGCTGTGGAGGTGGTGTGCTGACACCTTGTAATATTTTACTGAATCCACAATTTTCCTGCTCACATTTTGTTTGTGCACGGATTTAAACAAGCAGACATGTTGTATAGATTATGGAAGGAGAGGTTTAGAGATTAGAGGATTGTACTTTCAATGTTTGGACGGAGCCAGGTTAATTGTTTCCCGATGCGATTAGCATATGTGCTAAACTGAGGTAATCTTGTTCAAACTCCAGTTTCCTGCTTTAACTCAAACAGCTTGGTGCGTGTGAGTGTGTGTATGAGTGTGTGTGTATGAGTGTGTGTGATGGTGTATGAGTGTGTGATGTGTGTGTATGAGTGTGTGTGTATGAGTGTGTGTGATGGCGGTACAGCTGTGTCTGCTAGTTCGTATCTGATCTGAGCTCAGTCACACACACTGCAGCTGTAAACACACACACACAAATCACACACACACACACACACACACACACACACACACACACACACACACACACACACACACTGCCATGGTTAGATCTCCTAACAGAAGAAGACAGTTTTTCTTTCAGTGAGGATCCCACGGGATTAAACGTCCCCTTTTCTTAGCTTTGTTGTTTTTGTTTGTGTTGATGTGAGGACCAAGCAGTGTGTGTGTGTGTGTGTGTGTGTGTCACCATAAAACACTGAAGCCTTGTGTCTTCTACTATCTGTGTTACGATCTGGTGTTAGAAAAATCAATGGCTAAAGTAGACAGAGAATGAAGTGCTGTGTGTGTGTGTGTGTGTGTGTGTGTGTGTGTGTGTGTGTTTCGGTGTGTGTGTGTGTGTTTCTGTGTGTGTGTGTGTGTTTCTGTGTGTGTGCGTGTGTGTGTGCGTGTGTGTGTGTGTGTGTGTGTGTGTGTGTGTGTGTGTGTGTGTGTGTGTGTGTTTCTGTGTGTGTGTCTTGACCAAAGACACACACACAGAAATGGTCTGAATATGTAATCAGACAAAGAGTGCAAGTACTTTTCATCCAACTTTTTTTATGTGACATACATTCTCATATTTCCTCTTGGGGTTTCCGATATCATATCATGTGGGTTAATAGCAACCATCAAACAGACGCAGATGTATCTATCAGGTGATATATGTTCTGCATCGCGCCCATGCATGTACCGACACATCTCACCAGATAACTTTGAGACTGAAAGAAACGTGGAAACAATGTGATTCCCAAGCAGTTAAAGAAGTGCACTTGGTTTGACTTTTAAAATCATTTACAGACATTTTGTGCAGAAACTGAACTTAAAACATGTGTCTGCATGTCGACAGGTACTCATGGAGACAGCATGTGTGTGTTTCACCTCATGCTGTGTATCCGCACCCTAACGGCCCGTCCACACTGCAGCGTCGGCAGCGTCGAAAGCTCCAATCTGCCCATTCACTTTCAATGGGGTGACGTCACGTTGCCTCGCTTTTTCGCCGAACTGAATTGTGGGTAGCAGAGCGGTCCGTCTCCGGCGACAGAAGTTGAACAATGTTCAACTTCTGACGCCGGAGTAGCCAGCGCCAGCCAATTAAATCCCGTTGCCCAAAATCTGACAGCTGAAGCCGTAGCCAATCAAACCGCGTCTAAGCTGGGAGAGACATCCCGCCGTTCATTTCTATTTCAAAAAAAGTTGGAGGGAAACACTATCCCGTAGCGATCACCCGGTTTTGTATGACCAGACCCTCTTCACCTACCGGGACACAAACCGGAGGAACCAGCATGGAGGGAGGTGGCAGAGACAGTGGGGGAAACTGGTAGGGTTTCGCCTGTTTGGGGAGTTTATATATATATATATTGCTCGCATAAAATCCCCGGGGGTTTTTGCTTTGTATGTCGGGGGCGGGAGATTCATGTGATTGGTTGTTGGTCGTGTTGCTCGAATAAAATCCCCAAGCTCCAGACACGCCCAGCTCCAAGCTCTCTTTGAAGCTGTAGTGTGGACGCTCCGTCACACACACACAAAGCTTACCTTTCCTCTGCAACGTTATATCGGCTTTGTTCTCCTGAGGGATCATTAGACGCCGTGCTTTCAGTGCAACTGTTTTATAACTAAAAGCGATGTCACTGACCTCTGAGACGGAATTACAGAAGATGAAGATGCTTGATTCCTCAGCCGGGAAAGGAGCTGTGCATCAGAATAAATAATGTAGCATAAAACCAAACCGTGGGTAATGAGCACGGGAATAGCATATAGGAGCAATTAAAACAGGGCGATGTATATTATATCCATGCGCACACACACACACACACACACACGCGCACACACACACACACACACACACTGTACAGCTGGTACACACACTCAGGGTGTTTCACAAGTGGACTGTGGATATTAATGTGGCCTTAGTTTCAAAATGTGCAGTGGGGTTTTAGTATTCATCTTCCAAAAAGGACATGCGAACCACAAAAAGCATAGAAGTCAGATACATATCGTTGAATGGATATGATTCTACAAACCATGAAATAGGAACAGCATGGTTTTAAATTATGTAAATCTGACCCATGATCTAGATCAGGGTGCTTGAGTTTCAAATACTTAATATATTCTTAAAACTTTGCACCAGTTTGTTATATACGTTTTTGCATGTTAATGGCCTTCAATCCAGAACATCAGCAGGAGAGGACTCTTTAAAGTAGAGACGCTACATACTGATATGCACCTGAACATCAGCAGGAGAGGACTCTTTAAAGTAGAGACGCTACATACTGATATGCACCTGAACATCAGCAGGAGAGGACTCTTTAAAGTAGAGACACTAAATACTGATATACACCTGAACATCAGCAGGAGAGGACTCTTTAAAGTAGAGACACTACATGCTGATATACACCTGACCATCAGCAGGAGAGGACTCTTTAAAGTAGAGACACGACATGCTGATATACACCTGGACATCAGCAGGAGAGGACTCTTTAAAGTGGAGACACTACATACTGATATGCAGCTGAACATCAGCAGGAGAGGACTCTTTAAAGTAGAGACACTGCATACTGATATACACCTGAACATCAGCAGGAGAGGACTCTTTAAAGTAGAGACACTACATACTGATATACACCTGAACATCAGCAGGAGAGGACTCTTTAAAGTAGAGACACTACATACTGATATACACCTGAACATCAGCAGGAGAGGACTCTTTAAAGTAGAGACACTACATACTGATATACACCTGAACATCAGCAGGAGAGGACTCTTTAAAGTAGAGACACTACATACTGATATACACCTGAACATCAGCAGGAGAGGACTCTTTAAAGTAGAGACACTACACACTGATATACACCTGAACATCAGCAGGAGAGGACTCTTTAAAGTAGAGACACTACATACTGATATACACCTGAACATCAGCAGGAGAGGACTCTTTAAAGTAGAGACACTACATACTGATATACACCTGAACATCAGCAGGAGAGGACTCTTTAAAGTAGAGACACTACATACTGATATACACCTGAACATCAGCAGGAGAGAACTCTTTAAAGTGGAGGCACTGCATACTGCAGACTATGTCCTCTTCATCTAAAACTTTACAAAACAGATAGCTGCATTTATGTTACAATAGTAAAACAGGGCTCCATAGTTTCTTTCATTTTCATTTATTTTTTCGGAGAGTTTTAGGAACAGAAGAAGCTTTGGGGATTTTCCTCCTCTGGTCTAATGGCCACACAGTTACAGTGCGTCTGCAGTGCATTGATTGGCTGAGGCAATCAGAGCAGAATCACACGAACCAATCAATGGCTCTGATAGCTCCGGGCCAGCGGGGAATCTGAGATCGAACCACTGCTCTGCTTTCACCCCGATTCACTGAGAGTGTCTTTATTAGAGTTAGGAGGGCTACTTTGAAAATACATGTAATCTGTTACTAACGTTAATTACGTTACTCCTCAGTACTTTCCTCCAACACTTATTTTTCAGGCGACTTTTAACTTTTCCTTCTCTCATGTTGAACACAAATATCTGTACTTTCTACTTCTTACATGTTGAACTCAAATACCTGTACTTTCTACTTCTTACATGTTGAACTCAAATACCTGTACTTTCTACTTCTTACATGTTGAACTCAAATACCTGTACTTTCTACTTCTCTCATGTTGAACTCAAATACCTGTACTTTCTACTTCTTACATGTTGAACTCAAATACCTGTACTTTCTACTTCTTACATGTTGAACCCAAATACCTGTACTTTCTACTTCTCTCATGTTGAACTCAAATACCTGTACTTTCTACTTCTTACATGTTGAACTCAAATACCTGTACTTTCTACTTCTCTCATGTTGAACTCAAATACCTGTACTTTCTACTTCTTACATGTTGAACTCAAATACCTGTACTTTCTACTTCTTACATGTTGAACCCAAATACCTGTACTTTCTACTTCTCTCATGTTGAACCCAAATACCTGTACTTTCTACTTCTCTCATGTTGAACTCAAATACCTGTACTTTCTACTTCTTACATGTTGAACTCAAATACCTGTACTTTCTACTTCTTACATGTTGAACTCAAATACCTGTACTTTCTACTTCTTACATGTTGAACTCAAATACCTGTACTTTCTACTTCTCTCATGTTGAACTCAAATACCTGTACTTTCTACTTCTCTCATTTCCCAAACAGCTGGTTCCTTTAGTCTGAATGTGTGTTTGGGGGCGTGGTCATTATTATTTAGAGTCTATGAAGTGTTTTGCTCCAAATACCAAACAGATCATTCTAGCCACGCCTCATATCCCCTATCACTTCCTGTTTCTAAAGTTCTGATTTGGGGATAAAGCTTCAAAGAGGAGGGGTCGGAGCTTATGCGGGACCCGGCAGCTACCGTCTAAACTAAATGCTGCCGTGATGAAACGCCATATCATGGATTATCAAGGATCTGAAACAGTCTGGAGCTCAAAGGCTTTCTCTCTCGCCGGTTACACCACGAGGTGAGTTCCTTTCTACTTCCTGTTTCTTCACACACATGCTCTCCAGCACAGGTTAGCTCTGAGTGTTAGCATGCTAATGTAAACACCGACCATATTACGTCCAAAACAGTCGGGCATTGTTTCTGAGAGCAACGTTTCTGATTGGCCCGTGGGTCCACATTTCAGATGTTACGTCATGTCGGACGCAAATCTGGATCAGCTCCGTTGTTCCCCGTTTTTAGAGATTTGGGTACGGAGGAAAAGAGAGGGGGTTTATTTCCTGATGCTGCGTGAGTTCCCCGACACACCGGGGACACACGTTGATGGAGACATCACAAAGTGACTTTTGCACGATAGGTCCCCTTTAAGTACATTTCAAAGCCCTCTTCACTTTCACTTGAGTAAAGAAGTTTATTCAGTACTTGAGTATCTTTAAACACGAGTATCTGTACTTCTACTTGAGTAAAAGACGTGTGTACTTTTGCCATCTCTGTCGAAGGCCCTGAGATAGTGGCGATGAATCGACTGGGACTTTTAAGGACACTGGGTTTATTTGGGAAGCAGCGATGAGACGTGGAGCTAATTTGCAGAGCGAGATTAGAGCGTTCGGTTTCAGGACGGCTGACGGGGACGAATGTTGTTTCATGTTTCACGTTGTCGTTGCTAATCGTTCCTGAGACCCTGATGAATTCTCTTTAATTAGTTTGATAAACTGTTAAGTCTCCTTATTATTCACGGCGGGGTCTGGTGAGCCTCGAACATCATTTCATTTGTCCCACCTTCCAAAGGTCCCTCTGCTCGCATGGTGTCCTCTATCAGAGTCACGTTTGGTGTAATTACTGTTAACGAGGCGAAGGTCGAGACTCGTGTGTAAAGCCTCCCACCGGCGGAGGATTTATTTAGGTTTTCTTAACTCTGCGGGGGACATTTGTCTTTATATGTTGTCTCAATATTCTGCTCAGTTTCTTTATTGTTATTGCAAAAAAGTCAAAGCTAATATGTGGTTATAGTATTTTAAAGGTTACCTATTATTTAAAATCCCCTTCTTCATGTCTCTTATACATCAACATGTGTCCCCTCTTCCTCATGTCTCTTCTACATCAACATGTGTCCCCTCTTCTTCATGTCTCTTCTACATCAACATGTGTCCCCTCTTCTTCACGTCTCTTCTACATCAACATGTGTCCCCTCTTCTCCATGTCTCTTCTACATCAACACGTGTCCCCTCTTCTTCATGTCTCTTCTACATCAACATGTGTCCCCTCTTCTTCATGTCTCTTCTACATCAACATGTGTCCCCTCTTCTTCATGTCTCGTCTACATCAACATGTGTCCCCTCTTCTCCATGTCTCTTCTACATCAACATGTGTCCCCTCTTCTTCACGTCTCTTCTACATCAACATGTGTCCCCTCTTCTTCACGTCTCTTCTACATCAACATGTGTCCCCTCTTCTCCATGTCTCTTCTACATCAACATGTGTCCCCTCTTCTTCACGTCTCTTCTACATCAACATGTGTCCCCTCTTCTTCACGTCTCTTCTACATCAACATGTGTCCCCTCTTCTCCATGTCTCTTCTACATCAACATGTGTCCCCATCTTCTTCATGTCTCTTCTACATCAACATGTGTCCCCTCTTCTCCATGTCTCTTCTACATCAACATGTGTCCCCTCTTCTTCACGTCTCTTCTACATCAACATGTGTCGCCTCTTCTTCACGTCTCTTCTACATCAACATGTGTCCCCTCTTCTTCACGTCTCTTCTACATCAACATGTGTCCCCTCTTCTCCATGTCTCTTCTACATCAACATGTGTCCCCTCTTCTTCACGTCTCTTCTACATCAACACGTGTCCCCTCTTCTCCATGTCTCTTCTACATCAACACGTGTCCCCTCTTCTTCACGTCTCTTCTACATCAACACGTGTCCCCTCTTCTCCATGTCTCTTCTACATCAACATGTGTCTCCTCTTCTCCATGTCTCTTCTACATCAACATGTGTCCCCTCTTCTTCACGTCTCTTCTACATCAACATGTGTCCCCTCTTCTCCATGTCTCTTCTACATCAACATGTGTCCCCTCTTCTCCATGTCTCTTCTACATCAACATGTGTCCCCTCTTCTCCATGTCTCTTCTACATCAACATGTGTCCCCTCTTCTTCATGTCTCTTCTACATCAACATGTGTCCCCTCTTCTTCATGTCTCTTCTACATCAACATGTGTCCCCTCTTCTTCATGTCTCTTCTACATCAACATGTGTCCCCTCTTCTCCATGTCTCTTCTACATCAACATGTGTCCCCTCTTCTTCACGTCTCTTCTACATCAACATGTGTCCCCTCTTCTCCATGTCTCTTCTACATCAACATGTGTCCCCTCTTCTCCATGTCTCTTCTACATCAACATGTGTCCCCTCTTCTTCATGTCTCTTCTACATCAACATGTGTCCCCTCTTCACCACGTCTCTTCTACATCAACATGTGTCCCCTCTTCTCCATGTCTCTTCTACATCAACATGTGTCCCCTCTTCTTCATGTCTCTTCTACATCAACATGTGTCCCCTCTTCTTCTGGATATACCTGAAACCTGTGATATATTGATGAGAGACAGTATAATAGGGGACCTTTAAAAAACCCAACACTCGACAGGTTTCTACGGAAAGGGATTAGGGTTATAGTATGTTATTGTTCTATTAGCGATTCTGAAAATAATAATTCAGTCTTTTTTCAGATCTAGAATTCGGAAGTAAAAAGGCAGCTTTCCTTACAATTCGGACACAAAACCCTCGGTCTTCAGACCTCTCTCAAAATTCTGACTTTCCTCATATCCAAATTCTTCGTAAAGAAATATGAGGAAAGTCAGAATTCTATGTAAAAATTCGTCCTTTTTTCCCCAGAATCCTGACTAAGTTTCTCACAAGCCTCTTTTCGGCCTCTGTCCCTTCCTTTGGTTTCATTTCATTGAATCCATTGTCTGCGATGTCTCAGACTCTATTTGTGGATGAGGTCATCACACACGTTAGTGTTCGGCCCGCAGCGGACTCACGTTTAACTGCTGCGTGACTCATCGCTCACATCACATTTCACTAGCACTCAAACGATAACAACCATTCAACGGTTTAAAGGTTTTCTTCGTCATATGCAGAACATTTAGAGCTTGGTTTCGGACAATCTGAAGTCCCAGGATCCTCTAACACAGGGGTGTCAAACTCAAGGCCCGGGGGCCAAATCCGGCCCGCAACTTCATTTCATGTGGCCCCGTAAGACCTTCGAAAGAATATAATACATTTATTATACGGTTACATGCCGCTTTACAGAAGCAGGTTGCCCATGAACTACATGTCCCACAATGCATCTCGTTTTGTGACATACTCACTGAAGAGACTTACAATTATTGCCCTAGACTTCTGCTTTCAGACGTAGATAATCATGAATGTATTATCCTATCTGATAATAATCCAATTCAGAGGCAATCATGTAATATAATACATTATTTTATATGTATGATATATTTATATAGTTACAACTAGGGATGTCCCGATCACCTTTGTTTGCTCCCGATCCGATTCCGATCATTTGATTTTGACAATCTGCCGATACCGATTTTTCCCGATCCGATCTTTATGCAATGCATTAAGAGAGAAAAAGGAACAGATAACGGCTGGTCATCCAACGCGATGAACTCAGCTATCTTGGCTGTTCTCTGTTCTGGGGCAGTTTCTCTTTCCTTTTGAAAGCCTCTGAACGTGTCGGTTGTTTCCGTGCCGTTCCCCGAGTGGCCGCTGTGTACTCGCCGTGTTGTTGTTGGTGTTTGTTTCTCAGGTGGCGTGTTAGATTGGTCGTGTTGAACGTAGCTCTGTTCTTTCCACCACACGGAACCTCCGCCTTGCAAACATTGCATCTGGCTGTTACACTGCCTTCGCTTTCAATTTCATAATACTTCCAAACTCCTGACCTCTGCTCCGTCCCGACTCCCGAGTCTCCAGCTGGACGTAGCCTCTCGTTAGCTTACTGCTGCTATCAGACACTGCGCCCACTCTGTTGCTCTGAGAGGAATAAGCACGGTCTGACAACAAAGCCCAAAGAAGCAACACATACATGATGTTGTGTAATTTTAAACCAAAACTAAGTCCTCAGGATGACTTTAAGACGTGAACATGGTCATTTTTGTTTTGTGACATTAAATTAAAAAAAAATGTATAAAAAAATAAATAAATAAATCCCGATCCCCGATTTTTGGAAAATCACGTGATCGGCTCCGATTCCCGATCACGTGATCGGACCGGGACATCTCTAGTTACAACCGGCCCTTTGAGTGCAACCTTTATGCGAATGTGGCCCGCGATGAAATTGAGTTTGACACCCCTGCAGGTACTATACTAAAGACATCGGAGCTGCCCTCACCAAAACAACGTGCAGATGAAAAATCAGAAGAATCAATTTGCCATTGTATCATTTGTCATTTTTCTTTATGCAAGCATTGATTTGAAAACAAAATGCGTTGTGCTATGGGGCTTAACAGCTTAATGGATGATTACATGAAATCCTGTTTCTCTAAAAACAAAATAACATCCTTAAAATGGTCATTATCAAAAACATGTTAGAGGAAATATCAGAATCCGGTTTATTTCAAATAGATTTACACACGAGGAATTTGCTTTGGTGTAAAATGTGCATACAGTAAGAGAAATAAGTCGTAGAAAGGTAGCAACAAATTGTAGTTTAGGAACTATTATAACATATTAAAAATAAAGACGGACAAAATGTCAACACAGTACGGAGAGAACATTACAAATACACCCTGAAAATGTTTTGACACAACTGTCAAATTTACAATAAAAAAACTAAAACTAAAAAGGACTAATACAAACATGACAACATATTTTCTAAGTAATGTAAGTAAAATAATGCATGAGAATGAGACACCAGCGCCTTTCCGTTGTAGCTCCGAGCGAGAGCTTTTCTGCTCCCGCTCTGTTGACCGCCCAGTCATTGCCTCATCGGTTGCGTGATGACGTAACCATGTACGTGCCTGCTTCATAAAAGCCAAACCGCGCGGAAATCCCGCACATCGACAACAACAACAATGGCCGATTGTATGGAAGCGCTGTTGGCTTTGGTTATGCTCTTACGGAAGGAAGGCAAGGAACGACTTTACTTGGAACTTTACAAACATCGCGTGCGAAATTCCAGACTTCATTGCGGTCTTCCGGAGGTTGATCCCGCCCATGCCCCTGCCCCCGCCTCGACGTAAGCCGCGCCGCCTCTTAGCTCCGGAATCTTGCTTCTAGACCGACAATTTTTTGAAGCTGGAAACGAACCGGATTCCGGAGCTAAGAGACGCGAAGAGGAAAAAACGGTACTTTTCAGGCTCTCGCTCCGAGCCGGCCCTGAAAACGCGTTGGTGTGAAAGTCTGAAAGTGAAATGCAGAAATATCATACAAACGCTTTGCAATAAATACTGTGCAGTGAATATGACCTATGAATAGATACGTGAAAAGTGAGGCGTGTTCTCTGGATCCAGATTCTTCTGCGGGGAATCAACACGGGAAACTCTCTTCTCTCTGATGTGTGGAGGTACAACACAGAGTCAACAAACGGCTGGTTTATTATGAAACCATGAGGCGGCATTTCATGACTTTTCTGTCACGGTGCCATCGCTTCAGAGTCCTTGAACGACTTCTCCTCCGTTCGTGTGTCTCTGGAAGAGAGGACGTCTCCTCTGGGAGGCTGGAAGTCAGCGGGAACTACCCGGTGTTCCTCCCAGCAGCGTGTAACACACCTTTCAACAGTCAAAAAGAGAAGATGTGCTGTGACACACGTATGGAAGAGCCTGGGATCTCCCGTCTATTTTCAGTCACACCTGAGAGAAATACCTGCTTCTGTGGGAGCATTCTCTGAACTCAGATTCAACACATTGAGGGGGGGGAAGAAGGACATCAAGAGAGCAGGAGCGTTTATTGGCAACTGGGTAGATAGATAGATGGATGGATAGATAGATGGATAGATGGATGGATGGATAGATAGATAGATAGATGGATGGATAGATAGATAGATGGATGGATAGATAGATAGATAGATGGATGGATAGATAGATAGATGGATGGATGGATAGATAGATAGATAGATGGATGGATAGATAGATAGATGGATGGATAGATAGATGGATAGATAGATAGATGGATGGATAGATAGATGGATAGATGGATGGATGGATAGATAGATAGATGGATGGATGAGATGGATAGATAGATGGATGGATGGATAGATGGATAGATGGATGGATAGATAGATAGATAGATGGATGGATAGATGGATGGATAGATAGATGGATGGATAGATGGATTGATAGATAGATAGATTGATAGATAGATGGATGGATGGATAGATAGATGGATGGATGGATAGATAGATAGATGGATAGATAGATAGATGGATGGATAGATGGATGGATAGATAGATGGATAGATAGATGGATGGATAGATGGATTGATAGATAGATAGATTGATAGATAGATGGATGGATGGATAGATAGATGGATGGATGGATAGATAGATAGATGGATGGATGGATAGATAGATAGATAGATGGATGGATAGATAGATAGATGGATGGATAGATAGATGGATAGATATATAGATGGATGGATAGATAGATGGATAGATGGATGGATGGATAGATAGATAGATGGATGGATAGATGGATGGATAGATAGATGGATGGATAGATGGATAGATGGATGGATAGATAGATAGATAGATGGATGGATAGATGGATGGATAGATAGATGGATAGATATATGGATAGATGGATGGATAGATAGATAGATAGATAGATAGATGGATGGATAGATAGATGGATAGATAGATGGATGGATAGATGGATTGATAGATAGATAGATTGATAGATAGATGGATGGATGGATAGATAGATGGATGGATGGATAGATAGATAGATGGATAGATAGATAGATGGATGGATAGATGGATGGATAGATAGATGGATAGATAGATGGATGGATAGATGGATTGATAGATAGATAGATTGATAGATAGATGGATGGATGGATAGATAGATGGATGGATGGATAGATAGATAGATGGATAGATAGATAGATGGATGGATAGATGGATGGATAGATAGATGGATAGATAGATGGATGGATAGATAGATGGATGGATAGATGGATGGATAGATAGATGGATAGATGGATAGATAGATGGATAGATAGATGGATGGATGGATGGATAGATAGATAGATGGATGGATAGATGGATGGATAGATAGATGGATAGATGGATGGATAGATGGATGGATAGATAGATGGATGGATAGATAGATGGATGGATAGATAGATAGATGGATGGATAGATAGATGGATGGATAGATAGATAGATGGATGGATAGATGGATGGATGGATATATAGATAGATGGATGGATAGATGGATGGATAGATAGATGGATGGATGGATAGATGGATAGATGGATGGATAGATGGATGGATAGATGGATGGATAGATAGATGGATAGATATATGGATAGATGGATGGATAGATAGATGGATGGATAGATAGATGGATAGATAGATGGATGGATAGATGGATTGATAGATAGATAGATGGATAGATAGATGGATGGATGGATAGATAGATGGATGATGGATGGTAGTGCTGGGGGGAAACGATTATTTCGAAAACGATTAATCGGGCGATTATTTGATCGATTAGTCGACTAATCTAACGATTATTTTTCTGTTGTTCAATTCATAAAAAACGTCATGTAAAACAAACGTTTTCACGATACTGTGTCTCAGCCAGGGATCTTAATATGTAACAAACTATTCATGTGTTATACCAGATTAACGGAAATAATCTCAGCTAACTGACGATACAAACCATGTTTACCAAAACAAAACACAAGTCTCATAAGAAGCATCTAAATGACCCATGAGCGAAAAATGCTAACGGACTTTGGCACAGAACTCAAGATAAAAGTGCCCTTATTACTCATCGTAGCTGCACAGACAAGATATCCGATTACAGCTGAGACTCCACAGATTGTGTAGGTATATAGTATCATCACTGAGTGATCCGGACTCGCGACAGGGGAAGCAAACACAGTCATCACAACACGTACCTTTACAGAGCTTCTAGGGAGATGTCTCACCGTAGCTGTCAATCTGATCAAAAGACGTGTTCAATGACATTAAAACGAGAAAACACGTGGCTGAATCGGTTAATCCATAGGTTTTTAACGTCTATGTATAAAAAAATGATTGAATTTATAATCCATAATTCCATTTCTATGTAAAAATCGGAGAGCAAATGCTAGCTGCTAATGGTAGCCACCACAGCTAGCTGCCGCTTTAAATGTTCCAACATAGCCGTTGTGCTCGTGTGATATGCCAACTCCATTTGGCAAAGACTGCAAATGACAATATCTTTGCGTTTTGGACTAACTTTAAAATATTCCCATGCCTTTGAAGACCTAGGGCGAGATGTTTTCGTTTGAGGGCTTCGTGCGCAATCCTGTGAGGAGGAGGTGGCAGCCGTTTCAGTCTCCATTGTGTTTGAAGTGCGATTGCGAAGGGCTTGTTGCTTTGTTTACACGCCCACGTGTGTGTAGCGACGCGTCGACGCAGAAATATGTCGTCGACGATATTTTGAAGTCGATGCGTCGACGACGTTGATGCGTCGATGATGTCGACGCGTCGCTCCAGCACTAATGGATAGATAGATAGATGGATAGATAGATGGATGGATGGATGGATGGATGGATGGATAGATAGATGGATAGATAGATGGATGGATAGATGGATAGATGGATGGATAGATGGATAGATGGATGGATAGATGGATAGATAGATGGATGGATAGATGGATAGATGGATGGATAGATGGATAGATGGATAGATGGATGGATGGATAGATGGATAGATAGATGGATGGATAGATGGATAGATGGATGGATAGATGGATAGATGGATAGATAGATGGATGGATAGATGAATGGATAGATGGATAGATGGATGGATGGATAGATAGATGGATGGATGGATAGATGGATAGATGGATAGATAGATGGATGGATAGATGGAAAGATAGATGGATGGATAGATGGATGGATAGATGGATAGATGGATAGATGGATGGATAGATGGATAGATGGATAGAGGGATAGATAGATAGATGGATAGATGGATGGATAGATGGATAGATAGATAGATAGATGGATCCACACCAACTAAATGAACCTTCAAAACGTGTTTCAGGGAGCTGTATGATACACACCTTGTTTATAAACCCCAAATGTTTCTGGACACATCAATCAACGCCCATATTTGGCAGCAGCTACAACTCGTTCACACCGTGTTCCTCGACCTCTTCACGGTGGTTTTTATAAAAGACGTGTTTGGGGGTGGGAACGTTTTTATTAATTTGTCCTCCTACATGTGAGCGAGGAGCTAATCAGCGTGAGGTCATTTATATGCAACGTGGCACTCTGACTCCAGATCCGGACAGCGAGCAGCCGGCGCTCTCAGGAGAACACGTGCTCTGTCCCTGAGTAGGGAAAAACTGCGTGTGTGTGTGTGTGTGTGTGTGCTCGTGTGCGTGTGTTTGTAGAGCATGTTTGCCTTATTCAAGTCTATTATCGCTCCATTCAGAGGGGCTCTCTGCTGCCCTTTAAATGGCTTCCTCTGCCCCGCCATTTATCTTAGGCTTCTTCTGCAGACATGAGCACGGCTTTAGGCGATGTTCACCTGTGTGTGTGTGTGTGTGTGTGTGTGTGTGTGTGTGTGTGTGTGTGTGTGTGTGTGTGTGTGTGTATGTGTGTGTGTGTGTGTGTGTGTGTGAGCAAGAGGGGGCTAATGAGAGATTAATGTGTTGAAGCAGAGAGGAAGAGATGTGGGGGGTAAAAGGGATTTTTACACGAGACGGCTCTCCGGATGTAACCATGGTGATGTTGGGATAATGGGGATTTTTTAAAACACATGTCCCTGAAAAGTGTGACAGTGCAGCGTTAGTCACACTTTATAAATGTAGTGGCAAGACATTTTTTATGAAAAGTTCCCGCCCTCTGCATGAACACATTTCTGCGGCGGGCGAAATACAAGGACGTCCAAAAGACAGTTGACTTTGCAGTGAAAAGAAACAACACAGTCTGTTTCCCTTTACATAACTGAAGTAGAGATTTTAAAGAGTCCTCTCCTGCTGATGTTCAGGTGTATATCAGTATGTAGTGTCTCTACTTTAAAGAGTCCTCTCCTGCTGATGTTCAGGTGTATATCAGTATGTAGTGTCTCTACTTTAAAGAGTCCTCTCCTGCTGATGTTCAGGTGTATATCAGTATGTAGCGTCTCTACTTTAAAGAGTCCTCTCCTGCTGATGTTCAGGTGTATATCAGTATGTAGTGTCTCTACTTTAAAGAGTCCTCTCCTGCTGATGTTCAGGTGTATATCAGTATGTAGTGTCTCTACTTTAAAGAGTCCTCTCCTGCTGATGTTCAGGTGTATATCAGTATGTAGTGTCTCTACTTTAAAGAGTCCTCTCCTGCTGATGTTCAGGTGTATATCAGTATGTAGTGTCTCTACTTTAAAGAGTCCTCTCCTGCTGATGTTCAGGTGTATATCGTATGTAGTGTCTCTACTTTAAAGAGTCCTCTCCTGCTGATGTCAGGTGTATGTAGGTCTCTACTTTAAAGAGTCCTCTCCTGCTGATGTTCAGGTGTATATCAGTATGTAGTGTCTCTACTTTAAAGAGTCCTCTCCTGCTGATGTTCAGGTGTATATCAGTATGTAGTGTCTCTACTTTAAAGAGTCCTCTCCTGCTGATGTTCAGGTGTATATCAGTATGTAGTGTCTCTACTTTAAAGAGTCCTCTCCTGCTGATGTTCAGGTGTATATCAGTATGTAGTGTCTCTACTTTAAAGAGTCCTCTCCTGCTGATGTTCAGGTGTATATCAGTATGTAGTGTCTCTACTTTAAAGAGTCCTCTCCTGCTGATGTTCAGGTGTATATCAGTATGTAGTGTCTCTACTTTAAAGAGTCCTCTCCTGCTGATGTTCAGGTGTATATCAGTATGTAGTGTCTCTACTTTAAAGAGTCCTCTCCTGCTGATGTTCAGGTGTATATCAGTATGTAGTGTCTCTACTTTAAAGAGTCCTCTCCTGCTGATGTTCAGGTGTATATCAGTATGTAGTGTCTCTACTTTAAAGAGTCCTCTCCTGCTGATGTTCAGGTGTATATCAGTATGTAGTGTCTCTACTTTAAAGAGTCCTCTCCTGCTGATGTTCAGGTGTATATCAGTATGTAGTGTCTCTACTTTAAAGAGTCCTCTCCTGCTGATGTTCAGGTGTATATCAGTATGTAGTGTCTCTACTTTAAAGAGTCCTCTCCTGCTGATGTTCAGGTGTATATCAGTATGTAGTGTCTCTACTTTAAAGAGTCCTATCCTGCTGATGTTCAGGTGTATATCGGTATGTAGTGTCTCTACTTTAAAGAGTCCTCTCCTGCTGTGTCTCTTCATGTCTCCATGCTTTAATGTTCAAAAAGCTCTTCATTGTTCTCATACTGTCTGTGCTGCAGCACCTCTTTTCACCCTCCGTCTGAAACCAGAGCCCAGTCTGCTCTGATTGGTTAGCTGGCTGGCTCTGTTGTGATTGGTCAACGGATTAAAGATGTCCCGCCCCTTTAGCCTATCACGTACAATGTGTTGGAGCAAATAAAACCGTAGTGATTTTATTATGTTAAGAAATGTTGGGATTTTTATTTTTTATTTCTATTGATATACACTTCAGTGAAGATACACAAATATACACATACACATATACATAAAGATACAAAACGCATTCAATCCCTTTTTTGTCGGTAAAAGACAAACATTTGTATTAATGCTCAACACAAACCTTGTGTGTGTTAATAATGTTTAAATATTTAAACTGAATGCCAAACACACATGCGTTTATTCATTCAGTATTTTATCTCTGACTACATGGAGAATAAATTAAATGTGATTTCTCTCATTCAACTTCTCCTCCCCCCTCCTCATGATCCATGCACTGGTTATGTAAGTGGACCCTGAGGTGTGTGTGTGTGTGTGTGTGTGGTGTGTGTGTGTTGTGTGTGTGTGTGTGTGTGTGTGTGTGTGTGTGTGTGTGTGTGTGTGAGAAACATGAAATCAATACAGAGTCTGCAGAGGATTTCCTTAAAGTTTGTGTCAGAGAAGTGAAGGGAATATAAAACAACCACAAAAAACAAACATTAAAACTAGAGAAGAAGCTGAATTATAGAAGCTCCATCTATTTTATCCCAACCAGCGAGGAGACGGATACACAAGCTGTTCCCTTTAGGTGTACTTCTCTGTCTCTTCTCGCTGTTCCCTTTAGTGTGTACTTCCTCTGTCTTCTTCTTCGGCTGTTCCCTTTAGTGTGTACTTCCTCTGTCTTCTTCTTCGGCTGTTCCCTTTAGTGTGTACTTCCTCTGTTTTCTTCTTCTGCTGTTCCCTTTAGTGTTTACTTCCTGTCTGTCTTCTTCTGCTGTTCCCTTTAGTGTTTACTTCCTGTCTGTCTTCTTCTTCGCTGTTCCCTTTAGTGTTTACTTCCTGTCTGTCTTCTTCTGCTGTTCCATTTAGTGTTTACTTCCTGTCTGTCTTCTTCTGCTGTTCCATTTAGTGTTTACTTCCTGTCTGTCTTCTTCTGCTGTTCCCTTTAGTGTTTACTTCCTGTCTGTCTTCTTTGACTGTTCCCTTTAGTGTTTACTTCCTGTCTGTCTTCTTCTTCGGCTTTTCCCTTTAGTGTTTACTTCCTGTCTGTCTTCTTCTGCTGTTCCCTTTAGTGTTTACTTCCTGTCTGTCTTCTTCTGCTGTTCCCTTTAGTGTTTACTTCCTGTCTGTCTTCTTCTTCGGCTGTTCCATTTAGTGTGTACTTCCTGTCTGTCTTCTTCTGCTGTTCCCTTTAGTGTTTACTTCCTGTCTGTCTTCTTCTTCGGCTGTTCCCTTTAGTGTTTACTTCCTGTCTGTCTTCTTCTGCTGTTCCCTTTAGTGTTTACTTCCTGTCTGTCTTCTTCTTCGGCTGTTCCCTTTAGTGTTTACTTCCTGTCTGTCTTCTTCTGCTGTTCCCTTTAGTGTTTACTTCCTGTCTGTCTTCTTCTTCGGCTGTTCCCTTTAGTGTTTACTTCCTGTCTGTCTTCTTCTGCTGTTCCCTTTAGTGTTTACTTCCTGTCTGTCTTCTTCTTCGCTGTTCCCTTTAGTGTTTACTTCCTGTCTGTCTTCTTCTGCTGTTCCATTTAGTGTTTACTTCCTGTCTGTCTTCTTCTGCTGTTCCATTTAGTGTTTACTTCCTGTCTGTCTTCTTCTGCTGTTCCCTTTAGTGTTTACTTCCTGTCTGTCTTCTTTGACTGTTCCCTTTAGTGTTTACTTCCTGTCTGTCTTCTTCTTCGGCTTTTCCCTTTAGTGTTTACTTCCTGTCTGTCTTCTTCTGCTGTTCCCTTTAGTGTTTACTTCCTGTCTGTCTTCTTCTGCTGTTCCCTTTAGTGTTTACTTCCTGTCTGTCTTCTTCTTCGGCTGTTCCATTTAGTGTGTACTTCCTGTCTGTCTTCTTCTGCTGTTCCCTTTAGTGTTTACTTCCTGTCTGTCTTCTTCTTCGGCTGTTCCCTTTAGTGTTTACTTCCTGTCTGTCTTCTTCTGCTGTTCCCTTTAGTGTTTACTTCCTGTCTGTCTTCTTCTTCGGCTGTTCCCTTTAGTGTTTACTTCCTGTCTGTCTTCTTCTGCTGTTCCCTTTAGTGTTTACTTCCTGTCTGTCTTCTTCTTCGCTGTTCCCTTTAGTGTTTACTTCCTGTCTGTCTTCTTCTGCTGTTCCCTTTAGTGTTTACTTCCTGTCTGTCTTCTTCTTCAGCTGTTCCCTTTAGTGTTTACTTCCTGTCTGTCTTCTTCTGCTGTTCCATTTAGTGTTTACTTCCTGTCTGTCTTCTTCTGCTGTTCCATTTAGTGTTTACTTCCTGTCTGTCTTCTTCTGCTGTTCCCTTTAGTGTTTACTTCCTGTCTGTCTTCTTTGACTGTTCCCTTTAATGTTTACTTCCTGTCTGTCTGTCTTCTTCTGCTGTTCCCATTAGTGTTTACTTCCTCTCTGTCTTCTTCTACTGTTCCCTTTAGTGTTTACTTCCTGTCTGTCTTCTTCGGCTGTTCCCTTTAGTGTTTACTTCCTGTCTGTCTGTCTTCTTCGGCTGTTCCCTTTAGTGTTTACTTCCTGTCTGTCTTCTTCTGCTGTTCCCTTTAGTGTTTACTTCCTGTCTGTCTTCTTCTGCTGTTCCCTTTAGTGTGTACTTCCTCTGTTTTCTTCTTCTGCGGTTCCCTTTAGTGTGTACTTCCTGTCTGTCTTCTTCTGCTGTTCCCTTTAGTGTTTACTTCCTGTCTGTCTGTCTTCTTCGGCTGTTCCCTTTAGTGTTTACTTCCTGTCTGTCTTCTTCTGCTGTTCCCTTTAGTGTTTACTTCCTGTCTGTCTTCTTCATCTGTTGATTTCTCTGACATCCTGCTCTTTATTGCTCTGGAATGTCCAAATCGACCAATCAGAATGAAATATTCACCTAAGCCGTGTAATAGTACGTCGACCTTCGTTAGCGCTCATGAAAGCCGAACGGATTGAAGTGAAATGCTTTGTAAGACACGAGGAGAATATTTATATTTAAGAGAGTGATGAAGAGGAGGAGAGAGGAAGAGGAGGAGAGAGGAAGAGGAAGAGACGGGGAAGAGGAGGAGAGAGGAAGAGGAGGAGAGAGGAAGAGGAAGAGACGGGGAAGAGGAGGAGAGAGGAAGAGACGGGGAAGAGGAGGAGAGAGGAAGAGGAAGAGACGGGGAAGAGGAGGAGAGAGGAAGAGACGGGGAAGAGGAGGAGAGAGGAAGAGGAAGAGACAGGGAAGAGGAGAGAGAGAGGAGAGAGAGCGAAGAGGAAAGACGGGAGGAGAGGAGGAGAGAGGAAGAGACGGGGAAGAGGAGGAGAGAGGAAGAGACGGGGAAGAGGAGGAGAGAGGAAGAGACGGGGAAGAGGAGGAGAGAGGAAGAGACGGAGGAGAGAGGAAGAGGAAGAGACGGGGAAGAGGAGGAGAGAGGAAGAGACGGGGAAGAGGAGGAGAGAGGAAGAGGAAGAGATGGGGAAGAGGAGGAGAGAGGAAGAGGAAGAGACGGGGAAGAAGAGGAGAGAGGAAGAGACGGGGAAGAGGAGGAGAGAGGAAGAGACGGGGAAGAGGAGGAGAGAGGAAGAGGAAGAGACGGGGAAGAGGAGGAGAGAGAGGAAGAGACGGGGAAGAAGAGGAGAGAGGAAGAGGAAGAGACGGGGAAGAGGAAGAGAGAGGAGAGAGGAAGAGGAAGAGACGGGGAAGAGGAGGAGAGAGGAAGAGGAAGAGACGGGGAAGAGGAGGAGAGAGGAAGAGGAAGAGACGGGGAAGAGGAGGAGAGAGGAAGAGACGGGGAAGAGGAGGAGAGAGGAAGAGGAAGAGACGGGGAAGAGGAGGAGAGAGGAAGAGGAAGAGACGGGGAAGAGGAGGAGAGAGGAAGAGACGGGGAAGAGGAGGAGAGAGGAAGAGACGGGGAAGAGGAGGAGAGAGGAAGAGGAGGAGAGAGGAAGAGGAGGAGAGAGGAAGAGGAAGAGACGGGGGTACATATGAGTCTCAGATCAGGTCTCGTTGACTCGTGTGAATTCAGAGATGGTTTCTTAACAACAACACAATCTGGCCAGGGGTTCACACACACACACACACACACACACACACACACACACACAAACACACTGCAGTATGATGTTACAGCTTACACACACACACTCACACACACACACACACACACACTGCTGGATGATGTTACAGCTTACACACACACACACTCTCACACCACACACACACACACACACACTGCAGGATGATGTTACAGCTCTCACACACACACACACAGAGTGCAGGACGATGTTACAGCTCTCACACACACACACACCACACACACCACACACACACAGTGCAGGATGATCTTACACACACACACACACACACACCACACACACACTGCAGGATGATGTTACAGCTTACACACACACACACACACACACACACACACACACACAGTGCAGGATGATGTTACAGCTCTCACACACACACACACACACACACTGCAGGATGATGTTACAGCTTACACACACACACACACACACACACACTCACACACACACACACACACACACACACACACTGCAGGATGATGTTACAGCTTACACACACACACTCACACTCACACACACACACAGAGTGCATGACGATGTTACAGCTCACACACACACACACACACACACACCACACACACAGTGCAGGATGATGTTACAGCTTACACACACACACACACACACACACACACTGCAGGATGATGTTACAGCTTACACACACACACACACACACACACACACACACACACACACAGTGCAGGATGATGTTACAGCTACAGGAGAGGACTCTTTAAAGTAGAGACACTACACACTGATATACACCTGACCATCAGCTGGAGAGGACTCTTTAAAGTAGGGACACTACATACTGATATACACCTGACCATCAGCAGGAGAGGACTCTTTAAAGTAGAGACACTACATACTGATATATACCTGAACATCAGCAGGAGAGGACTCTTTAAAGTAGAGACACTACATGCTGATATACACCTGAACATCAGCAGGAGAGGACTCTTTAAAGCAGAGACACTACATACTGATACACACCTGAACATCAGCAGGAGAGGACTCTTTAAAGTAGAGACACTACACACTGATATACACCTGACCATCAGCAGGAGAGGACTCTTTAAAGTAGAGACACTACATACTGATACACACCTGAACATCAGCTGGAGAGGACTCTTTAAAGTAGGGACACTACATACTGATATACACCTGAACATCAGCAGGAGAGGACTCTTTAAAGTAGAGTCACTACATACTGATATACACCTGAACATCAGCAGGAGAGGACTCTTTAAAGTAGAGACACTACATACTGATATACACCTGAACATCAGCAGGAGAGGACTCTTTAAAGTAGAGACACTACATACTGATATACACCTGAACATCAGCAGGAGAGGACTCTTTAAAGTAGAGACACTACATACTGATATACACCTGAACATCAGCAGGAGAGGACTCTTTAAAGTAGAGACACTACATACTGATATACACCTGAACATCAGCAGGAGAGGACTCTTTAAAGTAGAGACACTACATACTGATATACACCTGAACATCAGCAGGAGAGGACTCTTTAAAGTAGAGACACTACACACTGATATACACCTGAACATCAGCAGGAGAGGACTCTTTAAAGTAGAGACACTACACACTGATATACACCTGAACATCAGCAGGAGAGGACTCTTTAAAGTAGAGACACTACATACTGATATACACCTGAACATCAGCAGGAGAGGACTCTTTAAAGTAGAGACACTACACACTGATATACACCTGAACATCAGCAGGAGAGGACTCTTTAAAGTAGAGACACTACACACTGATATACACCTGAACATCAGCAGGAGAGGACTCTTTAAAGTAGAGACACTACATACTGATATACACCTGAACATCAGCAGGAGAGGACTCTTTAAAGTAGAGACACTACATACTGATATACACCTGAACATCAGCAGGAGAGGACTCTTTAAAGTAGAGACACTACATACTGATATACACCTGAACATCAGCAGGAGAGGACTCTTTAAAGTAGAGACACTACATACTGATATACACCTGAACATCAGCAGGAGAGGACTCTTTAAAGTAGAGACACTACATACTGATATACACCTGAACATCAGCAGGAGAGGACTCTTTAAAGTAGAGACACTACATACTGATATACACCTGAACATCAGCAGGAGAGGACTCTTTAAAGTAGAGACACTACATACTGATATACACCTGAACATCAGCAGGAGAGGACTCTTTAAAGTAGAGACACTACATACTGATATACACCTGAACATCAGCAGGAGAGGACTCTTTAAAGTAGAGACACTACACACTGATATACACCTGAACATCAGCAGGAGAGGACTCTTTAAAGTAGAGACACTACATCACTGATATACACCTGAACATCAGCAGGAGAGGACTCTTTAAAGCAGAGACACTACATACTGATACACACCTGAACATCAGCAGGAGAGAACTCTTTAAAGTAGATAATGACATGTTATTGTAATAATCTAGGAAACATAAAACAATGTGTTCCACTCGAGGCTAATGAGGTTATTTTGCATTATGATCCGAAATTACTTTTGATTACTCAAGATTAAAAATCCAGGAGCTGCAGAGAGAAGAACAACATGTGCGTGTGCGTGTGCGTGCGTGTGTGTGCGTGTGTGTGCGTGCGTGTGTGTTAAAGGAGAAAGTGTGTGTGTCTCCAAACGACGATGTGTCCTCATTTAACGCTCCTCAGATTTACAGTCTTCTGTTTACGAGGTGACGGAGACCTTGTTGATTAGCTGCTGTGTTCATTCGTCAGAGGTCAAAAGGTCAAACCCCCTCTGGATCCCTGACCCACAGCGACGGCCAGCTGACCTACGGCATCCTCCCTGGGAAACAAAAACATTTATATTTAAGAATAAAACGTCAGATTTATAAAGCGCTAACATATTTATTTTATTTTATTTGTAGATTTGTTGAGTTGTGGTTTTATATATATATTATTCTATGATTGTGTAATATTCTGTTAAATAAAAATGTAATATTTAATATTATTTTATCCAACCCTATTTTTGTACGTTTGTATAAATATTTGAGTCCAGTTCATTTCTTATTCTCACTTTAAGTGGATATGTTAATACACGGAGAGTGTTGTATACTGAAGTGCAATGTGCAGATTTGTGTTTGATAAAATACGCCCCATAACACAGGACGACTGAACATCTTCGGAAAGCAGATTACAATTCATTGAATTAAAACTAAATCTTAATATCCATATCTGCCCTATTTCAGTTTGTATCACGTGCTCGTCTTCACCGCACTCACCGAATGGCTGCACGGGTGTATCTGTGGCCATGCGCCTTCACGGTATTTCATGTACGCGGCTGCAGTTCTGAACACGTGCTCTCGTATTTCAGAAACTCCTTTCTTCTGTCACCAACATTTAAACCGCCATGTTGTTTCCGTCTGCATCCATACACGAGCACATCCACGCAGACATTACACACTGGACCTCACTTACCACACACACACACACACACACAGCGCACCACACACAGAGACCACACACACACACACACGAGACGCACACACGCACACCACACACACAGAGACGCACACACACAGAGACGCACACACACACACACACAGATGCACACACACACACACCGCACACACACACAGAGACGCACACACACGCACACACACACACACAGAGACGCACACACACACACACACACAGAGACGCACACACACACACACACACACACACACACACACAGAGACGCACACACACACAGAGACGCACACACACACACACACACACACAGACACACGACAGACAGACAAGACGCACACACACAGACACACACACACAGAGACGCACACACACACAGACACACACACAGAGACGCACACACACATGCACACACACACACACACAGAGACGCACACACACAGACACAACACAAAGACGCACACACACACAGAGACGCACACACACACACACACACACACGCACACACACAGACACACACACACACACACAGACGCACACACACACACACACAGACGCACACACACACAGAGCCACACACACACACCAGACGCACACACACGCACACACACAGAGACGCACACACACACACCACACACAGACGCACACACACACACACACACACACACAGAGACGCACACACACAGACACACAGACAGACAGACAGAGACGCACACACACAGACACACACACACAGAGACGCACACACACACACAGACACACACACAGAGACGCACACACACATGCACACACACACACACACACACACAGACGCACACACATACACACACATGCACACACACACAGACGCACACATACACACACACAGAGACGCACGCACACATACACACGCACACACACACACACATACACACACGCACACACACAGACAGAGACGCACGCACACACACACATACACACACACACACACACACACACACACAATGTCCTTTCACCTTCTCCTACAACTGCCACATAATGGTGAGCCTATTATTAGAGCAGATCATTACTAGTTATCCTCTGCCAGGGCGTGTGTGTGTGTGTGTGTGTGTGTGTGTGTGTGTGTGTGTTTAGCTGCAGATTGACCAAGCTGTTGTTCTTGGATCTCTCTCCAGCCAGTGAAGATCCTCCTGATTGATGGGCATGATTGGCCATTTATCGCACTGTACCACCCTGGTTGGTGGGCAGAGCGAGGAAACGATGAGCTGATGAGGAAACGCCGGTACTTTTCACCTCATTGTGCGGCGGCTTCATAACCGAAACCAAATGACGGCGCTGGTGGTCCGGATCAGGACGCTCACGCGGAGGAAGGAAACAGACGGCGGCCTCGGATCGGAGAAACAGAAGCTGCTGGTGGAAGTAAACAAACCACCAGGAGGAAGTAGAAATATCACTTGTAAACACGGGGCTAGCTTAAAGGTGGGTATGTACATCTGGAGGAAGCAGAGGCCTGCTCTACGAAGCCAGTTCAACCTAACCTGATGTGTTGGAGTTAGCCGGTTGGCCTAATCCAAAACACACGCGCTCTCGCTAAGCGGTCCTACGACGCGGGTCATCAAGTGCATCGCTCAGCCAGCCGTGTCCTATCTAGTGCGCGTTCACATGAGAGGGGGGTATCTGGAGCATTCGACCCGGGCCGCCCCTGGCCAACGTGGGGCCCCGAGCGACATTGTGAGATGATAGAAGTAGTTGGTTGGGTAGTTATGATAGGTAGTTCCCTCGGTCAGCGATGTGTCAACAACCACACACACATTGCTATCAGTGTTTCTCCGTGTTGTGGTTGACATGACGATGACTGCAGGAGCTTCGGTACCGCTAGTAAATTGTCAACGGGGGGAGTGGGGATGTCAGGGGCGGCAGGTGCTGTATATAGTAAATGTAAATATGTAAATATTTGTGTCACTGCATCCTGGTAAAATACAAATATAATGTATAATGTCTGTGTCTTTGCATAGCGCTGCACACCTGTGCCCTGTACTACGAAGCCAGTTCAACAGACCCTGGATATGTTTGAGTAACAAACAAACTAACAACAACAAACTAACAAACGAGATCTCGATAAGCGGTCCTACGACGCTGGTTATCAACTCGGTAAATCAAGCCAGGGTTTCTCTCTCCAGCTGAGAGCGCGTTCACGTCTAAGACACGCGTGGATCTGACTTTAATTACATTTGTCTCGAGTGTTTCGTCAACATAATGTGTTAAATAATACTTCTGCATCCAGTCTGTGACGCTGTGAGTGTTGCACGGCCAGATGAGGCTGGAGAAGCTGACTCAGATCAGGAGATATATGATATATTATGATATTATATGATCGATGATCTGATTGATGATGTAATATGAATGATAAGTGCGACGCGTCGGCGTCTTCTCTGCATACGGCAGTTTAAACTGTATTCCCTTTATCCTGTAATATGACTTGAGAGATTTAAACTCCGCACACTGAGTTGATCTCTTTTCTATAGACGCCGGAGGCGGGCAGCGTCAGGTAAAAGAAGTTATTTAGCCTTCTCAAACCTGAGCCTCACGCGCCGCCTATGGGGGATGTGCTGGTGACTTATCCGACCGGCCCACTTCGGTACCGGCCCATCGGGATTCGTCCCGATGGCCAGTCCGCCACCGCACACAGCCCACGTAAACTGTCAACGGGGGGAGCCTCGCTGCGGGGAAACGGTGGACCTAGTGTCCCGATCGGAGTGGGAATAATAATAATAATAATCCGTGCATTTTATCCATTAATTTCCCCAACACTGTGGTAAAAAAAACACACGTTTAATCCATGTTGTTGGTGTACTACAACTACAGAAAGCATCGGTTTGTTTTCTCATCAGGAAATGCAGACCGGCTCAAACAAACGATCATTTAATGTATCATATGTTCGCCGAATTGACATGAAAGCACTAATAAATGTAGTTTCATCCACTTGAGTTTACAACCACAAAAATAATCGATTTGTTTTATATCACATCCGACGGGAGGAAATTCAGCAGCTCTCACTCCCGATTTGTAATCCTAATGTAATCATCATCTTCACCACGATCATGTATGTTTATGTCACTGAATTGACATGAAAGCACTGACAAATATGAATATACTGTAGTCAACTTCATTAAAACGTTATTAACGTGCCTAATCTCAGTAATTCACCATTTCTACGCATGACACAACACACTTTGTCCGTGTTTGGCTCTCGAAGCGTTCCCGCATTGACGTCACTTCCGGCTTCCCCCAAAACTTCAAAATGAGTCGAAGGAATTTCCCCGCGATGTTCGAAATTATTGATATTTAACGGAACGGTATCGCTTTTTCTTTTTTAAACTGACGGTTCGAGATTTTAAGGGGAGAGGCTGAGCGTCACCATGAAATGTGCAAATTGACATACAAATGAATAATAGGGGGAGAAATGTTTTTTAGGCTGTAAACTGTAACTGTTCTGTAAGCCAATAGACAGACAGTGTGTCTCTCTTCCTCCGGTACATTAGCAGATAAGAGGCATCACAGACTTGAATGAATGGTGCAGAGACTGCCTTCTTCATGTCGTGAATTGCAGCTGATGTTTTAATATGGCAAGTTGACTTATACAACATTCGCAAGGTGTACATTTGACTCATACAATAACCCACCTGCAGTGATGCTCTCGTTTCTTCACGTTTTGTTTTTTGCGCGCAGACTGAAACTGTCTTTTCACCGACATCTCTTCACCTGCACTAGTGGGCCGTATCAAAGCCGTGATTGGTCAGATGTGGATTCATTGCAACGGTGTCGGGTTACACTTTAAACATC